>JAWWLZ010000077.1:2735589-2761041 GCA_035041345.1 Poliocrania exsul
AGCCCATCGTGCCCCCTTGTCCTATTGCTGAGTGCCTGGGAGAAGAGACCAACCCCCACCTGGCCAGAACTTCCCTTAGATACCTCGTGGGCACTCAGGGAGGGTTTTAGTGACTGATAACTCAAGGCTCAGGCTGTGCTTCTTCCCAGCAGCTGCACAAAACCAGGCCTAAGGTTTTGACTTCCAGTTGCAGCCAGTTTTTGGCATCTTGGCTACTCACCGAGCCCACCAGCAGCTGTAGCACCATCTCTCCAATTCCAGCTCCAGTCACCAACACTGTTGTGGCACAGCCTGCAAAGAAACAGTGCAAGGGATGGTGGCAGGGGCAGGTGGCACAACCAGCAGGATCAGCTCTGAACTGCTCTTCCCTGGACCTCTCCATACAAACGTTACAAATGCTCAGTGCACATTCCCATTTCACATTGAAAATGCCCCATTTCACCTGCAGAAAGGTCACAGTTTAAGCCAACCCCCAAATCTCCTCCCCCTTGTCTCTGCTGGCACAGGTGATGTTGCTTCTTGCTGGAAAGATTCTCATTTTTCTGCCTCGCTGCCCCCCAGACAGAGGTTGGCAGAGCCCTCCTGGCAGAGCTGGCCAGACTGGCATTTTCAGCTCACTGATAATCTGAGGATGTTTGCAAAACTCTCTCCCTGTAAAAGCCTCTGGAGCAGAACTTGGGTGAGCCTGAGATCCTCAAGCTGCAGGACAGCAGGGCCAGGCTGGCTCCCTGCCTGGGGAAGGTGGTGGCCAAGCAAGCAGGGATGGTTTCTGGCTGGTTTTCTGCCTCCAAGCCTGAACAAACATCGCATTGCAGAGCAGCTCTGCCCTCCATGCCCTCTGGGCATCCCTGAGAGGGCAGGACCTGGGCACCCACCTGCCCCCAGAGCCTGCCCTGTCCCAGCTCACCCTGGTACTGCAGGATGTCCTCAGTGTAGGCCAACATGCTGGGGAAGGTGCTGCTGAGGAAGAGCCCCAGGGACGCCGTGCCCACGAACAGGAACACGACGCTGGAGGAGAAAATCAGCAGCAGGAGGAAGGTGATGAGCACTCCCACCTGGGAACAGCACACACAGAATGCTCAGGTGAGGTTTCATTTATAACAGTTAAAAATAACCTGGAATGGAAGATGGGCTGAGAAAAGATCAGGTTTTGAGAAAATGAAGTGACCACACAAATAAAATCCATCTGCCTTTAAAGAATTTGGTACTTTTTATGAGAGGATTTGATAAGAATTTGGTACTTTTTATAGGAGGATTTTATAAGAATTTGGTACTTTTTATAGGAGGATTTGATAAGAATTTGGTACTTTTTATAAGAGGATTTTATAAGAATTTGGTACTTTTTATAAGAGGATTTTATAATATAACTTGGTTCTTAAGTCTCAACTTATGTAGTAATTTAAGTTTGTATCTGAAAAAAAGATGTATTTATATTTAATAGAATTAATATAGAATTAATATATAATATTTAAATGAATCAATATAATAATTATCAATATATTACTAGCTATGTAAATATTACTGTATAGTGTTAAATAAAATAATAAACACAGTAGTGCTGCTCCTTCCATGATGTTTGCAGATTTCTATCACTGATAATTCTTTAATCTCCTTTAGTGCCCAAGTGAGCCCGGGCAGAGTCAGCAGAGGGAGCTCTGACATTCCAGCTGCTTTGGAATTACTGTCTCGGCCCTGATTGTGGCTCATGGGCACGAACTCAAGGGCCTTTTGGACTCTAAAGAAGCTGAATTCAAGCTGCAGTTCGTTGTGACCCTGCAATGACTCCCAGAGCTGGTGTGTCCCACAGGGGCAGTGCCAGGCAAGTGAATTGTCACTTAAAATATCCCAAAATGTCTCTTCTCAGCACCCTTTATTTGTGCTCGGCTTCAGCTGTGAAACTCAGCATCCCAATAACTTCTGGTTTAAATAAACTGTAAATTATCTGCCTTCTCAGCCCCTTCTTCTTTTAGGATCATCTCCCTCTTTGTGCCTCATCCTCACACATCTCCCTTGGATATCCTGAAGGGATTCCTTGCCCTGCTTTATTAATTTAAGCCACCTCACAGCACTCTGGTTTCTTTGACAACTGCTCCAGTGTAAGCAGGGAATTTATGGGATGGGGATGACCCTCCCTTTGCCAAGGGGAGCACAGGAATTCCTGTCCCTGCAGGCACCGGAGTGTGCAGAGCAAATAAAGCTGGCAGAGAATTCACCAGGAGCTCTCACAGCTCTCACTCACTGAGGAGCAGGCTCAGAAAAGTTGTGCCATTTGAAGTGTGAAGGGCACCTCGTGCAGCCCCACCTGGTGCCAACCAGCCCTGGGGGTGGCACGAGAGGAGCTGGAGCTCCAACCCACCCCGGGACAGCAGGACCAGGCTGACCGCCCCAACGCCGCTCACCACGTTGATGAAGACCATGGTGGCCGGTTTCATGCGGTAGGACACGGGGATGGAGATGAGCCTGCCCAGGGTGATGAAGGCCCAGAAGAGGCTGGGCAGGTACCCAGCCACCTTGTGCACCACGCTGAGAGGCTCCTCCACGGCGTAGCTGTACACGAAGCCCGAGTACTCTCCCTGCAGGGAAACCAGAGCTGTGTCACCCCCGGGGCAGGAACCCACCTCTCACCCCTGGGGTGCTGCCAGGACCCCCCGGGCACTGCAGGAACCTGTTCCCAAGGGACTGCAGCTTCCAGAAGGAGCAGAGCACGGGACTGAAGCTCTGCTAAGAGGGCAAGACTTAACAGCAGCACCAGGTGAAATGCAAGCTAAGCTCCATCTGCAGAGATTCCCCCTCTTCCCCAGGGACTGCCTTGTCCTTTTGGGATTCCATGCTCTCAAAATATCACATTTAGAACCCAGAGTTGATGATCCTTGAAGATGGAGGCCCTGGGAAGTTCTGTACCTCTCAGCTGCTGTGCAAGCCCACCCATCTCAGGCCCCTGATTAACACCCTACTGAGACCCAGCAGTGTTTTAAAGCTGTGGAAAGAAGAACTGAATGTTGCCAGCCAAGAGTGAGCTTGGACAGAGGTGCCACACAGAGCAAAGCCCAGGCAGGGACAGGCTGCCAGGCCACCTCAGGGCTGCACTGTCCCCACCTGCCCTCAGCTTGCACTTTGAGGGCTCAGGAGAACCAAAGAGCCACCATTTCTCATGGATTAAAATGAAGCTTTTCTTGCCTCTTGGCTGAAGTGAGAAGGGACCTCTGCTGTGCAGACATCCCAGCTCCAGCTCTGAGCCAGCTGTGGTCAGTGGCAGAAGCAATGGAGCTGCAACACCACAGAGCCCAGGAGAAGCCCCAGAAGCCTCCCAGGATGCAGGACACTCATCAGCCTGACTGTGATTAGCTTTGAATGAGCTCCTTGGGCCCCACCGTGCCACTTGGCACACCCTGGTGCCCAACCCAGAGAGGCCACGTGCTGGGTTTGGGCTGTTACAAGCGGTTTGGAAGGCAGAAATCACAGGGCTCTGCTCAGACAAGATCCCTCCAACAGCTGAACTCACCACAATCCCATCAGTCATGAAGAGAACAAGAGCCCCAGTGACGTGCACTGCAAAGTAGGTGGAAGAAGCCCCTCTGAAGTTTTTGCTTTGGCAGCAGCTGAATAAGTCATCGTGACCTGGGGAAAAACAATGCAAAGCAAACTGAGCTGCAGGTCCCCCTGGGGCTGGGTGGCTGCCAGCCCTCAGTGGGGCTTTGTTTTGTGCCCACATTCATAGAGGACCTGGAGCTGGGGCACTGCTGACCTCGGCTGGCACCACCTCAGCTCTGCCCACCCCTGAGCTGTCAGAGGGGAGATGGATTGTTCAGGGGCTGCTCTCCAGGGACTGGGCTCCTGGATCTCCAGCCACTGCTCTTGGTGGAGCTGCTTGTGCTCCTCTTCCCATTTAGGGCCCCCCATTGCTGGCCCTGCTCTCAGAGGTGATAAAACCAAGCCCACCTGAGCACAGCACTCAGAGCTCCTCACCCTTGGAACCTCCACACCACACGGGGGAGTCCTGCCCAGGACAGCTCACACTCCTTGGGTAAATTATGTGTAACCAAACAAGCCAACTTTGGGAAGAGAGTGTTAAACAGACAGCTCTGAGCAGCCCCCTGGGAGCCTGGCAGAGCTGGGGGGCAGGATCCCAGGAATTCCCAACCTTCCCATCCTTGGGATGGCCACTCCTCTGGGATGTGCCAGGGGCTGCTGCTGAGGCAGCACCTGAGTCCTGTGCAGGACATCCTCATGGCAGGGAGGAGATTCTCACTCTGGGGGGAGGGAGGGGTTTCACAGCACTGTCAGAGGTCCCAGCAGTCACTGCACAGCCCTCCTGCTTCCCTAGGGGTTAGCCCAACTGCACTGAAGAGGGAGATGGAGATCTGAAGGACATGAAGCCCCGAGGGGTTGTGGAACAGTCAGATGAACACAACCTTACCAGACACCAGGGAATCCACTCCACGACCCTGCCCTGCAGCTCTTCCCATCTCAGCTGCTCCCACTTCCAAGAACTCCCTGAAATTCCCTCTTCCTGCTCAGGCAGAGCCATCTCTCCAGAACCAGCAGTGAGCACCCCCCCTGACAGCCCTAAGCCCTGTTCACTTCTGAGAATCATTATTTAATCAAACAATTTGCTTTGATAGTTTCTCCTGGGTAGCAAAGAACAATGTCACCATTGTCCCCAAACCAGGGTGTAGGCACAAGCTCAAGAGCAAACTATTGCTGGATTTAACTCTTCCCCTCAACCAAGGGCACTGTCCTTATTCCTTTCCCAGAAAAATCAGCACTGAGCAGCCCCACCCAAACGCAGAGGGACCAGAGGGGCACAACCTCCACCTGTGCCTGCAGGACTGGGGAGCCCAGGGTTAATTTTAGGGTGGCTTGGAGAAACACAGCCTGGAGTCCTGAACAGGATTAGGATTCTAATCTCTCTTCAGGGGTTCCATCTAATTGGAGGGTAATTGGGCACCAAATGGCTTGTTTGGATTGTTTGAGTGTTTCTGGACCTCATTCATGTGGGCACTTTGGAAAGTTTCCTCCTCAGACAGCAGAGCTGGACCTCACTCGTTCAGCTCAGACACACTCCAGTCTCGGTTTTTCTGCCCCAGCCCTGCAGGGCAGTGCCCCCAGCTCACCTGCAGCTGCCTGGGCTCTCTGCACAGGGCTGGGCAGCTCCTCCTTGTCCACAGGCCGGGTCTCCAGTGCCAACTCATCTGCAGAGAGCAGGGGGTGGCTGCTCCCGTTCAGACACGGCACCATCCTCTCCTTGTAGAGCAGGAAGAACACGGCGATGGGCACGGGCAGCTGGGCAGGGCAGAGGGCACATGAGCATGGCAAGCCTTGCAAACACACAGCACAGCCCCCCGGGCCCAGCAGACACACTGGAGGTGCCTGAATTGACCCCCAAGGGCAAGGACAGAGGATGACAAGAGACTTATAAAGCCTTAAATGCTCTGCCCCTTGTCCACACACCATTAACATTCATAGTTTGTTGAAAGTTCTGAAGTAAGTTTGAAAAAAATGTCACCTGGCATGAACCACTTCTGGTTATTTATTCTATGCAGTGATGTAACAACATTAATTTCTAGGCAGGGTTTCATGACTCAGAGTGGTGACCCAGCTGGCACAGGAAGGGAGGTGAGGGCAGAGCCACTGGGGGAGGGATGGAGCTCATTGGGAGATATCAGAGAGGGGGAAAAACAAAGCAGGTTGAGACAAAAGTCTCTTGATCTGCTGGGGCATCTCCAGCCAGTCCCTGTGGGATGCCAGGTGGGCTGGGCACCCTCCACCTGGCACTGGGCACAGGGACAGAAGCACCTAAAGACAAACCTCACGAAGCACCAGCCCAGCCCTTCAAAAGCAAAACGTTCTGGTGTCCAACATTTGGCCCCTTCTGCCCAAGGAATAAAACAATAAAGCAGCTTGTGCCTGTGGAAAGTTTCAGTGGGAGACTTTCTGTGGCTGGAAATCTCTGGGAGGGAAGAGGAAGCTGCTCCAAGCCCCATCCCCAGCCATTAGCAGAGGTTGCTCAGCATCTCCTAAGAGAGGAGCTTGAGGTTCCCAGGCCAACAGTGACAGCACAGCTACAGCTCAGTGACTCCAAACAGCCCCTTGGCTCAGCCTCTGGACCAGGAGGGAGCTGCAATGAGGACAGGGGACCCCCAGCCACCGCTGTCACTGTCTGAGACACCCCTGTGCACCCAGGGGTGTTCCCAGCACAGACAGTCCCATTCCCTGCAGTCCCACCCTCCCAGTCCCTTCCTGCCTGACACAGGGACCTGGGCTTGTCCCTGCCCTCTGGAGCCCTCAGGCAGCAGCCACACCAGCAGATTCCCTGGCTCTGAGCCCCCAGGGGACCAGCCTGCTCCCTGCACACTCCCACGACTCGCTGGTGCCTCCAAGCCCCTTGAGAATTGCTCTTTCTTTCGGTGAGAAAACAGAGGGAAGCAAAGGGAGCAGTTCTGCCCCTTGCCAGCCCTCCCATCCCAACCCAGTGGTGTTTACTCTGCAGCAAACTGGGGGAGAAAGCCAGGAAATCCTAAGTGACAGCTCATTCTCTTGTTTTCTGCCTGTCTGCGAGCAAGTGTGAGCTCCAGCTCCAAATTTCCTGCCTTTTGTTGGCTCGTGGCACGATTTAAATGTATGGAGAATTCCCCCCACCCCCCAGCCTGCCTCTCTCCCTCAGCTCATTTATGAGTCCTCATTGTTCTGGGAACAATGGGAATAGGAACAGTTAGTTCGGTCCCATGGAAGAAAAACGCATTTGCTTGATAGTCCTGATCCTTCCGGAGGTCAGCACCAGATTTTATTCTTCTAAACTGCAGATTTTGCAAAAAAAATACCCCCACAGAGGGACTGGCCATCCAGACAATGGCCCTGGGAACTTCCAGCCTCAAGGGGCACTTGATGCCTGCAGAGAAAAGGGCCCCAATTTGGGTAATTCCCAAAGTGTAGGTGTATCCCTGCTCTCCACATCCTTATCCAGAGCAAGCAGGTCCCTTTGGCTTTGACAAGGCTGTTCCATTCCTGGGGGTCCCACCCATGGCTGGCACTTCACCTGGGGGACGGTCACCTGTGCCCACCTGGCCCACAGGAGGGTCCAGCCACAGCTCTGGGGTGGGCACAGGGGATGGGGCACCACAGACACAGCTATTCCAGGGGCAGCTGGAGAGGAGCAAACAGAGCTGAACAAAGACCCCCCTGCAGAGTCCCCAGTGTCCCCCACTGTCCCCAACCCCACCAAGCTGCACCCCCAGTCCTCCCCCTGCCCACCTGAGCAGCCATTTGCTCACAGATTTTCTCCCCAGGGTCATTCTGCTGCTTTCCTGCCTTTTTCAGCAGAAGGTTTTACTTATTCCAAGGGGAAAGAGGCACCTGAGCATCCCAGGATCAAGTAGGCAGCAGGAGCCCAGCCCTGCAGCAGCTCCCCTTGCCAGAGTGCCAGGGCTGTGCCCTCCCCTCCCCTGGCAGCCTTTAACCACTGTTATCAACTCAGGGAGCTGCTGCATCCCCCGGACCAGCCTGGGGATGATCCAGCCCCCTCCCTCCAGCTGCCACCTCGCTCTCTCCCCCCAGGAACAGCCCAGGGATCATTCCCTGCTGTTGTGCCCAGGCTGCTTTGGAGTGCCCCCCACTGCCCCTGGGAATGCACCCTCCTGACAAACAGCCCTCCCAGGGGAGCATTTTCCTGATTTCCAACCCCTTGGAACGGGCTGGATGATGAAATTTCCGTTCTGTGGGAAACTGGATTTTAAAATATGTTTTTGTTCCAAATCTGGATGAAAAGACGAAATTTTTCTCTCAGAATGGAAGATTTTGGCCGGGACTCATCCAAGCACTTTGTTTTGATTATGCTGAGCTGCTTAATTTGACTAAAGCAAAACCATTTCGTTTCAGTAACATCGACACAACTCCGCTGTCAGCTTTGCACATCGCCCTTGTGCCAGAGTCAGATTGAGACATTTCCACTTTAAACACAAAAGCAAGAACTCAAAATGAATCATTTCAGCCTGTGCCTTGTCAGGATGAACACAGCCCTGTGAAAACTGGGATGCAAATGGGGCTTTGGGGCGTTTTATAACAAAGCTGCTGGTCCTGGTTTCCATTTCTGTGGTTTATTCAGTTTATCCACGCCCCTGGGGGGTTAAATACCCATTCCCATCATCTCCCCCTGGCTTTTACACCTTAAAGAAGGGTCAGCAGATTTGGAACTGAACCATTCTCAGCATCTCCAGTGGGGTGGGTTGGTTTAAACAAGGAATGAAGTCAGTTCCCTCGGTGAGGATTTGGGAAGGACAGCCTGGCCCTGGCACAGGGACACACTCCAGAGCTGGGGACATCCAGACCTGGGGACATCCATCTCCCCCCTCTGCTTGGGGTTTTTTAACCCTCATCCCAAAGCCCACAGGTCTCCAGCCCCCCAGCCCCTGCCACATTCCTGGTCCTGGACACTGCAGGAATTCTGTGCTCAGTGTGCACACCCAAAGCACCCACACAGGCAAATGGCACTTGGGCATGTCGTGATGGGCTCACAACCTGCTGGGCACAGCCTGGGGTCCCACCCTGCCCCACAATGTCCACAGGACACTGCTGGGGACAAAGAAGGGTCTGGCAGCCACCAGGAGTGCTCCCAGTATCAGACACACTCTCAGGTATTAAACGCTGCCTCAAACCTAAATTAGTTTGCTCAGGATTGACTGGCAAAGGGGAAAAGGCTCAGGTGTAATTAAAAGCACATTTCCCATGGCATGGGCAGAGTTGGAGGTAATTAAAGCTGCTTCTCCAAGCAGGCAGAGCATTCTTTTGGTGCAGCAGCTCATTCCAGCCCCTGCCTGCTCTGCTCCCAGAGCTGTGAAACTGCACCAGGGGCACTGGGGCAGGTCTGGGTTCCTCAGAAACTGGAAGGACACAAGGAAACCAATTCCCTTTGCCCAGTGCAGGTGGAGTGGGCAAAGATAGAGGGCTGCTGGGCCAGGGAGAAGGAGCACCCACACATCCTCATGCCTTGGCAGCAGGGCAGTGCCAGGGGGTCAGAGGGAAGGGGCTGCAGGGCACCCAGAGACCAGGAGGTCCTTTGGGCAGGATTACCCCTCACCTCCACTGGCAGGAGCCCTCAGCGGAGCAAAAGGGGCACCAGATTGGCACTCTCTGCCCTGCCAGATCTTTATAAACAGAGAACAGAGCACTTTACAGCCAGGGCTCCAGGGGCTGGGCTCTGCTGTGCCCACAGGGCACCCCAGGACCCCATTCACGAATCATAACCAGGCTTGGCATCAGCCCTGGCATGAGCAGCACCACCTGGCAGGGCTGGTGTTCCTGCAACAACTCACTGTGCTCTTATCACTGCAGATCTACACGGGCCATTAGACACGTGTGGAAGGGCTCCTGCTGCCAGGGCAGGGACAGCAGAGGGACTGGAGATGGGCACAGCATGGCCACAGCCCTGCCAGGCTGGGCAGGGGACCAGCTGGATTTGACCCTGCTGGGATTGGGTATTAACCAGAGATAAGGAATAAAGGGATGGGAATAAAGCTGGATGGGACCCTGAGCCACCTGCTCTGGTGAATGGAATCCCTGCCCAGGGCAGGGGGTGGAAGGAGCCCAAACCATCCTGTGATTCTATTCTGTGATTTCAGCAGAGAGCCCAGAGCCTGCAGGAAGGAGCAGCTTGCTGGGGATCTGCTCTGGGACTCAGCAGGGAGGGGAAGAGGGTGGGCACCAAACCCCATCTCCCTCTCACAGGAAGGGCCACAGGGATTTCAATCTGCTGTGGTGCCCCAGGGAAACACAACACCTTGGCAGAGACCCCCTGACTGAGCTTTCAGCCACCAGTTCCCTGCTGGGCATGTGCCTATGAATACCTTGGCAAACCCCTCCTGGCACACCAGCTCCACACCATGAGCTCCTCCCCAGCTGACCAGGGAGGAAGACCCTGTGGCTCTGAGGGGATTTTGCTGCTCTAACTCCTGCCCAGGAGATCCTGGAGGTACAAACTGCTCCCAGAGAGCTCAGACAGACCCTGCAGGATGGCACATCCACTCCATCCTGTCTGATGTCTCTGCCTCACAGAGTCCTGCCCTGATGCAAACTGGGCACTTGGCAGAAAAATGAGCCTTTTCTGTGGACCAACACAACCACCCTCGTGCCCCTTCCCTTGCTGGGACCACCCAACAGGCCCCAACACCCCACCCAGCACAGCCTCCAGCAAACCTGAGGAGCAGGAATGTCCACAGCAACACCCCAGGCCACCGGCACTTACATTGATGAGGGCCATGATCCAGAAGGCGTAGGAGACCCGTGTGACCACCATGCCCTTCATGGGCAGGTCGTAGTGGGACAGGTTGCCCGGGTGGTGGGGCAGCAGCGACTTGCGGATGTGCGGGAGGTTGCGGGAGGCGTTGGCCGTGGAGTTGGACAGGATGCAGTTGGTGTCAGACAGGAAGGGGTCGGCGATCAGGGGGCTCAGCAGCGCCCCAAAACCCACGAAGAAGTGAAGGGCCTGCAGGAGAGGAGACACCCAACAGGGCAGGGGGGTCACAGCTCTGCAGGGAGGTGTCAAAGCCCTCACTCCTCCTCCTCCTCTGAGGAAGAGCAGCCCCAGGGGAGGAGGGAACCCACACCCACCTGCAGGAAAATGGCAGAGTCCTTCTGGTAGATCTTCACCAGCTGCATGTTGGAGATGGTGTCGATGCACCCCATGGCCAGTCCTGCCACAGCCATGACCACAGCCAGGACCACCACATTGTGGCACAGGGGGATGATGGCAAAGACCAGGGAGATGGCCAGGGATGAGGCAAAAAGTGCAAACAGGGACTGAGCCAACCTGGAGTGGGAAAGACAGGAGAGAATCAGTACCAGGAGAGCAGCAGCCACACCACAGCTGCCTCCTGCTTCCAGCCCCGGGTCAGTGGGTGCTGTGGGCACCAGCAGGAGATGTGCACACAAGCACTGCCACCTCCTGCATGGAGTCTGATGCCTGGAAGAGGCAGATCTCCTGTGGAGAAGAGTAACTATCCCTTCAAACACATCTTCTGTGTGTTCAAAGGCAAATAACAACTTTCCCTTGTTAATTGGGCAGATCTGGGGATGGAAAGGGATGTGGGTGAGGCCACACCAGGACATTTGAGCAGCTCTGGGACACTCTCTCTCATGTATCCCACAAGAGCTGCTGGCACCCACTTCCCCATGCCATCCCAGACCTGCCTGAACATGCTGTCCTGCTCACAGAACACAGGGAAGCCACTGCACTTCCCTCTCCGTGCCCTGTGCCATCTCTGTTCTGGCAGCACCATCTCTGCTCCCAGCACGACAAGGTGGGATTTGGCACCGCTGCCACTCCTGGTGCAGCCACTCCCCAACCCACCAGGGACACCAGGGCAGCCCCAGGGCTGGGTGTGGTGGAGGCAAAGCCGGTGTGTGCCCTCTGGGGTCTGGCAGCAGCTCCTGGCGAGAGTGGCCGTGCCAGGGAACGGGGCCGGGCTGGCACCGCGCGGCGCCGGCGCTGCCAAGGGGGAAGGCAGGAAGGAAGGAAGGAAACAGGGACCAGACAGCGAAGCACTGGAACCAGCACAGAGATGGGGCTGCAAAGGCACAGCAGACAGCGAGGAGCACAGGCAGGCCCTGTCCCACCCCACGCTGCCAAGCCCTGGGACAAGCCCAGTGCAATGCTCAGCAGCTGCTTAATGGTAATTAGCAATAATTGGGGTGTGCTGGGGATGTGGGTCTGTCCACAGCAAAGGCCTGGCAGGGCACAGGTACATCCCCAGCATGGAAAACACCCACACCCCACTCTGCCAGGGCAGGAGGAGGCAGAAGCTGGAAGCACAGCAGAGCAGGTGGGCACGTCGGTGCCACCCCTCCTGCCCTGCCTGTCCAGAACAGCCTGGCCTTGGGCATGGCACTGTTTCTGTGTGGCCCTCCAGTCCTGCTTGTTGCTTACCCTGCACTTCAATAACACCGTGGAGAAAATGGGCCAAGGGCACCTCTGCTTTATCTGCTGCCCAGTGGCACAAACCTGGCTCTGGTGTGCCAACATCACCCGGCCCAGCTCACCTGCCTGGCAGCCCATGCTGGAGCAGACAGCATTGCACGAGGCTGTAACTGCTGATCCTCCTCTGACAGCAAACCCAGGAGCCAGTGTGGGATTTCTGGGGGAGGGAGGGAGGGAGGGAGCCAGGCGAGATGTGCACAGTCACGGCAGCAAAAGCTGCTCACAAATGAGAGAGGAGCAGCCTCGAGCCTGGAGAGATGAGGCCGCTCTCTCCAGGGTACAGCAGGAGGGGCAGAGGCAGAGGCAGCAGCAGCTGCTGCCCCCGAGGCTGGGAGTGATGGGGAAAGCACAGGAGACATCCCCCAAACACCTCTGCTCTTCTGCAGCCTCAGCAAAGCCCCCACAGCTCTGCCTGCACGTGGCTGGGGAGCACCTTCCTTACTGGAGGGAAACATTAATTGTGGATGATGTGGCATCCTTAATAAGCCTTAAAAATATCACCTCAGTTTGCCCCAATGAGTAAAAACTCCTGCCATAAGGGAAAAGCACAGCTGTACCCCCTGCAAACACCAGCCCGGGGTGGAACACGGCCCTGCTGCCCCTCCCTGGCTCTGGCATTAATTAGGGGGCACCCAGAAATTGCTGCTGCCCATGGCAGACCCAAAGGAAGGAGCTGCAGGACACAGCTCAGCACCCAGGGGGGCACCAAACAACCCTCTGGGGGATTTCTGGGGAAACAAACCCTTTGGAAAGCATCCTTACCTGAGGTACCCCCTGGCTGTCTGAGCACTTTGGGTCTGGATGATGCAAAGCAATGACCTCTCCAAAGGGCTCTCTGTGTGCCCACCACTAACCAGTCCTCGTGCCCAGCACAGCTCTGGGCCAGCTGTGGCTGTGCCCAGGGCAGGTTCCACTTCAGCAGGGTATGAAATGAGTCTTGGAATGTCACACTCTGTTTCAGGACCCCCCAGAGCACGTCCTGGTTCCATCACAAGGCTGGAGGGAAGGTCTGTGCCTGCCCCTGACAGGTTTAGGTTGATCTCCACAGGATTAGGGTGATCAATTCTACACTCAGTCCTGCAGTCACGACCAGCAAAGCTTCCCCTCTCCTTCCCACACAGCCCACAGAACCCCCACCTCGGTGTTCCCTTTGCAGCAGCCTCTCTTCAACTTCCAGCACATTTTTCTCCACCCCAGGGAGTGTTTTCTAAGTCGCTCACATCAAGAAGAAAAATGATAATCAGGCTAACTCAGACTTGCAAAACTGATCATTAAAACCCCAAAGCCCTAAGGGGACAAGGTGAGGACATGGAGGGGGTGTGGATTATTCCACAGCAGCCTTCAGTCCCCCTGTCTCCAGCAGGAAGCACAGCCAGGCTCAGGAAGCACTGCCTGCCCCAAGGAGCTCATGCTCAACTCAATGTGCTGCTCTCTCAGCAACAAAAGGATTCCCTTTGCAGGGAGAAGTGTCCTGTGTGCACCAACCACAGGCTGGAGCTGAAACCTTCAGAAGATGGGAGTCTGAAGGGCAGGGAGAGAACGGGGGCATCACTCTCAGCTGTGACATGCACAGGTGCCCCGAGGTAAAGATGAGAGTAAAAGGGTCCCATCACATCCATCCTCCAGGTCCTGGTGGGGATCACTGCAAGTGGAGCCAGCTCAGGGCTCCAACACATCACCAGACCCACCAGACCTCTCCTCTCCTCTGCTAACACCAGTGGGATCAGCTCAGGGCTGACCCCAACACTGGGAGAAAAAGTAAATATCCAGCAGGACACAAAAATGCAGTTTCTGGATAAAAAAAAAAAAACCAAACTGGGGCTCAGGAGCTGAGTTACTCTGGTGCTTCTGTTGTCAGGGTGTGCAGCACAGCAGCACAGGGGGAGTGTGAGTTTAACTTCCCAGGGCAAGCCTAAAGTCCAGCAAAATGGGAAAGGGGGAAGCAAAAGGGACAATCCCAGGGGATGCAGATGAACAGAGCTCACAGTGCTGGGTGGATTTCCTGCTCTGGGGTGGATTTCCCAAAAATCTCACCTCCCACTTGGGTTTCTGAGCCCAGGGAGGGTGTCAGGTCCCCTCAGTGAAAAGGATTCCTTGGAGAGGGCACCAGCTCCTGCCAGGTTTGGCTGTGCCCCAGGAGCCTCTAAAACACCAGAGCAGCACCAGGGTTTGAGCCAGGGCTCCCATTCCACCTCAATCCCAGCCCCACTCACACAAACCCCCTGGGAAAAGCTGCATTTCCTGAAGCAGAGCTTGTCACAACAACCCAGGAGACCCGAAGAACGTGTTACCAGAGAGCAGCAGCCTCTTGTGAACCTGAGTGTGAGCTCAAAGAACCCACCTTGGAGTCTCAAGCTGCTCCCCCAGCCCTGACTGAGCACCCCCAGAGAGCCAGGAAGGGACCAGCAGCAACTCCAGCACAGCAAACCCACCATCCCTCAGGGAACCTCCCAACAACAAACTCTTTTTCCTTGAAATCTCAACATGAAAGGGAATTCTGGAGCTGGTTCTGGCAGCCCAGGCTCGTGCTGAAGGAATTCATGCCATCATTATGCTCCATCCCCCCAGTGCTCTGGGGTTCCAGCTGGGCCAGGAGCAGGAACCACAGCCCAGCATCCAGCACCTTCTCTGGGGAGAGGAACCAAACTTTATTTAGGTCCCCCCATCCACTCCTGCCACAGAATCCAGGGACAGCACTGCTGTCCCTCACGAGTCCATCACTCAGACCAGCACGGATTTTAATCAAAAGCAAGCAAGAAACTCTGTGCTCCTCAGGCATCAGGAATCACACACAGCTTTGCAGCCAGGCTTGGCTCTCTGCTCACAGGCAGGGAACACTTGGGATGCTCTGGAGCAGATTTCCATGTCCTAACTGGAAAAGATGATCTGGCCAGTGCCCCTCCCTGCCTGGCACCAGGGCTGCTCTAATTTGATTTATAAACCCACAGCAGGGCCCAGAAGTAGAAAACCCTCAGCAGCAGAACAGCTCAATCCATCCATCCCTGAACAGGGAATAGTCCTGGAGCTCTCAGAGCTTGAACAGTTCCTATTCCCATCCAAACCCACACATCAGTACCCTGCCAGGCTCTGAGTAACCCCCCTCAATGCTCCCAAGCTCTGAAACGTTCCCTCCTGCCTGGCAGGGCTGTCAGTCCTCACTTGGGATTCACAGGCACTCCACAAAACCCCCGAGAGGCTGCACCCCCAACACATCCAGCAGCAAACACTCTTTCCCCTCTGCAGCAAAAAGTTTGGGAGTCTCCAAGCACAACCCCCCAGATGGGACTGTGTACCCAGGGCCAGAGCTTTGGTTGGAGCTGACAGCAGGAAACAATTCTGCATTTTCTTTCCCTGCTCCTTCAAACATATGTGAGGCAGCCCAGGGGCTGGCAAAGGCTCTGCCTGCTGACCCAGCAGTCTCAGATCCGTGTCAGACCCAGAGCGAGGTTCCCACGTGCTGTTCCCAGTCCTGTGTGCCCCACCTGGCACCTCCTGCCCTGGCACAGCCCCACGAGCAGCTCCTGCCGCTCCACAAAACCTCTGGGCTCCACCAGACAGGGCAGTTCCAGGTACCAATTTACAGGTGCTCCTCCTTCAGCCAACACTCACTTCACAAGCCAAGAGTGAGAACGTAAAAACGTTTAACAAAGCGTTTTCAAAGGAGAATTTTAAAGGATTCAAGCCAAATCGTGCCATCCACACCTCACACATCCTCACGGCGTGTGTATCAGACCCGCACGTTACATCATCGCCTCGAGAATTAGTGACAATGTAAATAATCAGCTGATTCTCACAACTGTCACCAAGCCTCAAATCAAACGCCTCTCTGGCAATCTTTAGGGCTGAGCCATCGTGGCTTATTTATTTTAAACACATCCTGGACAGAAGGCTCGCTGCAAATCCGTGTTTGGCCGTGCCCAGGTCTGTCCCCAGCCCCTCCAATTCCTGCTGCCCCCCCCGCCCTTGTGCCCCCCACAGCCACACCACGAGGACCACGCACATCCCACCACGTGTTTGCCCAAACTCCCGGGAAGCTCCACAATGCCTGGACCGCGGACACCGAGCTAATTAAAACACGCTTCCAAAAATATTTCTGCCGACAAACAATCGAGGTTAAGGAAAATACCCTCCCGGGAAGTTCTGGCTGTAACTTCAGGCTAAGGCTATGGCTGCGCTGAGCTCCGGGGACCGGCAGCGCCTCTCCCGGGGGATGGAGCCAGGCAGGGAGAGCCTCGGGAGCGGCTCCTGCCCCGCTGCTCCCTCCGAGCGCTCGGGCCAGGGGGCTGCGGACCCTCCGCGGCGCCCACGGCCGCTCCGTCGGGAATGCTTTTCCCACGCAGCATCCCGGCAAAGCCGGAGGGAGGGAAGGAGGGAGGGAGGGAGGCGAAAGCCGGGCAGGGGGTTGCGCTGCCACCCCCGAGCCGGGGGAGGGCAGGGGGTCTGTGCGGAGCCGGGACCCCCACGGGAGGGGCGCTGAGTGTGCCCCGCGCTTACGTCCTCTTGAAGACCCCTCCGAGGCAGCTGCCGAGCAGGAGGCAGAACTGCTGCGAGAAGAAGACCCAGGTGATCTGGGAGAGCGAGCTCTGGGTCTGGCAGCGCAGGTCGAGCAGCGTGGGCCCCAGGAAGGCGATGCAGAGGCCGAAGCTGAAGAAGACGCTCCAGTAGGTGAGGGTGGGCTGCAGGTTCCTCCGGAACCGCGCCGACACCCGCTCGTCCCACCACATGGTGGGTGCGGCGCGGGGCGGCCGCGGCGATGGGATGGGATGGGCTGCGCTGCTGGGTGGGCTCCGGCCCCGCTCCCAGCCCGCTCCCCGCTTCTCCTTTGCGGGCTGTGCCTGTGGATCCCGCGGCGATGGGATGGGATGGGCTGCGCTGCTGGGTGGGCTCGGGCCCCGCTCCCAGCCCGCTCCCCGCTCCTCCTTTGCGGGCTGTGCCTGTGGATCCCGCCGCGCTGGACGCTGGCTCCGCCTCCGGGGCCGGGGCCGGGCGGAGCGGGGCCCCCCTCCAGCCCCCGCCGCCCCCGGAGCCGCCCCGGCGGACCCCGGCGCTTCTCCCGGAGACCGCAACGAGCCCGAGCATCGTCTGTCCCCCTCCTTCCTCCCTTCCAATTCCCTCCCGCGGCGTTCGCATCATCTTTCCAAAAGTGGGGCGACCCCTCTGCGCGGTCCCCGCACCCCACGGCATTGAACGACACACACGATGAACAGAGCGCAGCCAAGCGAGGAAAGCCAGAAATCCCCCCTCCTTTTTTTTTCCCCCTGCTGCCAACCGTCCCTGCGCTCTCCCGTGCCCGTAAATAGGTGCCACCCTTCCAGACAAACGCAATTAAAGTTGCCCCTTCCCTGATAAGAAGCACAGGAAGGCTCGGGGCGGGGGGAGGGCGCGCGTTTTAAAGCCGGAGCAGTCGGTGCTTACGCAAAAGGTCTTCTCTAGAGGATGGGTTTATAAATATTTCACCTACTTTAGCTAGGAAAGACTGGCAATTTTTAGAACACTCTTTTCAGGCAAAGCAAAATCGATGGAGCTCAGCCATGATGGGGATCTGGCTCCAGGGCCCTTCCTGGGCACAGGTAGTGCCCCATCCTGTGACCCGGCCCTCAGGAATGCGGCTCCGGGGCTGCAGGTGCTCATTTCCACCTGCCCATGGCTTAATGTTTAGCTAACCCAAATTGCATCCAAGTCCTTGTTCTTCCATGCCCATGGCACCCATTGGAGTCTTCCCAGAGCAAGGAGGACGAGGTCAGGTCCCCTTCCACCACCAGAGGGACAGTGGGGCAGGTGGGTCATTGAACCCCACGCTCAGAATTCCTGTGGCTGCTCAGCACCTGCACCTGGAGCCATTAAACAATCAAAGAAGCAGCTGAGCTGCCTGAAGGCTGGAGCAATGTCCTTATCCTGTTTGACTGATGGGAAAACTGAGGGCCAGAGGGAATGAAGCTCTTTGCTCAGGGACAGGGAGTGAGTCAACAGCAAGGGCGGAAATTGGGTTTTATCATTACATGATGAACCACCTTCCTAAACAGCCTGGATGGCAGGATGGAGGGAGGCTGGGGCACAGCCTGGCAGCCACAGCCTCAGGCTCTCTCTGCCAGGCAAGGACTAGATTTGAGGGGCCACATGGCTGCAAAGTGCCTCAGCTTCTCTTCCCCGTCCATAAGCAGGGGATGAGAGAGAAAGGATTGTGACAATAAAGGCCTTTCCATCAAAACACTGCTGGGAAAGTCATCTCCTGACCCTCTTTGCCAGTCATCTCCTGACCCTCTTTGCCAGTCATCTCCTGACCCTGTTTATCCCGTCATCTCCTTGTTCATGGAGCCAACTTGATCAAACCGCAGATCCTGATCTTCCACACCCCAGGTGCTCTGCCCCAAGAAAAGGGCTGACCTGTGGTTCCCCTGGACCACATTCTTGATGTTGATGTTGATGTTGATCTTCGTCTTCCCTTTACTGGACAGGGAGTTGGGAGGCCTGGACTCTGCTCTGGCTTCCACTGCTGCATCCCCATCACTGGGGAGCATCATCTTCCTGGGGCTTGAATTCCCAGCTATAAAATGGCTGAGCTTTCCCCACCTTTGCAGGTTCACTGGATGGAAAAAAGCAGCATCCAGACACCAGAGGTGACCAACAGTGGTTACAGCCCCTGTCCCAGCTACAACAACTGACCTAAATGCCATCCACTCGCTTCCAGGAATACCAGGCCATCCTATCAGGGATAGCACAAACCATGCAAGATATGCTTGCAAATAAGAACCGAGGCGTGGGTGGGTTAGTCAGCACAAGAACACACAGATCCCTTCTGGTTCCACATACTGAAATCCAGATCCTGGGAGGGAGCTCATCAAAATGCGAGCCACAGGACTGGGAGTGGATGCAAGACCAGAATTAGCTTCCCGAGGAGGCACTTTCGGCTGTTTTCCAAACTCAGCTCAGTGTTGTGCTTGCACTGAATTAAACACCCACAGTTTTGCACTTGCTGCAAACTGCAAAGTGAAACCATGAATGAAGGGAGAGCAGAGCAGAGCAGCATTTCTGCAGCCAGCAGCGTGGCTTGGTGTGCTCCAAAACATCCAGCACATCTGGGAAACACCTTTCCTGTGCCCTCAAACCTTCCTGGGACAGCAAGAGGCACAGCAGGGACTTTTCACACTGTGTCAGTTGAGTTTTCCAACTTCTTTCTCAACTTTATTGTGCTCGGTCCTGCTTCACCCCACACTGGTTCTCATTTGCTGTTGCCATCACTTCTCTTCACCCAGTCTCAACACAGTGGGGAAATCCAGCTCTATTTATGGGTTTTCCAAAGGTTTCCTTGGGTTGGAACCTGCTGAGACCCCCCAGCCAGGCTTGGGACAGCAGGTGCCAGGGCAAGGCTCCTCCAGGGCTTCTGCCAGTGTTTGGGTTGGCAGCTTGGCCAAGGCCTGGGGCTGAGATATTGGTGAAGTTTTCCCTGTCCCTCTTTTGCCAAAACCCACAAAGGGCAAATCTGGGCTGACACCCTCACAAACCACAGGAGTCATCCCAGCAGTGCCAGGATGGTGGGGCCAAGAGCTACAAGTACATTTGGAGATGGGAACTTGGATGCATCCAGAAAACCAAACAAGCTTGAGCAGATAAGAAAATAACTCTGAATGGCTGAACCTTACTGAGATAAGACAGGATGCTTCTTACAACACAGGGTAAACTTCCCCATAGGATGGGCCAAATTATTCTTGGCTGCATGAGAGATGCTCAGTCATGTTCAGCTGTTCAACCCAGCTTGGATGGGCACACGAGGGAGATGTTCACCTCATGTACTTCGGGGTCAAGTGTTTCAAAACACTGTGATTTGGAAATCTTGGCTCCACTTCTAGGTCAAACATTAGCCTGAAATCTTGGCCCAGTGATTACAGATCTTGTAGCACTTGTCTGAAAGGAGGAAGTGCTCACCTACACCTTTTCCTGCTGCTGAGCTGAAATAAGCCACACACCCACCAGGACCCAGCTGGAATCCGTGTGCTTCCTCCTTCAGGGCACTCAAACCAGGGCACAGGGGGTGGCAGCAATGAAACAACCCACCTGAGCCTCCCCAGAACGCACCAGTAGGATGATGACACCCAAAGAATCTTGGTGAGGGCAGCAGGTATCACACCAGCTCCATGGACAGATGGACTGAGGAGCACCTGTGTGGAGCACCCTGGCGAGGCAGGAGGACTCCCCAAGGGGCTCCTCGGGCTCTTTGGGCAGCTGGGAATGTCTGGAAGGCAGGAGGGGGATGTGGGCTGGGGGTGCTGGGCAGCATTCCCCGACACAGCACCGGCAGCTGCAACACTGCAGGAATGAGAGCAGCAGATGGAGGAACTGGTTTGGCAAACAGGTTGTTACTGGGGATGTGCCCACACCAGCACTGGGCATGAGTCAGGCTGGGTGTGCTGGAGGTGCAGCCCAGGGAGGGGGTGAAGGGCATTGTCACTTCCCTAAACCAGCCCAACATCCCCGGGCTCTGCTCCCACAGACCCCACATTGTCCCCCAGCTCTGGCTCTTTCCCCATTCCTGGGAACTGGGGGCTGTGGATTCCCTGCAGAACCCCCAGCCAGAGAGCAGGAAGATGGAAAGGGGGCTGTGGAGCTGGAGAACTCTGATCCCAGGGGGATTTTAGCTGCTGGATCTGTGGGAAAAGGGCTCCTCTGTCCCTTCCCCACTTTGCCCTCTGGTTGTTTTGCAGCCCCGGGCTGGGCAAGGCAGCCTTGGGCTTTATTTGCCTGATAGGGTTATGGCAATATTGATTCAGGGCCTCAGGACCCAGGCAGGGACCAGAGAAACATTTCCCTGTTACGCACAAGTCTCCCAGGTCTTGTGTTTCACCCCCCTGCAAAGGTCAGGTGCTGGGAAAACTCCTTTTGTGCTCCTGGGGAGTTTATGACAACCAGGAAAATGTGCCCTGGAAGCAGGAAAGGTGTCCTAGAGCTGCAGGGGAAGCTGTGGGAAGGAACAAGGATGGCATGGAATGGCATGGAATGGCATGGAATGGCATGGAATGGCATGGAATGGCAGAGCTGCCCTCCCTGAACACCCACCACAGAGCCTCTCACACCTGGGATATCCCACATTCCTTCAGTCCTACCTACCCAAAACCCAACCCCAAAGTGGATCCTTTTCCAACCAAAAAAAAAAAAAAAGAAAAAAAAAAAAAAGAAAAATTATATCCTGTACAAACCCATCCCATATTCCCATAAAGTTTATTGTCCAATCCTGGCTTTGGGGCATTCACAATACAACTGTGGTATCAGCCTTAGCACAGCCACAAAACAGTCCATGTCACATCTGAGACACAAAAACTGAAATATTCTTATAAAACATCGAGACACAAGATAGATGGATACAATCTTTTATTCTTTTTTATGGTTTTTTTTTGTACCTTTCCATTTATTCCAGAAAAACTTTCTATAAAAAAAAAAAAAAGAAAAAAACCAACAGCATTGCTTCTTTTGGAATAAATCTTTAAAATCATTTCTTTTAAAATGCATCTTTCATTTGTGCAACACTAGTTAAATACATTACTGGTATTCTGCAAATGAATCACACCAGAGAACATTCACAGTTTGTGCATTCTGGCCACTTGCATCCATTTTTCCTGCTGGAGGACGAGGACGATGCTGAGGATGGAAGGGGCAATGAAGGAACCAGAGAGTGGATTTCGCTGCCTGTGCCCAGACTTTGCTCTCAGGGACAGCCAAAATCATCCCCTACAAGACTCGAGTGTGCAGACAGGGCAGATGTGCAGCACAGCTGGAGCAGCACCATCAGACAGAGCCACAGCTTTTGGCAGGCGAGGTCAGGTGAAAAAAACCCCAAAGAAAACATTTGAGAACCCTGGGAAAATGCCCTTTAATGAGTGGGGGTTTGTCCTCCTGTGTAAGGGAGAGGGAGGGAAAAAACCCATTTATTTTGTGCTTAGTCTCCAAGATACAACGTAGTTTTGTTATTTAAAATCTTACCACAGATCTGGCAAAGGGTTGGGCCAGCAAAGGCGAGTGCACGTGGGAATGGGAGGTGAAATGCAACAGCTCAAGTGTGACTGTTGTCCCAAACACAGACCCTGCCTCGCTCATTCCGCACATTCCTTTGCCCGGCTATCAGCTGGAGGACACAGCTCTCCCTGAGGGCACAGCCAGAACTCCCACTTTCCACCAGAAATGGTAAAAAAATAGAAAAAAATCCAAGAAAAATGTGTGGAAGACAAAGCAACCGTTTCCTTTTGTCAGGACTCCCCCTCTGCCAGGAGTGGCAGCTGCTCCACAACGGGGTCGATGGGAGAATCCATAAAGTGAGGAAAAAATGCTGGAGAGCCACAGAAATTCCCAGCATTTTCATTAAAAATCCAACTTGGGAGCTGGCTGGTGCTCCAAAGCTCATCCTGCCAGGGATGAGCTGCTGGGGCTGGCACAGGGGAGGGAGGCACTGCCCTTTGGATGGGGCATCCAAGAGATCCTTCTCCTCCTAAACTCAGCTTATGGAGACTGGAATGCTGGCTCAGAGAAGGGGGATTTGGCTCCGGGCTCTGATCTCTGCCAACCTGCAGCTCCTTTTCTTTCCAGCTGTGGAGATCAAAGGCTCAGGGGCTCTGCCAGCCCGACGGGCGCTCGGACATCAAACCCTGCTCAGCGGGGCACCAAATATTTACACTCACTATCACCCTCCTCAATGGGCAGCAAATACCCACTAAATCAGAGGAACAAAAGGGGTTATCTTAAATTGGGGCTGTTGGTGGCACTCGGGGCTAAAAATGTCTCCTTCAGGGAGGATTTGTAGGAAAGGTAAAGGCCAGGAAAGAAAAAACAGGAGCTACCAGGCCCTTTGTCCTTGCTGTCTGATCCTGGGAATGCCTCCTGGCTCCACGGTCACTGCTGAGCCTTTTCCCCAGAGGTTCCTGTAGGTGACTTTTACCTTCAGCAGGAATTTCTGTCTTAGGGGGGAGAGCTGAGACCACAGAGATCTGGTGGTCTGGTGTGTTCTGTCTCCATCCTCCCAGTGGGAATGTGGGAAGGCTCAGCTGGGCATCCAATGCCCCAGGAAGTTTATTCCCAAGGCAATGGGGAATATTCCAGTGCATGGGGATGGTAACAACAAGCAAGACAACTGCACAAAGACAGGTCAAATGTGTCCTGAATGGGATTCCCAAGGGTGGCTGGAAGGAATTCCTGCTTTCCTTGGTCTGATCCAGGCTCTGCTCCCCTGGGCACACCAGCTCTCCTCGCCCCATCTACCTGAAGGTGCTGCTGCATCTGTGAGCCATCCTGCTAAATTCCTGTGGGGAGCCCTGGGAAGTGCAATCTGCCCCACAGATCCCTGCCATGCCAGGGAAATTCCTTTGTGAAAGGAGAGATGGCAGTGTGAGGGCTCAACCTGGCTCCAGCTCCCTGGGGACAGTCCCAGCAGCAGAGCCGGAGTGGGGACCAGCAAAGCCACGAGGCTGAAATGCGTCACTGGGGCTGGTGGCTCTCCATGCTCTTCCCTATCAAATGGAAGCAATTAATGAGCTATTCAGCCTGCTGGAAGCTGGACACAGAGCAAGGAACAGAGCAGGGATGGGCAGACCTCAAACAATGCAGACGTCTGGATGCTTGTCTGGGACAAACCCCAATGAACAGCTTTGCTCGATGGGGAAGCTCCCAGGGAGCACCGAGCACTGGCACAGGGAGGAGACATCCCAGGGGCTCTGGGGAGCTCGGGGGGGATCCACATTTATCCTCCTGCTGCGTGTTTTCCAAGGATCCCAGAAGAAATGACGCAGAGCAAAGCAGAAACCCGCCCTCACTCCCTGCTCCGTGGGGAAACAGCAGCATGGAGAGCTGCCATCCCCAGCAAGCCATCCCACTGCACCAGCATGCCCTGCCAGTGCCACTCCCAGGTGACAGCCACACCACTGGCCGGGTCCAGAGCCTCCTGACCACATCCAGGGGCTGCAGGACCGGTGGGTGAGGGGGCCAGTCATCCAGGGCAGCCAAGGAAATGCTATGAATAATGCACAGTAGAGACTTCTCCCAAGGCTCACACACTTGCAGACGTTTCGGGCTGCCTGCAGGCTGTGGGGGAGAGGTGCAGCAGGGCTGCTCTGCCCAGGGTGGATCTGGCATCTTCCTGAGGTGTATGGAGGGGGAAACACCCCCAGCCAGCACAGCACACTCACATCTCACACACAGCACTGTCCCCAGCACCGACCTGAGCAGGGCTGGGACAATCCACACACAGAGGCCAGGCAAGGAGGCTCGAGGGATGGTTTGCTTCTCTCCAGCTCTATTTCTGGTGCCCACAGCTGAGCTGTGGGAGGTTTGGCACCTCTCCCCCTTCCTCTGGGTAGAAATGCACTGAGGTGGGTGGGTGTGTGCAAGGCTTTGGTGCACAGGGACTCGGGCTCTGCCTTGTGCAGTGGGGGCTCAGCCATGGGAGGGGGGAGATTTGCCCCTGAGACACCATCGGGGCCCCCCATCCTGCCCCCTGGGATGATGGCACAGAGGGTGGTGGCTATGGGGGGTGAGCAAGGGGCTGCTCCATCAGTGCCTGGGAAGGGCTTGGCACAGCACCAGGGGACAGCTCAGAGCCACTGCCCCCCTGGCCCCACTACTGCACAGCCCCACCTGCACCCCCTGGGACAGCCCCTGCTCTCAGCTCAGGACATCAAACTGGCTGAATTTGGGCACACAGTGATGGCAAGGAGGGGGAAATGCAGGGGGAAGCAATGGGAAGCTCCTTCAGCTGCTCTGTCCTTGTCAGGATTCAGGGACCAAAGATGGGGAGAGAAAAAGGGGTTCTGCAGGCAGAAGCAAGGGGGGCTGCCCAGGTCTCTGTGCTCCAGGTGCAGCCTCCCAGTGCCAACCTGGGTCATGACCATCACTCGTGATGTGGCTGCAAAGAGTCTCCCCAAGAGACTGGAGGTGCAGAGCAGGTGGTCTGAGCAAAGGCAGATGTTCAGGAATGCCTGTCTGGGCCAAACAGCACAGCTTTGGAGACACCACCCTGTGCCCACAAAAGCTCCCTGTGCCCAGCCCAGCCCCAGGGCAGGGGCAGCACATGGTCCTGCAGCTCCTCCCTGGAGCACCTGCACAGGGGTGGCAGCTCACGGCTGGTGGGGACAACATGAAAACAAGAGGGGGAACAAGGCCACAGGTCCATCAACGGCAGCTCCAGGGGGTTGGGGACAGGCAGGGGACAGCCTGAGGCCAAGGGCACTCCAGCATTGTCCTGCCCCTGTCGGGATTCCTGCGGCGGGGCGGGAGCGTTGCCGTCGCCTTTCTCAGTGCTTCCATCTCCATGGTGACAAGGGGAACACGAGATCCGGGTTTAAAATATACTCTGCCTCCTGTTCTTCCCTCGGGCTGAGGAAGAGAGAGAGGGAGATGGGTCAGGGAGGTCAGACAGTGACTGCAGAGCAGCTGAGTGCTCTGGGTTGGGAGATTCTGAGCCCTTGGCATTCCTGGGGGGGGGGGGGGGGGGACCTGTCACCCCGCAG
>JAWWLZ010000077.1:2761051-2774588 GCA_035041345.1 Poliocrania exsul
CCCCCCCCCCCCCCCCCCCCCCCCCCCCGGGGACACCTCAGGACACCCAGATATGACTTCAGTAGCTTGGTAGGTGACAAGCCAGGATGCCCCAGGGGTAATCTGTGCACCAAAGCAGGTTACAAGATGCTTTTTCCTATGTGGGAGCCACTGGGAGTAACTCCAGTGCCAGCACAGTCTGTGGCACCACCTGGGAGAGGCCAGTGGGCTGTTCCCCAGTCCTACCTGACTGCTGGAAGGCTGAGCCTCGGTACCCAGGGTCCTTTTGAAGCTGGATCTCCTTCAGGGAGAAGATGGAGGCATCTGGGCAGAGGGGGCAGAGAGAGGGGTCAGCCCAGCTGGCTGAGACATCAGCAGTCTGCCAACCCGAGAGGGACAGCAGTGCCCACCTGGGGCACCTCATCAGAGCTCCTTTCTCTCTCTCCTCCTCCTCCCCACCCTCCCTAAACTATTTGTTGCTCTCACTGCCACCAAGCTCCCACCCCACCCTGCAGCAGGAGCACCTCTGAGAAGAGGCACTGGCTGCAAACCACCCCCTGGGGCCACCCAGGAACCCTTCCTGCTCCCCCCTGTGAGGGACAGGCAGCACTCACTGTCAGGCAGGAGGTGCACCCTCTCTCCCAGGCTCTTGAAGTAGGGGTGCTGCAGGGCTGCCTCTGCTGAGATCCGGCCCTTGGCCCTGTACTGCACAAAGCCCCAGAGAAAGGACATTACAAACAGCCAGCCCTGTGCCAAGGTGTTCAGAGGGCACAGAGGCCAGATGTGTGCACATCTGGGCGCCTCTGCACATCCAGAGCCCCAGCAGTGTCATCTGCTGGGTGACAGACACAGCGTGGGGGTGTGCAGGCCATTCCCAGTGCCACTGGTGCCAGCCCAGGGCACAGCACAGGCTGTGGGGGCACAGGAGTGCACTGACCGTGCTGTACCTTACGGGTCAGCAGCTTTGTGGCCTCTGCCCTGTGTGGGAGAGGGCACAGGGGGAAGGATCCACTGATCCTGTGGGAGGTGGTTTGGGATAGCTGGGGGGGCCATGGCTGATTGAGCAGCCACAGCCTCTGTGGCTCCAGGGCCAGTGGGAGGGCAGCCAGAGCACATTCCCTGGAGACAAACCCTTTGCCATCCCCCTGGGCTGCTCTGCCACTCACCAGAAGGAGGTTTGTCAGCAAGTCAATGCCTTCTGAGTCCAGCCTGAGAGGGGGGAAATAAAAACAGGAGAGAGTGCAATAGTCAAAGAATTACACCCAGGGACAGGTGGCACTGCAGCCTCCAGCACCACAAGGGGAAAATGAGAGTGGTCTCCCCAGGCTCCCTGTTAACACCCCCCTGGTTTGTGTCCCTGCCCCAGGAGGTACCTTGGGGCGTGATTTATTAACGGCTGGGCTCGGTACTGTGTGAAATGGTAAGCCTTGAACTCCTCGTTGGATGTTATCCCAGGCCAGGTGTCTTCTGTTGGGGTACCTGGAGGGGGAGAGAGGCAAACCTGCCATGGTCATTTGGCACAGCAAGAAAAGCCAAGGGGGGGGGGGGTCTCCTGCCTCCATGAGTGTCCCCAGCGGGCTGGCACTCCAGCAAGGAGCATCTCACACCTCTGCCAGCCTGGAGGGGGGCTGTGGGCAGCCAGACCACCCCTGCCCACGCCAGACCACCCCTGCTCACACATGCCATGCCTGCCCACCCCACTCACTCCTGGCCACACCAGTCCCCCCCAACAAACCCTGCCCACGCCATCCCACCTCTGTCCAGCCCTGCCCACCCTCTCCCACCCCATCCCACCCGTCGCAGCCCGTCCCCGCCGTGCCCATCCCCGGCTCGGCGCCGCTCCCGCAGGCAGGCACTGCCCTCGCGTGGGGACGCGGGCACAGCACAGCCCTCGCTCACCCAGCAGCCTGAAGATGAGGTGCAGCTCCTCCTTCACGGTGGAGCCGGGGAACATGGGCCTGCCCGTCACCATCTCGTAGTGGATGCACCCGACGCCCCTGCAGGGCAGGAGACACCTGGATTAGGGAGGGACAACCCCTGAGGACCCCCCACCACCCCCTGGCCAGGGATGAGGCTCCTGGAGCAGGGAAATGATCTCCAGGAGCAAAGTCCTTTCTATTCCCCACTCACCCCCGTGGGGACAGCACACTCTGAGGACCTGGAGAACAGCTCTGGGAGAGCCCCCCACCCTCTGGCATAACCAGGACTGGATGGAAATTCCTCCTGGCTGGAAATGCCCAACCCTCCATCTCAGAGAGCCCAGGCAGCTCCACTTGGAGCTGTGACTCACCACATGTCGATGGGGGTGGAATATTCCGTGGATCCCAGCAGGACGTCGGGGGGTCGGTACCACAGCGTGACCACCTCGTTGGAATAAGTTTTTGTGGGCACTGACTTGGCTCTGGCCAGTCCTGGGCATGGAAGGGATGGGCATCAAGGAGCTGCACCCCCTGCTGATGCTGCATCACCCCTGGGGAGGTTCACCTACCAAAATCAGCCAGTTTGAGCTCCCCCCTCTCGTTGATGAGCAGGTTCTGGGGTTTGAGGTCTCGGTGCAGGATTTTTCTGCCGTGGCAATAAGCCAGACCACGCAGCAGCTGGAACATGAAGATCTGCAGGGGGAGAGGGGCTTTGCCTTTAGCAGGGGGACATGGGGCCTGAAAAGGAACCTGCCTCAAGGCATCTCAGCCTCATGGCCAGGGCAGACCCCTCCAGGCTGGCCTGGGGTGGGACAGGCTGTGTGTTCAGGCCCATCAGACAGACACAGCACAGGGGGTGAACACAGCCTGATTTACACACACTGATTTTACTGAGGGTGGCAGAGACCAGAGAAACACCAGTGGAGCATCAGAACAGGCTGGAAAAAGTCAAAGCAGAGTAACAAGGCTGAGCTGAAAGGGGAAGGGTATCCAGACTCCCCTGGCAATGCCCCTCACTCAGGGTGAGCCCCCCACATGCAGGGAGGGGCAGGGGCAGGGGGGCCCAGGCCCAGCCCTTACCTTCACATTGTGCACACTCATCAGGTTCCCACAGTTATCCAGGTACTGCTTGAGGTCGCTGTCCTGCAGCAGGAGACAGGTCAGTCTGTCCTTCCCTTGGCCCCATCACCCACTCACAGGAAGGCACCATCCCCCCTTCCCACAGAGCCCCCAGACCCACCAGGTACTCGAAGACGAGGGTGAGGGAGCGCTCGGTGTGGATGATGTCGTGCAGGGTCACGATGTTGGCGTGTTTCAGGTTCTTCAGCAGTGACACTGCAGGGAGAGGGGAGGGTCAGCAGGGCCTGGGGCTGACCATGGGGACCACCTGTGCCACCCACCCCTAATCCAGCTGGGACTGACCATGGGGACCACCTGTGCCACCCACCCCAAATCCAGCTGGGACTGACCATGGGGACCACCTGTACCACCCACCCCAAATCCAGCTGGGACTGACCATGGGGACCACCTGTACCACCCACCCCAACTCCACCTGGGGCTGACCATGGGGATCACCTGTGCCACCCACGCCAAATCCACCTGGGGCTGACCATGGGTACCACCTGTGCCACCCACCCCAAATCCACCTGGGGCTGACCATGGGTACCACCTGTGCCACCCACCCCAAATGCACCTGGACAAGGGCTGGGATGGAGAGAAGCCCCTCCCACCCTCACCTTCCCTTATGGCCGTGCAAGGAGCTCCCTCCTCGTGCTCCAGGCGGATTTCCTTGAGTGCCACGAGGTTTTCTGTCAGTTTGCTGCGCCCCTTGAAGACGGTGGCATAGGTGCCCTGGGAGGGGAGAGGGAACAACAAGCCATGCAGCCCATTTCCCAGGGTGGCACAGCCCTGGTATCTCCAAAACATTTGGAGGAAGGACCATTTGAAGTGACAGGGCCAGGTCTGAACTCCAGAGAGGAATTTGGTCTAAACATTTCTGGATAGTGAAGAAATTTGGCCACATCAGCCCTTTGCACTTCAAGCAACCCTTTGAACTTAATTCCTTACAGGGGTTTCACAGGGTACTCACCTCCCCCAGTTTGTCCAGTTTAACGTAGGTTTCCAGCTTCCCAAACCCAATATCTGACTGTAAGAGAGAAAGGAAAACATCACTGGGGAGAGGGAGAAGGGAAAACCTCACTGGGGAGAGGGAGAAGGGAAAACCTCACTGGGGAGAGGGAGAAGGGAAAACCTCACTGGGGAGAGGGAGAAAGGAAAACCTCACTGGGGAGAGGGAGAAAGGAAAACATCCCTGGGGAGAGGGAGAAAGGAAAACATCCCTGGGGAGAGGGAGAAAGGAAAACCTCACTGGGGAGAGGGATTTCAGCCTCCAGGGGGAAGGTCAGGGACACTGGGCAGTGATGGCTCTGGGGTAGATCAATCAAGGCAGGTGTTTGCCACGTCAAGTCCATTAATTTCCTAGAGAAGCTGTGCAGGCAATTCATCAGAAAACCTTCCCAGCCAACTGACTGCTTGAGTGGAATGGATGGCACCTGAATGGGTGGCACCTGAATGGGTGGCACCTGAATGGGTGGCACCTGAATGGGTGGCACCTGCATCCACACCCTTCCCCTGCCACCCCTTGTCCCCCTCTCCCACCCACCACCAGCAGGGGAACAGGAGCTGTGCTTGGTAAAATGCCCTTTCTATGGGAAAATGCTCCCCCCATCTGTGACTGTTCACTCCTCTCTGTGCTGTGTGCCAGGGACATTTTCCCGTTTGGGAAAGTGACTCCTCAATGCATTGCTGAGACCTGTTCTTGTGACTGCAGTGACAGCAGCACAACCCCTGCAAATCCACGGATTTAGGGGGCACCCACAGACCTCTGAAACTGCAATTCTCTGTGTGGACAGAGACACCTCCTCGGGGAGTTTGGATCACATGTGTGCCAGGGAAAAGGAGGATTCCCAGCAGAGCAGGATCCAGGGTACAGGGCAAATAAAATGCTGCCATTTCCCCACATAATACAGTTCCCTCGGTGCAATGCCAGGCCAGCAGCTCTGCCTCCAGCCCACCTGCAGAACACCCAGCCCTGCTCCAAGGGCTCCTGCCATGCTGCTCACCAGCAGATGGAGCTGGATGGGCAGCTGTCAATCAGCAGGCAGGGAAAGGGCCCCTGGGTGTGCTCTGAATGGGCTCCCCCCACACTGTGCCCAGGGAGATCCAGCAGCCCCAGGTCTGGGGTGCTCCTGCAGCCCCTCCTGCCCCCCAGAAGGGCACTGACAGCCCACCAAGCTCTCCCAAACTGGGAAGCCGCTTTCTTGCTCACTCAGGATGGATTTAAACCAGCAAATCCCAGGGGAACAGTGGGATTTTTACTCCATTTACTCCCCAAGCCCTCTGAGTGGCCTGGGAAGGGACATGACCCGAGCAGGGACATGAAGGGGCTGCTGCAATCCGAGGTGCTGCACAACCCCGGAGCCACATTCCTTATTCATGGCGGGGACCATGAATATTAATGCCACAGCCCTCTGGCTGGGTCTATTTTATTGATTAGCCAGCACAGGCAGGTACATGCAACCTCTCCTGTCCTCCTCCTCCCCCTCAACAGGCATGTTGGATCCAAAAGTGCCTCCTGAGACCTGGCTGTGGTACCAGTGCAGCACTGGGCACTGCTGGGCAGCAGGACAGGGGCCTGCACAGCTCCACACAGGGCAGAGAGTTTCTGCTCCCACTTTATGCTGCTGCTCTGCAGCAAAAGAAACTGAAATGGCAGCACTAATGCAAGGGGTAATTCATTATTTATCCACATTTGCATTTCAAGGAGCAGAGGCGCCAGCACTTGCCAAACTGCAGGAGGGTTTCCACCTCCTGCCACTGGGAAGGAGCCAGGCCAAGGGGACAGTCAGGTGTGTGCACAGGTGAGTGAAGGAATGTGGAGCAGCAGTGAGGTGTGAACGGGGAAGGGCTGCAGATCTCAGAGCCACAGAGTCACTGAGGCTGGAAAAGACCTCCAGGATCCCCATCCTGTCCCCCAGCCCAGAGCACTGAGTGCCATGTTCAGTTGTTCCTTGGACACCTCCGGGGTGGGGACTCCAAACCTCCCTGGGCACCCCCTTCCAATGTCTCACAGCCCTTTCTATGCAGAAATTCCTCCTGATGTCCCAGCTGCCCCTCCCCTGGCACAGCCCGAGTGCAGGGTGAGACTTACAAGGGAAGCCCTTCGGGACATCCTGCTGAGGGGCTTGGGGCACTCCGGGCTCTCCATCTGCAGCTTCTGCAGGAACTCGGGGGGCAGGCGGATGTCCATGGGCAGGGAGAGGCGTTTGCTGACATCCTGCAGAGAGGGTGGAGGATGAAGGGGTGAGGAAAGGAGGACTGCACAGAGACATTCCCAGGGAAGGGCTGGGTGTGGATGGTGAAGTGATGGGGCAGCAGCTGCGGGACCCTCAGGCAAAGGGAATGGGGGAGTGTGTGCCCAGGGATGTGCCCAGGGCTTGGGAGGTACCTCGGGGGCCACACTGAGTGCACCCAAGGGCTCGTGTCTGAGAATGCCAGGTCCCCATGAACCCAACAGCAGGGAGGTGACACCGGAGGTCCCCCTGGCCCCCCCGCCCCCCGCAGCAGCACTTGCCTCCACGGAGAAGCGGCGCTGGGCGTTGCTGCGGTAGCGCACGGGCACCGGGGACTGCCCCTCCAGCTCCGGCGGGGACAGCGGGCTGCTGGTGGCACGGAGCTCCCTGCCCAGCTGGCCCAGCTGCAGCTGCCCCTGAGCCAGGTCTGAGGACAGAAAGAAAGCAGAGTGAGCTGCTGGAGGGGTGGCAGAAGTGCCAAGGAATGCAGTTTGGAGGAAAGGGAGTGAGAGCAGCACAAGGAGGTGCAGAGATGCTCCCAGCCATGGGATTATCTTCTTCCTTCTCTCCTGCTTTTTGCTCCAGACACCTGGTGTAACACCAACACCCACAGGGCTCTGCTCTCCCAAAGCACGCTGTGCATCCCCCTGCCACAAAGGTCTCTTTGACAGATCGGGAGGGGGATGCAGAGGGGGAACTGCCTCGCACCCAAGGCCACCCAGACCTCCACATCCCACTCCAGTGCTCCTCCCTCCAGCAGCAGCACCACGGGGCTTTGTAGGGGTGAGTATTCACTGTTACTTCCCAGTTTGTGTTCCCCAAATGCCACATTGGACAAAACAGCACCTGCACTTGAGGAATGCTGAGGTGCCCGTCTGTGGCTCTGCAAACCTCCAGGCTGGGTTGGTACAAAAGCAGAACAGAAAGAGGGCTCTGTCTCTGTGGAGTTCACAGATACAGACACAGCTCAGCTGCCCTGGGAACCACCAAACCCGCCAGGCATCAGGGCACTTCCCTCCAAGGATGTGACTGTTTCTCGGAAGGTGTTTGGGATCAAAGGCTGCAGAGTCACTCATTGCAAAAACAAACCACTCCAGGCTTTCCTGCCCCAACCTGCTGCCCTGAGCCTGGCACGGCCCCGAGCAGCAAAAGAGCTCTCTTGAAAACCAAAACAGCTGAGAAAAGCAACCCTTCTCTCGGGACTCCAGGTGTGAAGCCTCACTGAGCCCAAGAAACCCTGAAAGGAGCGAGAAATCAGAACAAAATATGCCATTGAGCTCCTTCTGGTGCCCAGTTTGAGGTTTGCACTTAAAGCTCCTCACTCTCTAATTAACAGCTGGTCGGTAGGAACATTCTGGCACTCACAGGCCCAGACAGAGGCACAGCCAAACCCTGGTGGGTTCAGTGCAGGTCACCTGGACCCCAGTGAAGGGCATTCCTGTGATTCACATGGATGCTGCTTCCAAGGGGTTGTTCAGGAGCAGGAAACTGGATGTGCTGGGAGGGGGGAGAACAACCTCCCCAAGGCAGGGATGCATTTCCCTCTGAAAAGGCGTGGGGCCGAGCAGGAAGGACCAGCCCATCCCCTTCTAACTCTGCAACCACGCTCCAAATTACAGCCCGAGGGCCCAAGGGCACTGCCAAAAAGCAGCGGTGCGTTCAGGTGCCCTGCAGACACTGCCCCGCAGCAAGGGGGAACACTGCGGGAGGGAAACTCCCCAGGGAGGAGCTGCTGCCCCAGGCTGAGCCCTGCCCACTGCCAAGCCCTCTGCCCGGGCTGCACAGACACAATGCCCTGCTCTGCCAAAGTGCTCAGCGCCAGCGATGATCTCATGGCTGAGGACCCGAGAGGGAGGGCAGCTTTGCCCGGGGTGCCAGCGGGGCTGGGACCTGGCTGCACTCTGCTCCTCTGACGGATGAGAGGTGGCAGGCAAGTGACCTGGCAAAAGCTGTGGGATTGTGCCACGGTCACTGGGGAACCAGGCAACCTGAGGGGTGCCCAGGGTACACAGCCCACACCGAAGGGATGGGCTCAGCCCATGCCACAGGGCTTGAGAGGATCCCAAACAGTGCCAGGAGGTTGTGGGCAGACAGGCAAGAACAAGGCACAGTCACCCCTTCTCTGGGCCCTTCCCTTTGGGTCTGTTTGTACACAAACGATTAGGAAACATCCTGAATGAACCACAGGTGAGAAAGTAACGTGGATCAGTCAAACTGGAGCAAATCTTTTTAACTTGCTTAGTTCCTAAGCAAATTATCTGCAAAAAACCCTCCAAAAGCCATTTACAATTGGACTGAATGGAAGCCAACTAAGCCACCTTAAATGATGTTCTGGGTGAATTTGTGCTTGTTCCCACAGGTAAAAAAGCCCAGAGCTTGGCCAAAGATGCAGCCTGTCCTGAAAGCTGTGAACCAGCAGCACTGTCTCTCTGAACCAGTGACCCACCAGCAGATCAGTGCCCATCTCCTCATCTACAGGAACATTAGATGGAAAGTCAGAGGCAAATCAATAACCTGAGTGCACCCAAAGGGGATGGAAAAAGCAGGTAAAAAGACACAGGAGACTTGAAGATGAGGGGAAAGGTGTTTGGGCTGCCCTGGGGCCAGAGTGGGCAGGGGGATGTGCCAGCCCAGCACCCCCGGGGCTGGCACAAGGTGCACCCAGAGAGTCCCTGACCCACAGGGAAGGGCTGGAGCTGCCCCAGGGCTGCAGGACCCCGGTGGGTGCTCACAGGAGGGAGATGCAAAGCTGTGCAGGGCCTGTTTGATTCTGCTCAGCATCTCCTGTGGATCAGGGGCAGCCCTGGCACTGCAGATAATGAGGCTGCCTGGATATCAAAGTGAATTAAAGTGAGAGCGCAGACACGGCGGCTGCCTCCGCCTTTTCATAAATATATTCAAACACAGCTCTGCCAAAACAAGCTTTGATCTCCGAAGGAAAGGGGCCAGAACCTCCACTGCCTGCCTGACTTATAACTTCTAATTACTTTGCTAAGTGTGAACGCTCCTCTCAAGGCTCTGCTGCACTCAGACCTTGGATTATTCATCCTCCTTCCTCCCCCTCACTGTCACTTCTCTGGGGCCTTGTGCTCCCAAGGCCACATCTGTCTCTGCTTTATGCCAGTGTTTTATGCAGCCCTCAACCTCATCTGGCCTGGGAGCAAAGCCTCGGCACAGGTAGGAGCTGTTGCTGGATGCCATCAGCTTTTACCAAGGGAAATGGGAGACACCAGGACCTGATAGCTCTGAAAAAATGGAGTGTGCATTGTCAGGCTGCACCAAGGTGACATTGCTGGTGATGGGATTCCAGCCTGGAGAGCTGTTTGCTTTTCCAGCCTGGGAAAAAAATTAAAAAAGCCTATTTATCAGCCTCTGTGAGTGAGGTCATGAGAATTACGGGATGGAGAGGACAGAGCTGGGGATTTCTCACCACACACCCAACAGAGACAGGTTTGTCCCTAGGAGAAGGTCCTGCCTTGTCCCCTTACATGAGCCAGAGCAGCTCTGCAGATGCTCTTGAGCACCCTGGACTAGTGGAAGGTGGCCAGATCTTGCAACAAGATCTTTAAGGTGCCTTCCAACCCAAACCAATCTGGGATTCTCTGATTCTTGGGGCACCTCTGGCCTCTGCATCCCCCTCCTGCCCGAGGATGGGCACAGGCATTCACAGCCAGCCAAGAGTGGGATGTGCAGACTGCCATGACCTGGGAGTGCTGCTACCCCCTGATTTCCCCCTGCTGCCCCCTGATTTCTGGTGCTGGAGGGAAATAAAAACTGTGAGCAATTCCCTGAGGAGCTACACGAGGTGAGGAAAACAAAAAGGATGTGTTGATCTGTGCTGTGATTAGCACTTGTCTCTGGAGTGAGAGATCACAGCGCCTGAGCTGTCACTGGTTGTCACCAGGACAGACAGGATCGCTGCAGGCGGGTCTGGAGCCACGGGGGTGGCAGAGACTGCCCAGGGGCAGCCCCAGAGATCCGACCAGGGAAGGTGAAACCTGCAGTGAAGCTGCTCATGGGCAAGAGAAGCAGCAGAGGAGTTGCTGCCATGGAGCAAAGTTATTTTTCCCTTCTGCACTTTGATTCTCCATCTGTAAAATGGAGACCAACACCTCAGAGAGAGCTGAACTGAGAGCCCTCTCCAGGCCAGGCAGCCACCAGGAGGTGCCAACCTGACCACAAACCCCACTTGTGCTGAACCCCCTTCTCTTCAGTGCCCCCTCCAGCTGCCCCCTGTGGAGCCCCCTGGCACAGGGCTGTGGGTGATGAGTTCCCAGCCAGGGGGGTCACTGTGGGTCAAGAAATGCCTCAGACAAATGTGGCTGTCAGGGCCCTCCATAAACAACCCAGAGAGGAGATTAAGGGCACCGTGGAGGTGACTCCTCTGGGTTGTTTACAATCCCCACAGGAAACTTAATCACGGGATCTCGGGCAGAAGGGAGCGGGTTCAGAGGGCTGGGTACAGCCTGGGCTGGGAGGGAGAGGGATGGGGTCCAAACTGGGAACTGGGCAAGCAGGGAGTGGGGGGCACCAGGGAGGGAAAGCTGGGGAGGAGGGCAGGATGTGGGGAGGGGGGCACTGATCTGTGGGGGCTGGCACTGGGACAGCCCCAAGCAGCACAGCAGGAGCTGTGCCCCAGAGTGGTGCTGGCACATCTGAGCCTCTGATGCTTGCCCAGGTCCTGGCAGGACGATCACCTGATGTACCTCATCGTGGACTAGGAGTGGTCCAAGCAGGAGGATCTCCTGTACCACAGCACAGTCTAGTACAGGACCAGCCTCTACCCTCAGTCCTGTCCCCAGGCTCAGACTTTGCTCTTATTGTCCCTTGGCTACCTCAGGAGCACCCCCAAAAGCCCAGACAGGGTCCTGATTCCAAGTGCAGGTGCTGCTTGCACTGGGTTGCCATCCAAGGGCACTGACACTTCATTAAACAGAGGAACAGGAAATCACCTCTCTGGTTTGCAGGGCACAGACAGGAGCTCAGGCTCCCACATCCCACAGCACAGGACCCCAGGGAAGGTGACAGAAGGAGCAGCTCTCAGCACCCAGGGCTTTCTTAGCCTTGCCCCATTTTATCCCCACAGCTTCTGCACATCTAATTACGGGCTCAAGTCTAATTATAGCCCTCGCTGCTTGCTGGGGTGTGAGGGAGGGTGTGGGAGCAGGGAGGGAGGTTGGGGGATGCTGCTCAGGGCAGCCCGGGTGTCTGCAGAGATAAAGGAGCCTCAGGGGCTGCAGGAGAGAGGGAAGCCAGCTCTCAATTAGGTTACTGCGTGTCTCCTTTGGAGCAGGTTGGCTGGCAGAGAGAGGGCCCTCCCTGCTGGGGCAGGAGCTGGTGCCAGGCAATGACATCACAGCTCAGCCCCGGCTTGCAGGGGCAGCTTCAGCAATTGTGGCTGCAGGGGGAGGGCAAAAAGAGCTCCAGGTGAGCTGAGCAGAGCTGAGGGCAGTGACTCCTGAAGGAGCTGGGCTGTGCCAGGAGGCAGTGAGGGCATGAGGGCATGGCCGGGGGTGGGTCAGCAGCAAATTCACCCCTGGATGAGCCAAGCCCAACTTTAGCAGGCTGAGCTGCTCCCATCCCACTCTGTGCCTCCAGTGCTGCCTCTCCCTGGCTCTACCCCAGCCCAGCCTGTCCCTGCCTGCACCGAGGGCTGCCCTGTTTGCTCAGGGGATGTGCCCCTGCAGCAGCTCAGGCTGCTGTTAACCCTGCACCTCCCTGGGACCCTCGGAACTGCCTGCCAGGAGAAGGCTGTGGGCCCAGGAGCAAGGGATGGCTCAGTGAGCCCCAGGTGCTGCCCAGAACAGAGAGAACAACCCCTCTGGCTTGGAGGAAGCATCACCCTGAGGGCCTGGAGAGGCTCACACCCTGTTTTTGGGCAGGCAGGAGATCCCACGCTCTCCCACTCTCAGCCTTACCCACAGGTGTGTCATTCCTCCCCATTTTGTGCAAATACCTTTCCTCCCATAAGGCTTTCCTTATGCAAGTATAAATCTCTCTTCAGATTTAATGACAAGGTGTTATTAATCCTGAGGGATAGATGAGAAAAGCAACACAGACAAAGGGGCAAAACTTTCCACACACCCCCAGAGAACGTCCTGGAGGCCGGAGAGGAGATCCCTGCTGGCAGCACCAACCCCAGATGCTCCTGATCAGCCCCAGCACCACTTCAGGGGCCCGAGGGCTCTTTACCTTCATTCCTCTGGTTGTTGAGCTGGTTGAACTGCTCCGTGAACTCCGTCAGTGACTCCTCAATGGTCTCTGTTCGCGGAACCGAGAGCGAAAACCTCCTCTTGAAGTTCTTCATCTTGTTCATTTTCCCTCGTGCTGCGAGGGATGGCAGAGTCCTGTGGGGAAGGGAGAGCAGGCTCAGAGGGCTGGGCAGCACGTGGCATGGCCCCAGAGCCCCACAGCCCCTGCCCTTTGGGGCTGGCAGCATCCCCACCCACATCTCCCCATCTGGGCACCTGCAGGGGACCCCTGGGACATCCTCAGCCCTGAGGCACCTCTGAGTCAGAGCAGGTGAGGGAAATTGGGTTCCTCAGTTTTTAGGAGCTGGCTGTGGGCAGGAGGTGCAGGGGGCTTTCTTCTGAGCCCAGGACAGGTCTGTGCAATCCAAAGCTGCACCTTTTGCATCCCTGGAAACTCCAGGAATGGCTGGAACGGGGAAGAGCAGGGTAGAAATACAAGGAAAGCAAGAAAGGGTAAATAGTGATGGAAAAGACTCAATACCACTCAATACCCTGCACAAGGAGGCCCCTCTCCCCTGGCACTCTGGGCTCTGCTTTGCCCTTGCAAGAAAGACTTCCTGAGCCAGCAGCAAAATGCTGAGTGGAGCCAGTGTGGGCCGGGGGGATCCCCCAGGGTCACAGCACACGGAGATGCTTTGACCTCTCAGTTTGCTCATAAGCTCTTGAGTGACTCATCCTGATGGGCATTAGAATCGCCTTAAGCCGGAGATCTGATTAAAGCAATAAACCCCTTAAACGAAGAAAACCCTCCAGGGGCACATGGCAAAGTGTGCTGGGTCTGAGCAGGCTGGGGGAGCTCCCTCTGGACACTGCTTTGCCTTTCCTGCTTTGGCTCTTCCCAGGCTCGGAGCACGGATGGGATCAGGCTGGAAGTGCTGTCTGGGCAGGGTTGGGGCTCCAGCCCCAGCCCCACTGCACTCTGGGGCTGTTCCTCCTGCCCAGCACAGCCCCAGCACAATCCCAGCACAGCCCCAGCACACAGCCTGCTGTCCTGACCACCCCCTGCTCTCATGCAATGGTTTGTGTTGGAAGGGAC
>JAWWLZ010000077.1:2790674-2810898 GCA_035041345.1 Poliocrania exsul
TTGCTGAGTGCCTGGGAGAAGAGACCAACCCCCACCTGGCCACAACTTCCCTTCAGGCAGTTCCAGACAGTGCTGAGCTCCAAGTGCCCCAAAGGCTGGAGCATCCCGAGCTGCATTCCCGCTGGTCCTGCGATCCACCCTGTGCCTTCAGACAGGGCAGAGCTCTCGCCAGGTGCGAGAGGAAACGCCGGGATTTGGGGCAGGGCTCAGCCCCGTGGGCAGGAACGCTGCTCCGAGAGAGATGCGGACATTTCCAAGAGGGAATGTGGAGTGCCTGCAAAAATCCAGCCTTAATAATTGTGGCGGCTCGGAGCTCATCCCCGCAGCAGCGAGGAAAGCCAGAGGGCAAGAGAATACAGGGCTGAAGTTTGGAGACACGGCTGGAATGAGGCGAAGGAGGGAGGCAAGGAAAGGACGGGACAGATGCGAGGTGGTGGCAGCGGCGACAGGAGCGCGACAGGAGCCCCGACAGCTCCCCCGGCTCCCCCGCTCTGCTCTCTCTGCCTCGGAAATAATTGCCCAGCAGTTTCTTTTGCAGCCGAGACCAAGATACCAGCCGAGATTGGGAGCGACTGAGCAAACAAGCCTCGGATGAGCAGCACTGGCTGCAGGCAAAATGCTACCTGGAAAGAAACCCTGATTAGAAATGTAAAGAGAGAGCAAAAGATGCTCCGGCTGATTACAGATCGACTCGGCAAAGTTAATTGTTCACCAGATTGTAATCTGGGCTTTTGCATCTCCATTAATCAACAGGTTGCCTCCTGCTATCAGTTTTCCCTTTGCAAACAGCAGAAACAAGTGAATTTGGAGAGAAGCAAACCCTGCAGGTCAAAGCTCTGCGTGGATGGAGTTTGCTGAGAGCAATCAAAGGGCCTTTTTTAAATAGAGACCTTTTATTGTTTTCCTACCTGTAAAAAAGTAAGCCAAGACCACGCCAGAAAGCAGAGCTGACCTTTCCGGGTGTCAGTTCATGAATTCCACCGAGCAGAACTCGCTCCAGGCTGGGCTGGGATCTCCTCTGAACTGGCCCCAGAGCCAAGACCCCAGTCCTGTAGCCTGGAGAAGCTGCTTTAGCTTTGCCTCAATTTCCCTGAGCATGGAAGGAGAATTTGGGAGGTTCTTACTGAGGATAAACCCTCTTGGAAACTCTTACTATTATTGGACATGACTCCAAACACACATCCCAGATTCTTTATTTTCTGGAGATTCTCAGAGCTCCTGGCCTAACCCTCAGGTCTGTCTGGAAGCCAGAGGAATGTCTCAGGGTTTACAAGGATTGACCAAACATTCATTTCTCTGCAGAAGGCCAGAGCAATGGGATGGTCTCAGTGGAAACTGCAACGTGGGTATTTAGTGCCTACCTGGAATATGGGAAGTACAGACAGGTTTGTGGGACCAGGTGACAGAGTGCAGGACACAGAGAGAACAGAGGGATCTCATGGATTTGGGAGATCAAAACTCAACTCCCTGTGCTCCCACAGGCTCCTTGTAATACCCTGAACCATTTCCCTTCTCTGTTTTACCATATGCAAAATGCAGCTGCCTCCCTCTACCTTGTCTGGATCCAGTGCCAGCAACAGAAGGGAAAACCTGTCCCCTCCAGCCCCTGTGCCTGGGGCTGTCCCCTGACAAACACCCCAGTGACACTGGCAGTGAATGCACGTGAAAGGCAGCAGATAAAAGCAGATAAAGCCAAAGATTTAGAGCAGCTCGTTTGAAAGGCACTAAAAAAAATCAGCCAAGCGCATCCAGCTGCATTTCAGTCACCTGTAACCCCCGAGAATGTGACACCAGCACTTGGCTCTGTCACTGGCAAAGCCTGTCTGAAGGGTCCATTCAGGGGCCACAAAGAGCTTGTTCAGTGAAAGGGGCCTGCACGCATTGAGAGGAGGATTTTAGTGCTTCCACACCCGTCCCTGCCAGCAGCCCAGAGCTCCCCAGAGCTCAGCGAGCAAACCTCGCACAACAAAGCAAGGTCAAGTGTCAGGAGATGGGACGAGGGGACTCAGCCAGGGGGATACGGTGCTGACGTGTCCAAGGTCAGGCAGAATCCCTGGCAAGGCCATGGACACATCTCCAGTGCCCTGTTTAGTTACAGATTTTCCTCTCTTTCCCTCTAAGTAGGATAAGAGAGGGGGAACTCCCAGCTAATGCTGGCGAGATTGTTCCACTACTCATTCATTAATTGCTCTCATTTAGACTTGGTACCAATATTTTCCAGTGTGGGTGAGTAAACTTGAGCACTTGGAAACAAATCTGCAAGACCTGCCACCAAAAGTGGTCCTGCCTGGAGAATGGACCCCAAAACTTGCTCAGAAGTTTTCTGGCATGACAGGAGTCTAAAACTCACTGAACTGTGAGCTGGGTGCCTCACTCCTACACACAGAAATGAAGTTTCATGGATGAGGTGCCAGCTGGGGAACCAGGTGCCCTCCTATTCCTCCCTCTGTTCTTTCTGTGCATCTGCTCTTTGGTTTGTCACCTCCCATGGATGTATCTTCTTCAGGGAGCAGAGGATGCTCCACACTCCAGATGACCTTTGAGGTCTCAGTGTGCCCCCACTGATGTGCTTCTGCTGGCACAAACTCACCAGGTCTCTGATGGTCAACTGTTTGCACCAGGAGAATCTTTTTCAGGCACATGGAACTGGTTTTCATCAGCTCTCCCCAGGTGGGGTGACCCAGATGCCCTGTCAAAGCCTCCTGAGGCTGGCAAACAAGCCTCAGCTTGCATTTCTCCCGTTTCAGTGGTGTGATCTGCACATGCTGCAGATCTCTGTGCTGCCCCATGACCACTGAGGAGGAAATGAATCCTGTTCCTTGCAGGGTCCTGTCCAAAGGCACTTGCCCTTTCACTAATCTCATCCAGAGGTTTTAACTTTCTGCCTGATGCTTGTTCCAAGCTCTTCCCCTTCAGGCACCTTCTCCAACCCTGACACACACATCACATCACACTGTTCATGTGCTTGATGCACAGCACAAAACCCAACGCCAGCAGCCCCAGGCCTGACCCTGATGTTTCTTCTTTTCAGAGCTAATGCCACTATTGTGCCAACACGCTCATTCCAGGTTGTTTGCGCGGAGAGATGAGCCAGTCTATCAAAGCCTGACCTTTCAGGAGGCAGGGCTGGCACGGCAGGGAGAGAGCAGCTCTCAGCGGGCTGGGCTGTCTGGGGGTGGGGAGGGGGCCAGGCATTCTGGGGCAAGTTCTCCCACATCCCCGGGAACTTGTCACAGCAACAGGCGTGTTGGGGAGATGCCGCTGATTCAGACAGCCCCAAAAAACCGCAGCGCAAGGGGAATGCCTGGCAGGGCTCCTGCCCGAGCCGGGGAACCAGCACACTCCCCCGGGGTGTCACCCACCCCCCGGGGACCCTCACACTGGAAGGGTCCCCCAGGACCTTCCCAGCGGGACCCATGGCAGGGTATGTGCCAAAGCTGGTAATGAGCGAAGCGTCGACCAGGGCTCCCTAAACCAGGTTTAGGACGAAAACACGCGCAGGAATCTCCTGCAGCAGGGCACAGACAGATACAAACCCTGGCTGCGCTCGGTATCGAGCTGAACTCTCCCTCCCTCCCCTCCAACTTCAGCTCTTCCTTCCCACCAGTCCCAAAGGCAGCGGCGCTGCGGGGGCGGGCAGGGACCCCCAGCCGGGACCCCCAGCCCTCCGCGGGGTCACTCACCGGCCGCCGAGCAGGTCGCTGTCCCTCCTGCCGTGTCCCTTCCTCCTTCCTGCCCCCGGCACGGCGGGGCCGGAGAGCGGCGGGGGCGGCGCTGCGGGAGCCGCACCGGGAGCGGGTCGGGAGGGGAGCGGGAGCGCTGCCGATGCCGGGGCTGGAGCAGGAGGCGGATCAGAAGCGGTGCTGGAGCAGGAGAGGGTTGGAGCGGTGCCGGTACCGGATCAGAAGCGGTGCTGGAGCAGCAGAGGGTTGGAGCGGTGCCGGTACCGGATCAGAAGCGGTGCTGGAGCAGCAGAGGGTTGGAGCGGTGCCGGTGGCGGATCAGCCGCGGTGCCGGAGCAGGAGGGAGTTGAAGCGGTGCCGGAGCCGGTGCGGGCGCGGTGCGGGACCCGGCGCGGTGCGGGAGCCCTGCCGGCGCTCGGCTCGGCTCGGAGCGGCGCTGGCTCCTCCCCGCCCAGCCCCGGGATAAGGAGCCCGCTCGGCCCCGGGAGCGCTGCGGGCAGAAGCCGCACACGGACACACGGACAGGCGGACACACGGACAGCGGACACACAAACACCCCCTCGAGCGCAGCCTCGCACCCAGCTCAGGGGAGTTCCCTCCTGGAGCTCTTCCTACTCGTCCTTGGGGCTCTGGGCTGATGTGCCTGAGCGGGGGCAGCCCCTGAAACCCGGACCGGGGCGGGGGGGGGTTCACCTCTGTCACTCTCTCGGTGGGGTTTTGTATTTAGCAGCAGCTTCACCATCCATTCCAGCTACTTGTTGTCTTATATTTAGTCAAACATGCTCAGTTTGCCAGAAATAGAGCAGCCGTGGAAATAAATCAGGCTGACTGGAGGTGCCAACATTGTCTGTCTCAAACTAATTAATTTCTTATATCCTCAGCTATATTAGTCCTCTCCTTCCCTCTACAGACCAGCCTGTCTGACAGCAGAGTTTCTGTAATTAGTGGGTATTGTGCCTAAATCTGAGGGATGTGCAGGAGGTTCAGTGTGGTGGGGGAAGGTAGAGGGATGCCAGCAGGACACCTGGGCAGGGAAGGAACAAAATCCATCTGGAAAGTGGGAACACAGAGGGCACAGCAGAGCTGGTGAGGGGGAGGAAAGGGAACACAAGTTTTCTGCGGGAAAATCCCACTGGAGGGACTATATAGGGTCTTCTTTCCAGGTGTCTGTGATTCTACAAGGAAAACTGCCCAAAAGTCAAAAATTTGGGCTTTCTGCTGCTGACAGAACTCCTTTTTCCCTTTCCCTTTTGGAACGTGGGAGTCTCGATGGACTTGCTGACTCTCATTTCCTATATTAGAACCATCAAACTCGCTGGGAGACACTTCGAGGAACAGGGAAGTGCTTCACAGATGGTGTGGCAGCAGCAGAAAAGCTGAGCCCCCACTGAGGAAAGGGATGTTTTACCAGGATCCATTTTGTTTGTTCACTTTAGCCTGTCCCATGGCAACACCCAGCCAAGACCTGAGGCCCTCGGTAATGCTTTGTCTGCTCTGTGAGTGGGGTAAAACATTCGACACCAGCCCTTCAGTCAAGCCCCTTGGTGAGCCTGTGAGCTGAGCACACAGCTCGGGGAGGAGCAGCAGAGGGGCAGAGCCAAGGGGTGATGTGCAGCTGCCTCTGGGCTCCTGGGGCCGCCTGCCCTGCCCTCACCCCTGGTCAATGAGTACCTGGTCATGTGGGCTGCACTCTCAGCTCAGGGTGAGTTGACCCTCACGCTCCCTCCGTGTCCCTGGCTGCAGAAATGGCAGCTTTGCTGCAGCCCAGTGTCCAGCCAGGCTCTCTATTTAAAGCAGAGATGTCACCCCAGGGAGGGGGAGATGTCTCGGACACTTACGTGCCTTTCCCAGCACAGCACACAACAACTGCTGCCACACCCCCAGACCACAGCTCTGACACCTCCTGACTCTCTATTTGGAACCAGAAACCAAGGGAGATCCCCGCAAAAATTCTGGTAAATAAGGAAAGGAAGCCCCCAAAGTGGAGCTGGACAGAGAAAGCAGCTGGAAGAGAAAACGACAATGCAAAGGGCAAGAATGTTACAAGCAATTAGTGGACAGGGACATGAGCTCAGTGGTTGTGTCACACGAGCTGCTTATTGGTGCATAACATTCCTCCTAAATATAAATTACAATAATCAACATGCCAGGGATTGCTGTGAGCCTGACAGGGATGGCTTTGGAGGAGGATGTGGAGAGGGAAAGCACCCAGCTGGGGCAGCCAGCAGGGATCCCTGGCTGTGCTGTTCAAAGGCTGGAGGGGAGGGGAGGCATCAGGGGGTGATGGATGTTCCCCAGCATGTGGGACAGGAACACAGCACAGCTGCCTGGCGGACTGATGTGGGACTAACCAGACCCGGCACGGTTCATGGGGCTGGGGCAGCTCCACCGGTAACAGCCCAAAGCAAAGTGTCCCTTAACGTGTGCCCTGTGAAGGGCTGAGGCCGCTGGTGTTGAACTTGGCACCCACCTGAGATGCCTCTGCAATCCCAGCAGTTTATTTGCAAGGCAGAGCCTCGGGGCATTTTCCAAACGTGCCGTGTAATGGCTGAGCAAAAGGCAGACAAAAGTGCTTGGGGTTTGTGTGAGTTTTTCTAAAATGACTTTGGACTCTGAGGCTGTTTTTTTCCCTTTTGTGTTGTGGCAGTGGAATCAGCCTGGCAGAGATCACGGGGCAATCAGGTGGGAAAATGGGCTCATGGTGGCTGGGAGTGTTTCATAAAACCCTGGGTCTGTGGTTGGGAGTGTTTCATCAAAAAATGGGTCTGGGCTGGGAAACTACAAGACTTTGTGTAGCTCCCGGTGTGATCACCTCAGCTCCTGCTGCTCAGCAAATCCTCCTCCTCCTGCCGGTGTATTCCCCACGAGGAATAGTTATGCAATTCCTAATGTGTCCCTTGCCTGGGGCAGCCAGAGGAGTGCTGGGTTCCATCCCACAGCTGTTCTGCCTTTGGATATAAATTGCATCCTTTGAAGATGCCCGGGCTGTGGTTCCTCCCGCTGTCACCCTCCTGCAAACGGCACCTCTGCCCAGCTGGTGTGGATGGAGAGGGCAGAGAGGGGGGGAGGTGGGAAGGACAGAAGGCAGAGAGAAGGCAGAGAGAAGGCAGCAGGCAGAGAGAGCCTGACACGCACCTGGATGCTCCTGTCTTTATCCAGAGGGGCTTGGCTGCCACATCCAGGCAGGTTTGTGATGCACAGAACCCTCAGTGCTGGCTCTGGACTGTTCCTGCCCTTGGCAAAGTCTTAGGATTTCCTCTGGGGAGCAGCAATCCTGTTCCTGCTGCCCACCAGATCACTCACTCTCTTTCCCCCCCTCTGAAAAGCCACTCCCAGACAAACACCAGCCTGAGCTGCCGAGCTGAGCTCCCTCCCCAAGCCAGGGGAAAGTGGGACCTGTGTGTTCCATGGGCTGCAGGTGGGAGTGACTGCCGGGAGCAACAGGGAACGCTGCAGCATCCTGAGCAGCATTCCAGTCACAGAGCCCAGGGCTTTGCTGGGGCTGCTCCTCTCCAGAACCTTCCCTGTCAGCAAACAGCACTGCAGGGCTGGGAGAGGGACCGTGGGATGCTGAGGAGCCAGCACAGCCTTGGGGACACAGGGAGGGCAGTCCCAGCCCCAGTTTCATATCCTGAAGGCAAACACGGGGTGCAAGACTCAGCTGGGCACCTCTTGCCCCTGTCCAAACCAGTCCAGGGGAGGGGATATGGGAGTGCTGCATGGACTGGGATGGCGCTGGAGCCCAGGCAGTGCCTGCCTTGTAAAACTGTGCCTGCCCCAGGCGTGGCTCCTGGCCAGACACATTAAATCCTCTGCTTCTCCCTCACATGGTGAGGCCCCCGTGGGGACACTCCATCCCGTGCTGGGAGCTGGCTGTGGGAGAGGGGGGGGAGAGAGCCCAGGGCAGCCTGGGGAGGGGGGACACCCAGAGGGCTCCAAACCTGCCCTAGGAGGAGCCCAAGGCAGTTCAGGCTGAGCAGAGGTGCCAGCAGTGGAAGGGAACAGCCCACCCTCTGTCACAGCCATGCAAAGCACCATTTGGTATAAAACCACCCAATTTGGGGGTAAGAACACCTGATTTTTACTCTAAGCTGCTCACCCCCATTTAATCCCCATCCCCAAAGTAGAGAGCAACCCCCACCACTCATCCACAGCACATGCAGAGAGGCAGGAGCTCACCTGCACAGCCCCCAGCCTGGAGGGAAGGTGTCAAACACACTCAGCAGTGACACAACAGGCCCAGTAAGAACCAGTCAAGAAAGATACAACCTCCAACCAGTGCTGTGCCCAGCAGGCATCCCTGTCTGCCTGGAGAGAGGGCCAGAGCTCCAGTCTGCAGCCCAGCACTCTCACATACGAGTCCTGGCACTCCCAGCAAACAGGAGGTGCATTAAACCTGACAGCTCAGACTGAAGCATCAGAGGAGTGGCAGCAACGTGAATGTGCTTGACTTCTCCAGGCAGGCAGGGCAGCTCCAGGGGGGGGGTTCACCTTGTTCCCTCTGGCACCCCAGCAGTGGCTGAGCTGCAGAGCCCTCCCCAGCAGCTCAGGGGCACGTTTTCTCCCCTGCCAAACTCACATGGCCATGCATGTGTGCTGCTCCAGGGCCAGCAGCTCCCTGGAGGTCTGCAGGGAATATTTTACAGTCACTGCATCCAGGCAGCAATTCCCTTCCCCACTGCCCTGACATTCAATAGGCACCGAGTCATGGAAAGAAAATGTGTTCAATGCCTCCCTGGCCTGGCCCTCTCTGCCTTGTGCACGGGCAGGCATGTGGAAATCATTGCCCAGCGCTGCATTTTGGCAGCACTCACAGGGCTGCAGTTTAAAGCTGGCTGCTAAGTCGAGGAAAACTGGCAGATGGGCCCCAGGTTCCACTGCCCAGCCTGGCACGGCAGGATCTGCTCCTGCCGAGGTCTGGAAGTGCCAAACTGCCCCACTGGTGTTACTGGGAGGGTGGGTGGTGCTGCTGGGTCCTGCCCTGTGCCTGTGCACGGGGCTAACAAGGGCTGTGGACCACCCTGATTTAACAACAGCCCCCCCAGTTCCAGCCCTGGTGGGCATTGGAACTCCACAGAGTGAGAAAATGCAGATCATAAAATCACAGAATGGTTTGGGTTGGAAGGGACCTTAAAAATGTTCTTATTTCACCCCCTTCCACCAGCCCAGGTTGCTCCAAGCCCTGTCCAACCTGGCCTGGGACACTTCCAGGGACGCTTCCAGGGATGAGGCAGCTTCTGGGCACCCTGTGCCAGGGCCTGCCCACCCTCACAGGGAAAAATTCCTTCCTGCTATCCAATCTAATCTATTCTGTGTCAGTTTGAAGCCATTCCCCCTTGTCCTGTCCCTCCAAAAATGGGCAAAAGGAACATTGTTATTCCCATTTTACAGGGAAGTGAATTGAGGAGCAGGAAAATGGAGACAAGTTCAGACCTCCTGGTGAACACAGCCTTGTCCCAGAGCTGAGGGAGTTCCTCAGGGCCTCCCTGCAAATCTCCATCAACATTCCTAACTGAGCCCAGATATCTGCAGGCTGCTGTTGTCCCACACAGGAATTGGCTCCCTGTGACCCCAAACGAGCCTGAGAGCACACTGAGTGTGAGTCACTGTGTGAGCTGACACACTCCATTCCCTGTGACACAAAGTCACCGTCCCCAGGGTGGCCACAGCCCTGCTGGCCGTGGCAACCACGGGGCCAATTGCAAAGCCCAGAATCCAGCAGCATCTCCTCCTAATTTTGTCCATGGAGCATCACCATAACAACAGCTCCACCAATCCACACCAGAGATTCAGGCACTTAGCAACCAGGAGCTGCCAAATTGCAAAACAAAGTGAAAAATATGCCCAAAGTATTTCCTCCACCATCCTGCTGTGGCTGGCAGAGCTCCAGCTCTGATGGGCAAGGTCAGAAAAACGCACAGGGTATGACAGATACCCAAACTTCTCCCCCAGGAAGCAGCTCTGGGGCCAAAGCATCCTTTGCCCTGCCTGTGGCACCTCTGGAAGGAGAGTTTGGCCTTTGGTTTTGGCTTTTCAGCACAGCAAGGAGAGGAATGCTCAGTGCCAAGGTAGTGCTGGCACACAGCACCCTGCCAGCACTGAGTGCCACCCAGCCAGGGCAGGATTGCTCTGCCTGAAGGTCTCCAGGTGTTCAGCAGCTGTTTCTCAGGGGTTAAATCACCTCAGCCCTGGGCTCAGCTCAGCTCAGTTCAAAAGGAACCGCCCCAGCCCCAAAGGAGTTTGCTCCTGGGAGCGAACCTTGTCCCTTGTCACCCTTGTGGAGCAAGTGAGGGGAGGAGATAAGTTGTTTTTTCTGAGAACAATCCATCTCCCTCCCACTGACTCACTGACAAACTTCCCCTCCCCAGGCAGTTCATGGGGTGAGCTGGAGGCTGAGCACTCAGTCCTGGCTGCACCAAAGGGTGAGGAAGTGCCCCAGGGGCTTCCAGCTGCTTCCTCAGGGGATCAAGGAGCACCAGGGTTAAAGTTCGGGGGGGAAATGTGCCTGAGCAAACCCAGCAGATGCTTCTCCCTGCCAGTGTGCACCAGACACAGCAGCAAAGAGGCTGGGGCTTTCCTGCTGACAGAATGTGGGAGTCCCTGCTGGGACTGGCACCAGCTGTGTGGAAATACCCACGGACACAACAGCCCAGGGGCTTTTCCAGCCCAAACCAGTCACACCCCAGTTAGCAGGATGCAATCCTGGGGCCTGGGCAGTGCAGGAGGTCTGGCTGGAGGATAAGGGCTTTTCTGAGCCTCTGGCCACCAGGGGTACATGGATGGATGGATGGATGGATGGATGGATGGATGGATGGATGGATGGATGGATGGATGGATGGAAGGAGCAGGAGGAGCTGGGCTGGCAATAATCACCAAGAACAGCTTGGGTGGCACCAGAAAAAGGGACTCCCTCACTGCTGGCTCTGACAGCCTCAGGATGGTAAGCCAGGATTTGCTGTTTGCCTCACAGTCTGTTAGCTATTTTCAGCCCAAATGAGGAATCCAGCCCAGCTCTGGCTTCCCCAAACATTGATTCAGGCATAAACTTCAGTGGGTATGAGAGGGATGATAAATGTGAGAGCCTTTCCAAAACAGGGAGCCAAGAACAGGCTGGAACTGCAGTGCTAGACACATGCATGGTGGGGCACAGAGCAAAGCAGCCCTGAGAGGGCAGGAATGCCAGGGATGTGCCCAAGGAAGATGCCTGGCTTAGCTGGGAGCAGAGTGGGTGCAGTCCCACCCTCTCACATGTGCTGGTGCCCGTGCCAGCCAAGCTCGTGGTGTCTGGGAGCCTCTCCAGCCCACAGAGTCTGTCGAGGCTGCTGGAGCTGATGTTCACCCCACTCTGCCTCCTATCCAGTCTGACATCCCCCACCTCTGCTGTCACAATTAGGGAATTGGAGCAGATGGCAGCAGAGTGAGCTGCAAACAGGAGAATCTCCTCCCCAGCTGCCGCTCCTGTGTGCGAGTCCTTCCCTCCGAGGCAAGTCGGGCTGACAGCTCCTGTGGGCACAGGGGAAGCTGCTGGGGCTGGGGGCAGCAACAACAGCCCCAAAAGGCTCTCAGCTGGGGGCTGGGGGCTGGGGGAGGTTGCCAGGAGCACCGTGGGCACAGGGGGTGACCCACAGCATGGTCAGAGATCAGACACCGGTGGCACCGCAGGGACCCCCTGGGCTCCTCTTTCCCTGCTGCCCCCGAGGAGCTGTGTGAGCTCCTGAAGGTCTGTGCACCTCGGTGTCAGCTCCTGTTTCCATCCCAGCAGGCTTCAGGGAAACCTGCACTGGAATAAACCACTGCTCTACTTTTCTCCCTCCCCAGCAAACACTCCTCGCTGCTCTGTGCTGCTTCTCCCCGGGCACAAACAGGGCTGGCTGGTGCAGGCAGGGCAGACAAGGACCTTGCCCCCTCCTTCCCTGCCAGCAAACATCGTGTGGCAGCAGCAAAGGGCAGAGAGAAATTCTTGGAGGTGAGACCTGGCAAAGCCTTGCAGGACTGGCTGCAGCCCAGGGCAAACCCTTGGAATTCCAGGGACAGCACAGGTCCTGTGCAGGGGAGGGCAGAGGGGGTTTCAGGGGGCCCAGAACTGCTGCTGAGGCATCTGCCCAGGAGAAAACCACCAGGGCCCAGTGGGCAGCTCCCTGCAAGGCAGTCTCTGGGGAGAACCTCCAGCAGAAGCCTCTTCCCTGCTGAATGTACCTATTAGTTCATTAGTGCTGTGATTCCCCAGCCAATAAATGCTCTAATGGCATGGTGGGTCTCTCCTGCTCAGCCCTTCAGACCTGCTGTCCTGCCAGTCTGAGCCCTCTGCCCTGCCAGGCTGCAGAGGAACATTCCTGCTTTCTGGCTGGAAGAGGCTCAAGATTCCTCCTGAGAGATGCTGAGTGCTCAGGGGTCACTCCACTGCTCTCAGCCTGCTCCTGCCCTTGGCTGGTCTGGTTTTCTGAGAGCTGAGCCCACACAGCACAGTGAAATCCTTGGGAGCCAGAGCTCCTCAGCTCAGCATCCCACCCACAGCATCCCACCCACAGCACCCCACCCACAGCACCCCACCCACAGCACCCCAGGAGGGCTCCAGGGCTGTTGATGTCACCCAAGGGCTCCAGGGCTGTTGATGCTCTGCCTGTTACTGTAGGGAAATGCTGCCTTTGCACTGATTTCCACCTCTGGGGTAAAGAATGAGGTTGTTCCCTCCCTGTGTACCAAATAACTTGACCAGAAGCTTTTCCAAACCCCAAAGCTCAGAAAAACAGGTCTGGAGGCTCCTCCTGTCGTGGTGCCTCACACGAAGCAGAGGTTCTGCCCCAGAGCAGGAGGCCCTGGGAGTGGAGGCTGCACTTGGTCATTTCAGCCCTGCCATCCAGGCAGGGACCACCCCTCCCATCCAGGCAGGGACCACCCTCCCCAGGCTCCAGCAGGGGCATCACAGCAGGACTTCAAAGGGCTCCACACCTCCTGTGCCAGGTGGAGCAGGCTGGAAGTGGTGGCTGGGGTGGCACACGTGTGACCCCAGCAGGGCACAGAGCCAGTGCAGCCCCTGGGAGGATACAGAGATCAGAGCACCCCCAGTGCTGAGCTGTGCCCTCCCCTCCCCTGGGCCTTGGAGGCACCCACACTGCCCCACCATCTGCCAGCACTGGCATTCCTGCAGCCCAGCCACTGATGCCACTGTTTTTGACTGAGTAAGGCAGTTCCAGGAAAAAAAAAATAAATTGGAATACAGGTTTAAGACAGGACTGTTCTGGATAAATCTGCTCTCTTGTTGTCTCACAGATTTAATCAATTAGCACCACAGAAAAGGTCTGCAGATGCTGAGCCTGCCTCTCCTTGTGCTCATGCTGCTTCCAGTCAGGAATAAAGTGCATAAAGATGAAAATACCAGTCCTGTTGCCCAGCACAGAACCTTCACTTGCTGGGGTTAGAGCTCCTCAAAAGCCCCTGGGGAAAAAGCAACTTATTTATAGCTGTTTACTGACTAAACACACACAAGGGAAGGAGAAATGTCAAGGCAGTTCTGCAAACTGAGCTGGGCCCTGCATTCAATCTGTGCCACCCCCAGGGATGCTGGACCTGCTCAGGAGCTGGGCATGGGGCAGAGCCAGCCAGGGGAGGTGGGGTCTGCCTGGAAAATGCTGCTGGGAACCCCCCACCCCAAAACCTCTGGAAGCCCAGCACGTCCTGAGTGTGGGATCAGCAGTCACAGCAATGCAGTCCCCATTTTTCTGCCTGTGTAGATTCTTTCCTCCCTGGTTTTTAACATTTTAATGCCTCCACACCAGCAGATAACAAGGAAATGTCCAGCTCAGAGGTCACACACAGAGAAGAGGTGAAGGGACTCATCCAAGGCCGGTGGGAATGTGTTTCCAGAGCACTGAATGGGCCCCTCCACAACAGAGGCAAATCCCAGGGCTGTTCCCAGGGCTGTTCCTTTCTCCCTCCCAGGCCTCCCTTAGGGAATATTCCAGGGAAATGTGTGCTGCCAGCACAGGCACTGAGGTTCTGCAGGAGAGCAGAGCACCCTCACCATGGCTGATGGCCACAAGGAATGACATCACAGGGGCTTTGTCCCCCTCCTGCTTTGGGCCAGACTCTGGTGGGTGGGAAAGCCCAAGCTGGCATCTCCCATGAGCTGAGACACCCTCCAGGCTGGGTGGAGCCTGGATCCAGCAGTGTGCCCATGATCCCTGCCCAGCTGGGAGGGCTGGGCAGGATGGGTAAGGCCCAGCTGATCAGCCCTGACTCAGCACCACCCGCAGTCTGTGCCAGGTTGGGCATGAGGAACAAGGGCTGGCTCTGTGCCAAGGGGCAAACCCTGCTCCTGGCTGGTACCTGCCCACTGCCAAGCCCACAGGAAGCACAGGTGCTGCCAAGCAGGCACAGGCAGGCCCTGCCAGGCTCACAGCCCGAGGCTCTGGTTGGTCTTGCTGGCTGTGAGCAGCAGGACATGGCCCAGGATGGGCACCTGGGTACCTGTGTTGGTGCTCCTGTGAAAGGGGCTGCCCAGACCTGCCACAGTCCTGGTGTCCAGGAGTTCTGTTCAGAGGGGGAAAAAGAGGAGCCCCATCATTTAAAGCTGTGTCAGGGAGGGTTGAGTTGGATCTCAGGAAAAGGTCCTTCCCCCAGAGGGTGGTGGGCACTGAACCAGAGCTCCAGGAGTGTTTGGACAACACTCAGGGACAGGATGGGATTGTTGGGGTGTCCTGGGCAGGGCCAGGAGTTGGGCTGTGGATGATCCTTGTGGGTCCTGTTTAGGATATTCCACAGTTTTATGATCCCTCTGGGATGTTTGGGCTCAACATCTGGGGCCCAGAAGTGACACAAAATGACACTGGGTCCCCTCCCTGCACAGAGCAGGCCGGGGGGGGGCAGAGCAGCCTGTGCTCCTTCATTCCTGCTCTGGGGAGCAGCACACGAGACATTTCCCCCTGGGTAATTAACAGTTAACATCATGGATAATTGCAGGAGCCTTTTGCTGGAGAAGGGGCTTTCCCCCGTGTGACTGTGTCCCTCTTGATCCCGTGCCAGCTCTTTCCTCCACCCCTCGGCTCCTCGGCTGTCCTGGCCCCCCGCTCCAGGCACAGACAGGTTGTCCCCAGGTTCCAAAGGGATCGCAGAGTTTTTGGAAAATGCTTCCACCTTGTGGTCCTGTGGAGAAACGACTGCCTGGGAAATGCCGGGCTGCTCCCTTGGAACGCAGAGAGACACCAACCCCACTCCTGCCACCCTTTCTGCTCGCTCTGCTGCCAGGCTGAACTGGGTGCCAGTGCCTCTGCTCAGCCCTGGCACTGCCCGGGTGCTGCTACATCCTGACCTGCCCCACAGGAACAGCATCACAAATCCCTGTTTGTCAGCAGTTCTGTGTGTTCTTGGGGGTTTGTCTCTTGCCAGCAGGGCTTTAACTCCAGCCAGCAGTGCCCCAGATGAGATGCTGCCGAAATCTTCATCCTGAGCATCAAACAAATAGCAAAGGCCTCAGTTCCCACTCAGATAATGGGATGCTCTCTCAGCCTCGGAATAAAATAAATAGAAGGAATTCCCTGGTGCCATCTGCTGTCCCAGGGATCACCCCTCTGCCCAAACAGAGGTGAGTGGGTGTTTGCTGGGCATGAGGAAGACTCAGCTTGGTTTTGGAACAGTGGCAGAGTAAAGTGAATATAAATTTAGTAGTTTTTGCTTTTATTAAAGAACAAAGTCCATGAGGATGGCAAATCCATTTGCCGTGCTCCTTCTATGCAAAACGCACCAGGACTGTTCCCTGTAATGCCAGGGAGAGGAGCAGAGTGCCATGGCAATGCTGCAGCGGGATGGCAGAGCGGGATCAGAGGTGGGAAGTGCCCACACGTCCTCACTGAGGCAGCAGCTGCTTCTCCACAGCCAGGAAAGGGGCTCGCTGATCCTGTGAAGCCCCTGCACAGAAGTGACATCCCTGCTGTCACAGCCAACACCACACACAGCACAAACCCTTCAGAAGACACAAGCAGGCTGCTCGTTGCCCATTTGTGCTCACACAATCCCCGACCCAGCCTGAGCTTGAACAGCCTGCAGAGTGAAAGCTATTCCCGGGAGGAAATGGGAATTAATGCAGAAGAGTGAACAAACCTGCCAGCACAATATGTGGTTGGAAATGGTGGTACCCAAGAGACTCAGCGTGGCTCTGGTAATCACACAGGGCTGGGCTAATCGCTCATGTTATTTTGCACAGAAACTGGTTTTGGTTGCAGTGCAATCTTTCCCAGCAGGACCCGAGGGACACGCAGCGACTCCACCTGTGCTTGCAGAGAGCCTGGGAGGGCAGCCCTGCCCCAAAGCTGGAGTGTCCCGCTGCCCCTGGTTTAATCATTCCACAATTTCACTTGGCAAGCTCAATCCTGCACGGGGCCGATAGGTAACAGGTAGACAGGGTTTGAAAAAGGGTTATAGCTGAGGTGGTTTTCCCAGGAACACCACGCCGGGAGAGGCAGCTTGGAAGGCAGGACACAGCTCTGCTCTCCTGGCTGGGGCTCAGCCGGAGAGCTCCCCGTTAATGAGAAGGAAGTCGGGAGCGGTGGGATCGGGAAGCGCTTTGTTCAGCCCATACGGCCACTTGGCACGAAAGGACCTACCGGGGGTTAATCAAAGGGCTGCTAAAGCGCCATGAGAAACCTGCCAGTCGCCATACGAGCCGCCGTCCCGAGGAAATTAAAAAGCAGGCACCATATGCCGCGCGGCCCCGGGAGGGAGCGCAGCGTCGGGAGCGGCGTCCGCATCTGCCCGGGGCAGGTGCGCTCCGGCCGGGGGGGCAGCGCTCCTGCCCCGCCTCCCCCGCCCCGGAACGAGGGGAACCGAGGGGAAGGATGACACATGTTCAGCCCAACCCAGTGGCAGAGCAGCCGGAGAGGCAGAGCCAATGGCTGCTTTTCATGCTCAGTGAGTCCGTCCACCTCCACCCCCCCTCGAGTCCTTAAGTTGCAGTTTTTAAGTACCTCGGTGCTCAAAGCAAACGTGATGCTCAGCGGGAACAGAAGGAAGAGCCTGCTGACAGGTAGACAGCATGGACACTGATCCCGGCAGGGCCGGCTGCTGAGAGAGGTACGTGCTTTCCAAGGCAGGGCTCCGAAAGCAATCACATTTGGGATGCAAACTCGGAGCAGACTTTAATTTTCCAGCAGGGGGAATATGGAAATCTGGCTGCCTCGAAGTGATTCATCCCCCCTTCCCACCGCCGCCGCCTCCCTTCCCCTGCGTCCTGCCCCCATCCCTCCCAGCACACACTTTGCTGCCGCCTCTCCATCCCGGGGCCTCCGTCTTGGGGGTCCTGGTGCTCCCCCAATAAAATCGGGAGCGGGACCCGGGGAGATGGTGGTCCCCGCAGGATGGGTGGGCTCGGGACCCCGGGCACGGGCAGGTTGGCTCATGCCAGAGGCTGAGCAGGGATTCCGGCTGGTCAGAACCATCCCTGGGGAGCCGGCACTGCCCTGCTCGGATCTCGGGCGCTCGGGGGGCAGCCGGGGGCTCTCCCGAACCGGTGGGTTCCCCTGGCAAGTGTCAGTGCCCGGCGCTCCCCGCGGAGGGAGGGAAGGGGAGGGGGAAACGCTGAAGAAGAACCGTGGCAGAGTTAAGCTCCCCTCTGCAAGGGCTTCATGCTCAGAGACCACCCTGACCAGGCACCGTGTTAATCTTACCCATCTTCCCTGCCCTGAACTGGTCTGGGAGAGGGGAGGAGAGGCCTGACTGAAGGATGTCTCTCCAGGCACTATTGCTGTGTTGGGGGAGACCCTCCTTGGCTGGAGTGTGTCCAACCTTCTGCTTGGCTCTTGCCTCAGAGGGTCCCCGACACGGCTGGGAGGCATCTCCAGGGAGGCAGAGGAAGGTGGAGGTGACACTGGTGTGACAAACCCCCTTGTCTGGTGGCAGAGGAAAGTGACTTCTCTCGCTCTGCCGTGTGGGAGGTGTTCAGGACTTGCTGCTCCCGGGATTTCTGTGTGATTCGTTCTCACGTTTATAAACACAGGGCTGTTTTCTCAGGCACATCAAGGAAAATTAAAAAGGGGGGAGTTGTGGGGATCCTCCAGCCAAGGCGAGCAGGATCTGCCTGTCTCCTGGGTAGCCTGGAAGAACTTTTATGTTCTTGAGAAGAAGAGAGGAGCCGTTGTGTGCATTCCTTGAGCTCGGCTTTGCTCTGCCCCATCCCGGGGATGGACACGGGACAGGGTGCTGAGCCAGGGCTGCTCTCAGCATCCCCATTTCCCATTTCCACCCTCCCCGCTGTGGGAGCCGATTCCTGTGTCTGTGCTGGTATAAATATTGTCTCACAACTCCTTCCTGGCGATGATGCCATCAGGTGGCGCTTGGGAATAGGCAGCATCGCTGTGGGAGAGTGGAGAGGGAGCACTTGTTGCTGTGAGCAGAACATCGACAGGGCACGGGGCATCCTGAGGCTCTGGGAGCTCCACATGGCACAGGAACGGGGAGATGGGGCCACCAGAGCCTCTCTGAGCTGCACATTTCATGGGCATATGGAGATGTGTCACCTGGAGCCTCTGGTCATCCGAGCTCACACCTTGGAGGTGACACAGAAAGGGAGGAAAGACTTTCAGTGTGCACTGGGAGGGATGGGCACAGCAGTGGAGATGGGAGGATAAGCAAGAAAAGCTTTTTGTCTCAGTTTTGGCCCTGAAAAGCTCCATTTTAATGATAGACTGTGTCAGATACAGGCATGTCTGGTGTGTGACTTCAGCCCTGTCACCTCCCTGGCTTTGCTTGAGCGATGGCTCCGTGCAGACAGTGTGACACAGGTCTCTGAGAGAGGCTGCCCAAGGGAGATGTTTCTGGGCAGTCTGGAGAGCTCTTGTCCTCTCAGGAACACTTTTATGGTCGGTCAGATGCATTCAGTGCAGAGCAGAGGGTTCCTCTTCTGTCTCATAAACCTGCTGCTCCCATGCAGAGCTGGCCCAGCCCTGTAGTGCCCAGGACCAAACCAGCCTGGGCCAGCCTGAAGGGTTGATCAGAGCCAGGCTCAGGGCACGGGGGCACGAAGTTCACCACGAGGGTCCACACTTAGCAAGGTCTCCTGCAAAGCCCCCCAGGCCAGGAATGGCTGTGGGTACACACAGTGAGCTCAGTGCTGGCCAAACTCACCTGGTCCATCCCAAATCCCGCCTCCATCGGCCCCGGGGCTCGGGGCCATCTCTTTAGGGAGCTGCTCATCACTTCCAGGGTCAGAGAGGGTTCAGCACCCGCCCAGGGCCGACACGGCCCAGAGCCCAGCCCAGCCCTCCTTTCCCTCAAGGATAACCCTCCCACCGACTTCAAAGCCAGGGCAGCTTGAGAGGACAAAGAGGAGCATTGTAGCTAATTGTGCTTGGGGACACTGCACACAAGTTATTTTAGGAGATCCCAAATCCAGGAGCATTTTTGCAGCACAGCTTAAGGTGTACAGAGAGCAGACAGAGCTGAGGAAGAAAAGAGCTGCTCAAACTAAAGTAAGAGCATCCACATCGGGGGTTGCATCCAGACTCACTCAACTAGATCCGACTCAACTCTCACATGGAGACAACAAACACAGGTGCAATCCCCGCTCAGAGGCAGCACAAGGAACGGGGACCTGGGCACAGGAGGCTTCAGCAGCAGCTGAACCAGCACCTCTCGGTGCCCTGGGTGTGGTGCCCAGCTCGGGATGAGGCGCCTGGCTCAGCTCCCGCGGCTCTCCCGCCTCCCCGTCGTGCCAGGCGGCTCATCCCAGGGGTGGCAGCGGCTGCGGCGTCGCCAGGACTCGGTGGAGTCGGTGGTGGCAGCAGCAGCCCCGGCTCCAGCGCAAGGGAGCACGTCCCCTGTTAATCAGCATTTAATTAAAGGACATGCTGACATTTGGAAATCAGAAACAAGTCTCCTGTGTGGGCTGCCTCTCTCTGCCGCTCGCCTCTTCTCTGAATCACTCCCTGACATTTTGCCAGATTAGGATGTGACTCCCTCTCTCTCTCTCTCTCTCTCTCTCTCCTTCCTTATAAAAATAAATTGAAAAGGAGACACAAAGCCACGGCTGCTCCAGAGCGAGAGGACAGAGGGGACGGGGTCTCGCTGGGGAAAAGCTCCCGTTATTCCTGGTCCTGCAAAGACCCTTCTGTGGGGTCCGTTTCCTCAGGCAGGTGCCCCAGGGATGCTGAGGCAGGCACGGGGACAGCTGGTTCTCCCTCTCCAAAACCACTCTGAGAGCCGTGCAGGCATCTCAGGTCTCACACCAGCCCGGGCGATGGGGCCGAAGGATCCACAGGCAGGAGATGTGAACGCTCGGCAGGGAAACTGGGAGTCCCGGCAGAGGCTGGACCCTTGGAGACCCTCGCGTGGGGCGGGAGGGAAGGACCGGGCTGGGAAGACCTCCGGAACGGCCCCGCCGTGGAACCAGCGAGTCCCCCCGTGAATCCCCCGGTGTCCCCTCTGTGTAACCAGCAAGTCCTCCCTTGAATCCCCCCGTGTAACCAGCGTGTCCCCCCCGTTAATCCCCCGGTGTCCCCTCCATGTAACCAGCGTGTCCCCCCCGTTAATCCCGCGGTGTCCCCTCCATGTAA
>JAWWLZ010000077.1:2818786-2829409 GCA_035041345.1 Poliocrania exsul
TGTGTGAGAGTGTGTGTGTGTGTGTGAGTGTGTGTGTGTGTGTGAGTGTCTCTGTGTGTGTGAGAGTGTGTGTGTGTGTGTGAGTGTGTGTGTGTGTGTGAGTGTCTCTGTGTGTGTGAGAGTGTGTGTGTGTCTGTGTCTGTGTGTCTCTGTGTGTCTCAGTGTGTGTGTGTGTGTGTGTGTGTGTGTGTGAGTGTGAGTGTGTGTGTGTGTGTGTGTGTGTGTGTGCACTCTGTGTGTGCACACTCCATGTGTGTCTCAGTGTTTGTGTGTCAGTGCCTGCTGCACTCACGTGTCTGGACTGCGATAGCCCATTAAGGAGAAGGAGAATTTCCCTCCAGCAGAAGCTCCAGTGTCAGTGAGGAGAGGGGAAGGTGGCAGAGCCTCCAGACCACCTCCCTAAGAGCGGGCTGGGGGTGCCCAGAGGGACTCAAGGGATGTCCCTCCTGGTTTTTTGCAGACATCTGTGTGTCCCCAGGGAGCGATGGCAGACCTTCAGCAGCAGGGCTGGGTGGGCCCAGGGCTGGGATGGCTCCAGGCAAGGAGAGCAGGCTCAGGCACAGGCTTGGGACACTTCACACTGCTTGTAGATCTCCCCGTGGGGCTGGTCTTCCCTCCAGGTGTGGCAATGGGACCCTCCTGCCCTGCTCAGCAGGGTGAGAGCCATGGAGGAAACATCTCCAAAGAGGAAAAGAGCCACTTTTCTCCAGCAGACTTTCTCCTTGTGTGCCTGGGTGTCACATTGTCAGCAGGACAAGATAAATTGCTGGTTCCAGGGAGCAGCCAAACACAAATATCTCACTTCTGCCTCACCTTGGACCTGACACCCGGGATGCATCCACAATGCTCCCAACTCCCCCCTCTGCAGCTGTACAACCTGCCTCTGGGATGCCACTCTTCCCTCTCCAGGGGCTAATCCACGTGTCTCATATGCCAGTCCCACATTTCCTACACAGTGTCCCTGCCCACTGCCTGTTGCACTGACAGGACAGCCCAGAGCCAGGGCCAGCCTGGGTTTGGTGATCAGCATCTTCCCTCTGGGCAGCAGGACCACAGCAGACCCTGCAAAGCCCAGCCAAGAGCCAGCCTGGCCTCTCAGTGCCTAAACAGGACCCCCCAAACCCCAGGAGGGGGTGAAAAGCTGCGTGAGGCTTAACCACCCTCTGGCTCACACAGGTGCACAAGGGCAGCTCCCATGGGGGTGAGACCATCAACCCACCCTGTTTCCATCCCAGCCATCCCAGCTCTGCTAATCCTCTCTAGCCTGCAGTGGGGAGCATCAGCAGGGACACAGGGAGGGTCCCCTCAGCCCCACAGCTGCCATCTCTCCCTGCCCCACTGGCCTCCCTCATGCATCCAGAGGGCAGTTCCCAGTGGGAAGCACACCAGTGCAGCCAGATGGGTTGCACAGGACAGACTGGATGGAATGTCTGCCAGGACCCCTGTGTTGATGTGCAGGTTGAGCTGGGGGGGCTCTGGGGGTCAGTGGAGCTGCTGGGCCAGTACAGGGGTCACAGTCTGGTCCTCAGTGGGTACAGGGGGTTAAACCCTCTTCAAGCTCGGTGCCAAGCCATGGTGTGAGTTCCAGATGAGCACTGGCAGCTGTCCCTGCTCCTGTCCCAGGAGAGAGCCAGTTCTGGGGCTGTTTGAGCTTGTGCACGTGATGGTGAAGTCACATGGAAAGGGGTTTGGGGTGTGCTCTGTGAGGGATGGGAAAGGCACCTTAGCAGGGCCACTTCCCCCAGCACAGCCTGTCATGGTGGGCTGGGCCCCAGCTGATGATGGAGGGAGATGAGCTGATCTCTTTCTTCCCAAGCTTGTGCCCAGGGTGATGTCTCTGAAGTCACTGGACTCACCTCAGACAGGTCTGAGCCCACGGAGGTGTCTCCCCGGGGGAGCTGAAGTGGCCTCTTGTTCAGAGCTGATGCTCATCCTGCCTTTGCTTTCTGCTTCTGGAAAAGGGACCCCCAACCCTCACAAGGCTCTTCCCTCACCTTCCCCCTCTAATTCCTCCACCTTTTTGTTCCCTCTGCTCTGGTTGTTTCTGATCACTGAACCCCACTGAACCATCTTTCTCCATTCCCAAGCCCAGGTTGCTGGAGATTCAAGGGGAGCAGTGTTTGCCCTCCTCCCCTCCCCCTCCTCCTCTGGCCCTGCCAGAGTCAGCCCACAGAGCCCTCCATCCCTGTGGAGCTGGACCACTGAGCCTCCATCCCTGCTGGAGGCAGAACATCAAGCCCCATCCCTACAGAGCCAGGCCATCCCTCACCAGCCCTGTGGCTGCTCCAGCAAATCGAGACAAATTCCCCCCTGGCTCCTGCGGCGTCTCCTGCCTCCCAGCCCAGCCTTAATTACAGCTGGGGCTGCGGGAGCTGAGATATCCGTGCCCAGGAATGTGCTAAAAGGCCCGGGAGGATCTTGTTAGCAGTGCCTTACCTGCATTCCTGAGCTGCACTTGCCCTCTCCTAATGGGCTCCGTGGCAAATTGATGGCGAGTGTGCAGGAACAGATCTGGGTCATTATCTCGGCCCTTCCCTCGCTGCTCTCTCATCCCTCCACCTTGAAATGAATCCAAAGGAACCAGTGATGCTCTGCAATGTGCAGTGGGGCTGAGCAGAGGGGTCTGGGGTTCAGCAGGATCATATGGCTGTGGCTCAGGACACACAGATCATGATCTTGGGATCCTGAGATCCCTCCAAGGGTCTCTTGGTGCAGGTCTCTGCTGAGAACTGGTTTGTTGGTTTGGACATCACAGAGGTCAAACCCAAATGAATTTATTCTGAATTTTTTCAGCAAGCTGAGAAAAAAAAATCATTTAGGGTTGGAGAATATTTTGTTTCATCCAGAGAAAAACCTTTCATTGCATTTCCAGTCACCTAAAAATGTAATGCTGGTAAGAAGGAAGGAGAGCTGGAAGTGGCAAGCTGTTCCAGATGGAAAAGTGGGAAGGAAAGGTTGCAGCTTCTCAGAGCTGGTTTTGTACCTAAAGCTGACTGCTACAAACGAGCTGGATTTGCAAAACATTCCCCTGGGCTCAAAGTGGTCCCAGTGAGAACATTTCTGCTTGCTAAAGCAACCTCAGCAACCATGGAAAAGCCAGGCCTGAGGGAACCTGGTTTGGGGGCAGCCTCTTCCCCCTGGGAACCTCACCAGCCCCAGTTTTCATACCCAAGGCCCTGAGTTAGGGAAAGCCAGACCCTGGAATGTTCAGTGGAAGGGGAAACACATCTGGGCTGCCAGGGTGTCAGGAAGCAACGTCTGTGCTCCTGGAGAGGGGTGGGTGAGCACTCCTGGGGGAAAAAAAGCAAAGTGCTAAAGTAGCCAGAAAGAAAGGATTCCTTTCCCCTTCTCCAAACAAATCCTTCTGGATTCTGTGCCTTGGAAGGAGCATGTGATGTGTACCTGCAAAATGAAGATGATTTTGGCCCTTGCTGTGGGTTTTCCAGGGCTGCTGCTGCTTCCTGGAGAAGGAGCTGGGCTCTGGCTCTCCCTGCCTGTGCTGCTGCCAGGGCTGTGCTGGCTGCAAACGTGGATTTATGGTGCCCATCTCCCTGGGAAGCCTCAGCAAAGGTGCTGGAGACAGTGTGGGCTCATCCTCAGCCCTGGGGAGCCAAGGGAAGCAGGTTGGTGCTGCTCTCCTGAGCCTTACGGATGTGCTGAGGGGTCTGGGGGGTTGCTCAGCTTACCTGGCCTCCCCTTTTTATAGCCTGGAAGATTTATAGAGCATTCTGGAAAGATCTGGGTTACAACTGTGTTGTTAAAGCAGCTATCAGTACAAAATCAGGTGATGGGAAAGCTGATTAAAACCCATAAATAACCCCAGTATCACCCTATCCGTGGGACATACAAGTGACAGACAACGTGTCCCTTCAGCTGTACAGAGCACCAATCCAGCAAATGCTCTGGATTCTCCTTTTTCCCTGGTAGATGTTTCTATAAAGCCAAGAAGTCCAACCCTAATGACTTGGAGAACAAGGTAAAGGCTGGGAAATGACATTGTTACAATGACAAATATTCTCTGAATCCTCAATTCATGATCCTGGGCGCCTTATAAATGTGATTAGTAGATCTAATCTTGCTGTGCTGGAGCCAGTTGTCAAGACAGCTTGAAAATGGATCGTTGCCCAACTCTGACTTCAACTGGTCCCCAAGTTCTAATTGTTCATGTTTAAAAACTAACCAGGGGTTGGGGCCCCTGCCCTGGGGCTGAGGAGGGGGAACTGCAGGTGATCCCCCAAAAGAAAGGCTGATCCCACCTTCTTGGGATGCAGCTAGTATGGCTCTCCATGTAAAAAAATCCTCTAGGTGTTCCCAGCTAGCTCTGTGTGTGTTCTGGAGTAGCCATCCATCTGTCTGTCCATCTGTCCAGCCCTCCTTTCCATCTCAGTTCTCGGGGTTTGTTATTTCCCTCCACCTCCCAGTGGGGAGGGAGCAGCCCTGGACAGTTCTCTGTACATGTCTCAGCTCTCCCCACACCTGAGACACGGGCAGGGAGCTGGGGAAGGAGGGAATGAGCCCCAGGAGAAGGTGAAGCAGCACTAAGAGCCCCTGGCTCCAGGGAGGCTTCCCCTTGTGCTCTAATTTTGGGCACCCTTGTTTTGGACACGTCTGTGTGGGCACTCCAGGGGTCTGGCTGCTCCAAAGGCGATTCCCACACGTGCCCCTCTGGGTGCCAGGGGACCTGCCAGGCACTGGGGTTTCTGCAAATGCACTGGAAAGGCAGGAGAGGAAGATTTCAAAGTGCTTTTGGGTATATGGGATGGTTCCAGCCAGGTTGTCAGAACACCCCAGGGTCCCCCAGGACTGGCAAAACCAGGATAAGCCCCCAGTGCCCCTGGCTCCCTGGGGAGTGAGGCAGTTACTTTGCTGAAGGCAGCAAGGCCCTTTTTAAAGCCTCAGTCCCAGTGCTGGGAGTCTCCAAGGTGCGTTTGATGCCTTTACCCAGCATTTCCCGGGGCATCCCGGTGGGAATGGAGTTTCAGGGCAAGCTTGTGCTGTTCGAGCTTTGGCATTTTTGGGGCAGCCTGGCTGGCTTGACATCGTGAGAGAGTCCCCAAACTCACCCCCGCCTTCCCAACCTGCCCAAAGAGCCCCCACCTCCCCCAGAGCAGCGCCTGGGACGAACAGCACGGGGGAGGCTTTGAGCGTATCCAAGATACAGCGGATTTGGGCACCCTGTCAAATGTTCTCATTGTCTGACCCTTGTCCAGACGCCAGTAAAACCCTTTGGGAAATTCCCCCTCCACCCAGAGCACCGGCTTTAATTACAGGAGAGGAATGTGAGGCGCAGAGCGCTGCTCCTCCTGCCTCCACGCTCGGCTGAGCGCTGGGAGCCCGCACAGACCCCCAGAGTTTGGGGTCTGCGAGGATGGAGGGGTTGGGGATGGGGAGGAGATGGAGGAGAGAGGGAAGGACAGGAGTGGAGGTGGGCACCGGGTTCCTGATGCTGGTGGGACACTTCCCAACTGCAGGGGGCTCGTCCCCCCCCCGTCCCGCTCTGGCAGCAGTGCCCGAGCAGCAGGACATGAGTAATATCCATCCCACTGGGGGAGTTAGATCAAAGGCACTGAAGTAGATACAAGAGGTTTCTGCTTCACAGACCAGAGAGGCTGCAGTTCAATAGCGCCTTTGTTACCGGCTCTCCGGAGCCAGGGATGGAGAAATACCTGACCCCCCGCTCCCTCCCTCCTCCCTCCTTCCCTCCATCCCTCCTCCCTCCCTCCCTCCCTCCCTCCCGCCGCTCCCGGCCCCTCGGTGCACAACCATCTCAAGTATGTGCCCGAGAGAGGCTCGGCGGGCCCGGGGTGCTGGGGTGGCAGCCAGCGAGGGAAGGATCGGGGTGTCACAACTGAGACCCCCCGAACCAGCCAGGGCTCAGAGCGATGGGAGTGCCCACCCCGGGCAGCGCGGGGCACCCGCTCCCCTGAGCGTCCCTGAGCATCCCTGCGCCGCCCGGGCTCTGCTGGCAGGGACCAGGGGAGGAGAGGACGGTGCGGGCACTGCCATCCCGAGCCCAGGGATGGCTGGCACGGGGCCCTTCCCGCGGAGAGGATGCCGCGCTGCCAAAAGTGAGGTCAGCCGTGCTCGGCCGGCGGCTCCGGGCTGTCCTCGGGTCCCTGCGGTGTGGAGTGGGCACGGTGGCTCTTGGATGGGCACGTGCCCTCCTGTTCCCGTGCTGGGGAGAGCAGCCTGGCACTGGAGCTGCCCTGTGTTGGGTAGGGCCTGGGGAAGGTTTTGGGGGCCACAGGGCCGTATCCCAAAGAGCCATTGTGGCAGATTTCCCCCTGGAATGTGTGATGTGCAGTGAAATTGGGGCTGAGCCTTGGTGCCCCCCTTGGTGCCCCCCAGGGCTGAGGGGTGAGGCAGTGCTGGAGCCTGTGGGGCTCCTGGCAGGCACCCCCACACCTGGGGGTTTCCCAGCACATCTTTCCTGAGCAATGGTTGCTCCCGAGGATGTAATGCCAGGATAAATGATGCTCCATGTTGGGATTCCTGTGGGGGCACCATCCTGTGGAGGGGCTGGAGGGGAACGTGGTTGTGTCACAGGGGGGCACATGGTGGCTTTTTTCCCTCACCATTCATATCTGAGAATTAAAAGAGGAAAGACCTCGGAAAAAACCTCAGTTCAGAGCCACCCCTGTCTCCAGGAGTTTGGCTTGCAGGTCAATGTCGTGTTCACTGCTATTACAAACCACAGCTTGCAAAACCCTCCCCACTTCCCAGCCTGGCTGCTCTGTAGTTTTAGGAACATTGGATTTCCCAAGGATCCTTGTGAGGGCAACAAGAGAGGGAATTTCCTCCCCTCGGCAGCCGAGCTGACCTCATCAGCTCCCGGCAATTCGCAGTCCCTGCTCCTGGCAGGGGGAGGCAATAAGGGCCGAGGCCAGCGCTCTCCCAGGACAACCTGGGCAGTTTTGGTGCCACCCAAGGAGCTTCCCCAGGTGCGGGGAGGTACAGAGGCTTTTCTGTAGAAGGATGTCAGTGCCCAGCTCTCGGAGGAGCTGCCGGAGCGGCCGCTGCTGTGAAACGCATCCCCTTGTCCTGAGATGCCTCTTTTGTGGGTACGGAGGGACAGAAACTCGGCGGGGGGAGCGGCGGGGAGGGAGCCGAGCGGGGGGAGGCTCCGCAGCCAGACCTTTCTTTAGCCCTTTGTCTCAGCCGACAAAGGCGGGTCTGTTGCATGCACCTCGGCTGAGCATCCGCTGCCTCCGCAGCCTCAGCCAGGTGAGCTGTGCTGGCCGCGGGGAGGGGTTTGGCTCCCAGTTCTGCTGCTGAGCGACTCTGTGGCCCAAAGGATCAGATTTTCACAACAGCTGCAGGGCAGGGGATGGCTACACCCCAGGGCGAGTGTTTCTACCCCCTTGATTCCAAGAGGGATTTATCCCATGGGATTCCCCTGCTGAGCAGCACAGTTATTCCTCCTTGGAAAGGGACATTTGATCTGCAGGTGGGAATTTGTGCTGCTCCATTGGCAACCAGGTCGACTATCTGGTTAATACCTCAAGGTTTATCAGGTTTACTGTGATGCTGAAAAGCAGCACAGGAAGATGTGCTGGGGAATAGCAAGTACTGACAGAGATGTGGTGTAGCTGTGGTCAGGGAGAGGGAAACAAACCATTCCACTGCTGCACTGTGGTCATCCTGCCACTGACTGTGGCTCTGGCATGGTGTGCTTTAAGCATCACCCCAGCTGCAGGAGGCTGCTGGCCCTGCAGCCACAGCTCATTAAAGCATCCGGAGCACAAAGGAAGGGCACAGGGCCCTCCTCCCGGGTCAGGCTCCTGCTGAGGGGGCAGCCATGCCAGGTCTGGATTTCTCCTTCCTGACCCGTGGGTAACCCAGGAGAAGCCACCTTGTGATGCCACGGTGCTGAGGGGTGTTTGGGGTGGGAACTTACCCTGGTTTTGGGGTCCTCCTGCAGGGAGGGAGCGGGTTGTGCTCCCACCTGGTCACAGGGAGGGAGGACAACTTAGAAGCGTCACTTCTTTACCTCTCCTTTCCCTTTTCCCTTTCCTTTGCCCCAAGACTGCTGGCTTATCCTGGGTAAGCCTCTGCTGTGGTCTATGGCTTTTTATTCCTATGTGATTGCTTTTCCTAACTCATGTAGGGCGAAAAGCCATGGGCTACACAGAGGAGGGACTGCACCTTCCAGGCACCTCCGCCCAGCCACGGATCCCGAGCCCCTCTGAATCCCTCAGATTTCCTTGGGAACAAACCACAAGTGAAAGGGGGCATTGAAGCCTTGCAGGGCCTTAGTGAGACGGATGGGGCAGGGGGTGGGGACACAAAGGGGGCTGGGGGTGGTTGGGGGGCACGGCCTTTCAGGCACTGCTGGCTCATTCAGGGCTGGCCAAGGGGCTGTGAGGGCGAGGGGGGCGGCTTTGCGTTGGCAGGAGCTGTTCTCACACTGTTCAAAGCATCCCCACCTGCACCCTGGGGAACAAAAGCCTCAGGCAGAGGCCAAGGGCACTTCCAAGGGCTGGAGCCGCTGCCCAACCTGGCACAGAACCCATTCCTGCAGATCCCATCACCACAGACATTATTCTTGCAGATCCAATCACCACAGATCCCATTCCTGCACATCCCATCACTGCAGATCCATCACCACAGACCTTATTCTTGCACATCCCATCACCACAGATCCCATTCCTGCAGGTTCCATCACCACAGACCCCATTCCTGCAGATCCATCACCACCAACCCTATTGCACATCCCATCACTGCAGACCCCATTTCTGCAGATCCCATCACCACCAACCCTGTTCTTGCACATCCCATCCCCACAGACCCCGTTCCTGCAGTCCCATCCCCACAGATCCCACCACCCCAAGCCCCACCACCCCAGACCCCACCACTGCAGCCCTCTCCACCTCCATGACCACCTGCCCAGTGCTGGGGGGTTCCAAACCACTTTGCCAAGCAGGAAACGAGCAATTCCTCCATTCTTTTTTTTTCTCACTTCCTAAGCTTTGAGTCATTAAGTGTCAGGCTTTAAAGTTTATTTCACCAGCCTGGAATGCATCTTTAAAAATAATAGTCATTGAAAAAACCTGAAAGCTGAGATTTCAGCTGTAATCCCATGACTCAGGGAGGTGTGGAAGGAAGAAAATCATGAAATCCCATGAGCTCCAACAATGAAAGCACGAGAGCTGGCAAGGCTGTGCCACATAAATCATCAAAACTAAACACCATCAGTCAAAATGAAAGGAATTAAGCCAATCTTGCTAGGCTGTTTTAATTATTTTTTAATGAGGATTTGCTCATTCAGAAAATTCCCCCCTGACAATGCCTGCCCCGAGCCATTCACGCCAGGCAGTGGGGACACGCATGGCTTGGCCCCACCACCCCCACCGGGCTGGGGAGCACCGAGTGAGGGTGCCAAGGAGGGGAGGGCAGGACAAGTCAGCCAAAAATCCACCAGGAGTCCCATTTTTGCCATTTTTGTTGCAACTCAAAGTGTTGCAGTGGGGAAGTAATGAGCAAAATCCTCTCTGGATGGTCCTCACTGTCACCAAAATTGTTCATAGAATGGTTTGGTTGGAGGGACCTTAAACATCATCTTGTTCCGCCCCCTGCCATGGGCAGGGACACTTCCCACTAGACCAAGTTGCCCCAAGCCCTGTCCAACCTGCCCTTGAGCACTTCCAGGGTGAGGAAGCCACAAACACAAGTCCCTGTTAATGTTTCAGTGGCTGTCGGGCAAAGCAGCTCCGAGCAGGATTATTGGCAGCCTGTCTGCCCTCTGCCAGCGAGATCCTCCACCCCTGAGAGCTGCTCTCACCACCTTTCAGGCCATTGATTTTTCCTTTAGCAAGGCAGGCATGAAGCACGAGGGGAACAGGGGGAGCACAACCTGCTGTGCTTCCCAGTGAGCAGCTGGGATGGGAGGAATCGGGGTGGGCACCTTGGCCGGGCTGTCTGATGGTCAGGAGCCAGGGCTGGGCACTTCGTGCCAAACCTCTGACCCTTGTTTGCCAGCCCCAGTGCCCCCAGGCACTGCACAAGGGCTTCAGCAGAGAGGTTTGCCCTGTGGTTTTCAGTCTGCTCCATCCTCAGGGACAGCTGAGCGGGGCCTGTGGGAGACACGCACGGGACAAGCATTGCCATGAAAGCCCTGCCGGGCAGAAGGCACTGCCAGGGACCCCTGGAAAAGGGCCAGTGTGAAGAGGAGATGCTGCCAGCACCAGGTGAGCTCTCAGCCTGTCTGGCATCCACCTCCCAGCAGCAGGTCCAGTCACCTTTCAATTAGCACAGCTCTGATTGCTGCCCACGTCCAGGGCTGGGCACCGCCAACCCCCTCGGCTGCCCTGGGTTGTAAAACATTCATGGCATTAAATAAAATGCTGGACCAGTTGGAATGTTGAGAGCATCTCTGAGAATTGAGGCACACAGCTATTTGTAAAAAGGCAGCCATCAAAATCCCAATTCATCCCATCACTGGTCTGAAGAAACGAGCTCGGGGAGCCCAGAAACACCTGGCAAAGGCCAATGCTGGAGCAGCCAGACCCCTCCAGCATTCCTTGGTTCTTCCCGAGATCCGAGGAAAGGATGTGCAGAGCAGGACGAGCTGCTAATTAGAGATAATAACTGCCATTAATGAGTGAGGCATCCGCCGTCCAGGCT
>JAWWLZ010000077.1:2848594-2862723 GCA_035041345.1 Poliocrania exsul
GCAGGGAGGTGACCTGTGAGCCCGGAGGTGACCTGTGAGCCCAGAGGTGACCTGTGAGCCCCAGGGTTGGCCCGGAGAGGCTGCCGGGGCTGAGCGGGGTGTGAGATCGGAGCCACAACATCCCACAGAGGCATGTCAAGAACAGCTGTAAATCTGAGAGGTTTCCTTGTGTAACCGACAGCCCTTAATGAAGTCAGACCTGCCGTTTCCATTCGCCCATCTGATCCTGGAGAAGCTGCTGGTTTGCTGCATAATCAGGGCCTTGAAATGCAGCTTCCACCCACAGAACTTGCAGGATCCCTCCCCTCGGGATGGGCGAGATCTGGCGTTCCCTGCCTGCACCTTGCAAAGCTGGTGCTGGGAATCTCTGAACTTCCCGAAAACTCGCCCATCCGTGGGAGCCCCTTAGGAGCGGGATCAGCAGCATTGCTCCATTATAATGCAAATCCAATACACAGCCCGCTGACTCCTCAATAAGATGGAGATAGTCAAAGGCTCTGCTAAGTGGTACCTCATCGAACTGGCCGTGTAGGAACAGGAGACTTAACCACAAATCTCTCCTCTTCCCACAAATTCTTTCTTGTAGCACTCAGCATTTCCGGACCTGTTTAATCTGGAGGTTTATCCTGAGCTGGGTTGTTATTTGCTCCTGCTCTAAGTGGCTTTCATTTCCTAAACACCAAGGTGTGAGAGCAGGTCCAGGTTACCCCTGTGGGCTGTGGGGATCCCACGGTCCCAGCTGAGGCTGCAAAGCTGGAGCTGCTCCACGCTCATGGCTTTGGCCTCTGGCTAATCAGAAACTGCCTCTGAATATTGAACCGTCTGGTTTTACTGCTTGGATTCCTTTTCCCCCCCTCTGAATTTTAACCAGCCTAGCTGGGCTCAGAGCTGGCTGTGCCTAAATCAGTTGGAAGGCAGCAGGGAAGTCCTGGCCTCTGCAGCTGAAGGATGTTTTGGGACTTCCACAAACATTTCTTGCCTTAAAAAAAACCCCTTTTCTGGTTAGAATTCCTTTAGCTAAAATGATGCTTGTGCCTTTGGTGGGTGCTTGTGGTTAATGCCCTTTCCAGTCCATGGGGAAAAAAGTGTCCCTGCAACATCAGTGTCAGGGTGGGAGAGAGTTGCTGGTTCTTTCTCCTTTCTTTGTTTTCTCTTTTCTTTTTCCCTGTGTCTTTTGGGTTGGAGATTCAGTACCGTGGGCCACGGGGGTGCAAAGTGGCTCCTGCACCTGTTTCATGGCAGCATCTGCACTCCTTTTTCTTCCAGCCTGGTGTTTTTCCCAGCCTGGTTCCCAAGTCCTGGCCTGCAGCCAAGGCAAACAGAACAAGGGACCTCCCATGGGACTCTCCTCGGTGTCAGAAATGTGTTTGTGGCCTTGTGTGGTGTCAGGAGAAGGCAGCACCTGGAATATTCCAGAGCGGAAAAGCCTCTTTTGATCTGCAGTCGGGGCAAAGCCCAATCTCTTCCATAGTGGGTTGTAATCCATATTTCATGGAGCATAAAATGCTGCCCTTACAGTCTGGAACAACTTCTAAAGTGCTGCCTGAGGTTGTAGCTTAATGCATCTTTCAGCAGCTGCTGAAAATACCTGTTCTGCCCCCAAAAACTTTTAATTAAAAGCCTTTTTGACTTGGAAAGTGCTCCTGAGTTCCCGAGGCCCCAGTGGGACTTCTTGGGGCTGTTTCCCACAGGAGATTCTGCTCCTGGCATTGCTGGGGGAGCTGTGGGCCTGTCTGTCCCTGCAGCTGCCAGTCCCCATCCCCAGGGGGGCTCAGCCTTTCCTGCCTCAAGGGGGTACCCTCTGATGCCAGGGCAAGTTTGGGAGCGAAGCTGCTTCTTGGCACCCCTGGGGAAGGCTGGGATGGCTGAGGGATTGACAGGCAGGTGAAACCCCCACACAGAGCAGCTGGTTTGGTCTCTGAGGTGTGAGATGTGGCCCCTCACAGTGCTGTGCCCTCCCTGTGCCCACCTGCCTGAGGGCACAGCTCATCAGGGAGAGCCCCGGGGCTCTCACAGCACCCAAACCTCCTCCCTGCTGCGCTTTACTCTGCCTGGAGGTCACTAAACTGCTGAGGATGTGCTCAGAGGCACCTCCTGAGGCTTCCCACACTGCCATCCTGGAGCCACTTCATCCCTCATGGATAGTGGCCCTTGCCCTGAGCCCTGGCTCAGCTCTGTGTGTGGGACCATCTCAGTCAGCAGGGAAATGTTCTCTGTGCCCCCAAAACTCTGAGGCTGTTGGGCTGGCTGTCATTCCTCAGTGGGGGCATGAGCAGAGGGTGCCAACAGGGGCAGGGGAGGGCAGGATCAGGCTGGCTCTGGGCATGGAAGCTTTGCCTGCATTCTGGCAGGGTCAGGGAATTGGGGCAGAAGGAAAAAAAATGTTAAATTTTAACCTGTTAACCTACACAAAGTTCAGGGACAAGAATGCCTGAGCTTCAGGAAGCACAAAGCACTTCCAGCATTGTTTTATACAGAACCCTGGGCTGGGGTTATTGAACTTGCCCTGGCCAGAGTCCATTCTGCTTGTTTGCCTCAACACACGAGGCTGGTGCAGGTTCCTCCACGAGCAACCCCTGCCCTGCTGGTGCTGCCTGAGGAGGTTCAGGGCTACAGAGAGGGGCCTGAGGCCAGAAAAGGGGCTCCATCCAGCCCTTCTGTGCCCTCTTTAAGGGGGCTTCTCCCACCAACACGCTGGTGTGGCAGCTGAGATCTCACTGATTCAGTGCCTTGTGTGGGTGCCTGGTGGGCTGGGACCGCAGGAGAGGCCTCCAACCCCCCTAAATCCAAGGGACACGAGGCTGAGCATCCATCCTGCTCCCCCAGAGGAGGAGGAGGGTCCCTGAGCATCACTCCTGTGCTGGCAGCTGGGGCCGGTGAGGCTCCCCGGCCCCTCTCCCCGTTGCTGGGAGACTCGTGCAGGGGTCCCTTTACAGGATTAAAGCTGTTCCGCATTCTTGTCTGGGAGAAAAAAAGAGGTTCTGCTGGATTCAGTTGTAAATTCGACCCTAGGAGCACATTGTCTCTCCCCAGCCCCTTTGAAAGGGGATTAGAAGGCATCTATTCTCCAGCACTTACTCTTCTTTCCCCTCCCCTTCCAGTTTCCTTGTCCAGGATAACTTGAAAACCCCAGTGAAAGCCTGGAAAGTGCCTCCCGTTGGCGGTGCTGAATCTCCCACCCTGTGCCTGGGAGGGATCTGCTCTTTAATCCAAACTTTCTCTTACCTCCACATCTCCAGCTCCTTGAAGTCAGTGTTTGTGAGGAAAACAACACATGGGTGTTGTGGGTTTTTTTCACTTCCCTGACCCCCAGAAGACGTTGTTGCTGTTGTTATCTTCCAAGTCATGTGTGCAGGTCACATTCCTTGGCCTGGCCAAGGGCCAGCAGTGGCTGCAGCCCAGGACACGAGTCCTGTGAGCTCAGAAATGAGGAGCAGGGCTGTGCCACCTGCAGGAGAAGGGCTGGGGAGCCCCTCTGGTTTGAGGTGTCCCTTGGGGGGAGGCAGGGGGAGCTTCTCCGTGTGCCCACAGCAGGGCTTGGAAAGTCCAAACCCCAAATCCACCAAGTTTGCTTTCCCTGGAGCTGTTTCTGATGGGCTGAGCAGCTCCACTCATGGACAGAGCACGTGGAGGAGCTGGGTCACTGAGATCCTGCTTGTGAGCCCCTTCCCAAAAGAGGGGGTGGGTTTCTTGCTCTGCCAGAGGCTTTGGGAAACCACAGCCCTGCTGCCCCCACAGCTGGTGACCCTCTGTGCCCACCCACAGGTGGCCATCAAGTCCATCCGGAAAGACAAAATCAAGGATGAGCAGGACCTTGTCCATATCCGGAGGGAGATTGAGATCATGTCCTCCCTCAACCACCCCCACATCATCGCTGTCCACGAAGGTGAGCCCTCCTCCCCCTGCTTCCCTTTCCCAGCAGCATCCCTGAGCACAGTGCCCCTCGCAGGGGCACAGGGTGGCTCTCCAGGTGGGTTTGGCCCCCCTGGGTGGGTTTGGCTCCCCTGGGTAGGTTTGGATCCCCTGGGTGGGTTTGGATCCCCTGGGTGGGTTTGGCCCCCCTGGGTGGGTTTGGCCCAGCCCCTCTCCTCCCTCCCAGGACCTGGCTGTCCCTGCAGGTGGTGACTCAGCTCTGGAGGGGAAAGCAGATGCTGCCAGGCTGTGGTTTCCCCTCCTCACTCCTGCAGAACAGCAGTGAGGGGAAATACCTGCTCCAGAAATAGCCCTTCTGTCCCATTCCTCCTGCCCAGAGGGGAAATACCTGCTCCAGAAATAGCCCTTCTGTACCATCCCCTTCTGCCCAGAGGGGAAGTCCAGCTCTAGAAGCTTTCTTTTTTTTTTTTTTTTCCCCCCAAAAGTTTCTTTTTGAAGCCAGAGGCTGCCAGTGGGAGCTGTGCTGTGGTGGGAACCAGAGACCCCACAGAGCCCAGTGCTGTGCTGGGCACTCCCCCAGCCATAGGAGCACTGGGAACCTCCAGGGCTCTGCTCTCAGCCCGAGGCTGGAGTTACTCTCACTACTGGAGTCCTCCTCTTTCCCTTCCCTGGGGCATTGGAAAACCAAACTGCTGGGAGAGCTCCTGGGCTTGGCTTTATGGCCAGGGCTGGGCTTTGCTCCCGGGCTGTTGGGACAACAGCAGCTGAAGGGGAGTTTCTCAAGTTCTACCTACAACCAAACTTAGCCCAAATCTCCAGCTGGGTCAGTCCTTGCAGGCCCTGAGTCCTGCCTGGGCTCTCTCTGCCCTCCTGCTATGTGAGTGTGAAGGATCCAGAGTCCTTTTGTCCTCCAAACAAAAGCAAGTGGGTTGGCAGTTCCTACGCAGTGTTTGCGAGGGCTGAGTCACACCGGCTGCTGGAATTCAAAAATACTGAGGGAGCTTTCTGCAAACAGGAAGAAAATGCTCTTGGCTCGAGCTGGAGCCTCGTTGGGAGCGATGGGAACACGCAGGAAGGCCGTGGGCTGTGCCAGCACCCGTGGGCTGTGCCAGCACTGTCACCTTCCCCCCTGGCAGTGACTTCTAGGAAAGGGCCACTTAGTCACCTTCTGGCAGAGCACAGCCCTTGACCCTGGGCACTGTGGCTGCTGGGCCAGCAGTCCTGGTGGCACTGGGGGAGGTGGGTGGCAGCTCTGGTGATCCCCTCTGACTCACAGGTACCTGCAGAAACCCCGACACCTGCTCTGCAATAGAACTGAGGGCAGGGAGTGAGGTGGGCAGAGAGTCAGCCAGGCCTCTGCCTGCTCGTTAACAGGCTCGTGCTAACGAGAATCCCCACAGCCCTGAGCACCCTTGCTGACCCTTTGTGCCTCCCCCTGCCCTGCAGTGTTTGAGAACAGCAGCAAGATCGTGATAGTGATGGAATACGCCAGCAAGGGCGACCTGTACGACTACATCAGTGAGCGGCAGCGGCTCTCGGAGCAGGAGGCGCGGCACTTCTTCCGGCAGGTCGTGTCTGCCGTCTACTACTGCCACAAGGTGGGCTGGCAGCACATTCCCACTGCTCTCCTGGGGGGAGATCAGCGGGATCAGCTCCTGAGTGCTCTGCAGGGCCAGCTCCAGGCAGAGGAGCAGCAGCCTGGGTTGGGCAGGGATGCAGTGCCGCATGGGAAGCTCCATGGGGCTGGGCAGGGATGCAGTGCCCCATGGGAAGCTCAGCTGGGTTGGGCAGGGATGCAGTGCCCCATGGGAAGCTCAGCCAGGGCTGGGCAGGGATGCAGTGCCCCATGGGAAGCCCAGCCTGGGCTGGCAGGTGAGAGGAGCTTGTGGCTCTTTGGTTTTCCCAGCAGCGGGGTTGATCCTGCCCCTTATCTGAGGGGTGTGGCAGTGCCCCAGCAGCTTCTGGGCAGCCCTGGCTCTGCTGCTGTGGGGTGGAGGTGACTAACCTGGCTGGTGAACTGTCACCTCCCATTCCACCCACCCCGAGGGAGACACCCAGAGCTGTGTGTGGGGCTGGAAGCCAAGCCCTGGGTCACCTCTCCTGTTCCTGAGGGGGATGTGGAGCTGTGGACCCTCTCCAGGGCTGTGGGTGGGCCTGAGGGTCTCCCTGGAGGTGCTCCAAGGCTGTGGCTGGACATGCCTTGGTCCTTGGCAGGAACAGGGGATTGCAGGACACCTCCTGAACACAAACAATGTTCGGGTCTTGCTTAGTTGGGCAGCAGCAGGTCCTGGCAAAGCACAGGGCTGTGCCCACCATGCCCTAGAAGAGCTGGTACCAGGAGCTCTCGTGGCTGGGGAGGGTGGAAGAGCCCAGGGTGGCACCTGGTGCAGGTATTTCTGAGCAGCACCAGGAGCTGGTGGCGCCCAGGTGGGGACGTGAGTTCCAGCTTGTCTGTGGTGACACACCCAGGGCTGTTTGCTGCTCCTGTGCCCTGTTTGTGTGTGCCAGGGAAGGGCAGTGACCTCCCAGGGGCCTGGCTTTCCCCTCCTCAAACACTCCATAAACCAACCCCAGCTCTGCCTTCCCTCCCTCAGAACGGGATCGTCCACAGGGACCTGAAGCTGGAGAACATCCTGCTCGATGCCAACGGCAACATCAAGGTGAGGGGTTGGCAGAGCCTGGCCATGCTTGGGGTGTCACCCAGCGAGGGGTCCAGGGGGTGCTGCCCAGTGTGGAGGGACTAGGGGTGGCCCCAACACTCTGCAAACCCAGGGGACCTGGTTCCCAGAGCTCTGGGACTGCTGGCATCACCTGGAATGGGGAGCCAGGAGGGCACCTGTGCCTGCCCCTGCTATCAGAGCCTGGCAGCAGGGCAGGAGAGGCGGCACCTTCTCAGCTGCTGGTAAAGCCATAACCTGTATTTGCTTGCTGATAAGGGGGCAAAGTCTGAGCACCCACAAGCAGCTGGATGAGCAAGGTCTCTCCAGGGGAAATTCCCAGTTTCCTGTAAGGACCAGCCAGGCTGGAGGAGGGAGGAGTGGAGCAGTTTCTGCCTCTGGTGGCCCCGAGTGACGCTTTTTGCTGCAGCTGCCAGGGAGGAAGGGCATGGCATGGCCTCAGCCAGGGATCCCTGTGGTTGGTGATAACAGGCTGCGGGGTTCATCTCTGGAAGGGATCATTTTGCAATTGGGAGCTCACATGCAGCCACTGCAGCTCCTGCCCATTGAGAGGTGACAGGTGTAATGAGGATAATGAGCACCTCTGGGCAAGGTGGAGCTGACGGTGGCAGCCTGGGGTGGCTGGGAAGGAGCTGCAGGAGAGCCTGGCAGTGTCCCTCCAACCTCACCTTTCCAGCTGCCTCTGCTCCCGGTGCAGGGGAAGGGATGGAGGGGCAGAGCTGCTGCAGTGGCTGGGATGAGCTTTTGGGGAGGGGGAGAAGAACAGGAGCCACCTCAGGGGGTGGAAAGCCAGGCTGGTGGAGACTGAGGGCACCCAGGAGCAGAGTGCCAAGGGCAGCCCTGGTTTGGGACAGGCTCATACCTGGAGAGCTTCAGGTGGCAAAGCTGCTCCAGCTGCACAGGGAAACTTTGGGTAACAGCTGGAAATGTCTCTCCAGATTGCAGATTTTGGGCTGTCCAACGTTTACCAGCAGGACAAGCTTCTGCAGACATACTGTGGCAGCCCCCTGTATGCATCCCCCGAAATCATCAATGGGAGGCCCTACAAGGGCCCAGAGGTAGGTTGTGCCTCAGCCCTGTCCATGGGAGCTGGGCTGGACAAAGCACTGGCTGGTTTGGGATAACTGGTGCCTTGATCCTGGCCCCTGCATGGCTGGTGGGGGCAGCCTCAGGGGGTGGATGGGGTGGGATATGGTGGGATGGAGGTGGCTGGAGCTGCTCCTGCCCCACGGTCTGTGGCTGTTGCCATGCTGGGAGTCCCACTGAGGCTCTGGCAGGGAATCCTGCCCAGGTGAGGTGGGGGCCAGGACAGCCTGGTCCTGCTGCCCCCCTCCAGGCTCCTCTGTCCCTCTGGCAGGTGGACAGCTGGTCCCTGGGCGTTCTCCTCTACATCCTGGTCCATGGCACGATGCCATTCGATGGCCACGACTACAAGACTCTGGTCAAGCAGATCACAAGTGGGGACTACAGAGAGCCCACCAAGCTGTCAGGTAGGCAGAGCCCCATGACCCTGTGTGCCCCCCTCCCTTGGGTGCTCCCTTGGGTGCCTGACCTGCCTGTCCCCCAGACGCCTGTGGGCTGATCCGCTGGATGCTGATGGTGAACCCGGAGCGCCGCGCCACCATCGAGGACATCGCCACGCACTGGTGGGTCAACTGGGGCTACAAGATGCCCCTCGGGGAGCAAGAGCTGCTGCGGGACAGCGAGTCCCCCCTGGCCACGGTGGCAGAGTGGCTCCGCCGCTCGTCGCGGCCCCTCCTGGAGAACAGCTCCAAGGTGCGCTGCTTCCTCAAGCAGCACATCCCCGGCGTCACCCTGGAGCGGCAGCGCTCCCTCAAGAAGTCCAAGAAGGAGAACGACGTGTCCCACGCGCTGCAGGAGGCGGCCGCGGGCCCAGAGAACCCCTCCAAGTCCATCCTCAAGCGGCCCAAGGGCATCCTAAAGAAGAGAAACTCCTGTGAGCAGAAGGTGCCCGGCCCCGGTCCCCCGCCGGCATCGCCCGTGGGAGAGGCGAGGGCTGAGGATGGCGAGGGGGTCGCTGCGGGTCTCCCCCGGATCCTGTCCTCTGGAATGGTGCCCTGCAGCCCGGGCATTGCAGCAGTGCCCGCGGCCGTGCCCAAGAAGGGAATCCTGAAAAAGCCCTCGACGAGGGAGTCGGGGTATTACTCATCCCTGGAGTGCTCCGAGTCCGGGGATGTGCTGGACGCCGGGAGCTTGGACCTGGACGGCACCGTGTTTGCCGACAGCCCCTCCCCGGGGCAGGGCCCGCAGGGTCTCCCCGCCCGCCGCAAAGGCATCCTCAAGCACAACGGCAAGTTCTCCTCCAGCAGCGCCGAGCCGGAGAGTCCCCCCGGGCAGAGCTTCGGGGGCTTCAGCGAGGTGCCCCTGCCCCAGGCGCCCCGTGCCCGCCCGTCCAGCGCCGTCAGCGAGGACAGCATCCTGTCCACCGAGTCCTTCGACCAGCTGGACCTGCCCGCCCGGGTGCCCCCCGGCGCCGGGGGCATGCGGGGCTGCGTCTCTGCCGACAGCCTGCTCCGGCTGCGAGAGGAGGAGGAGGAGCTGGAGGAAGGGCGGAGGCTGCGCCGCTGGACTGTGACCCACTGCCGGAGCCCCCTGGCAGAGAGCAGCCTGTCCCTGGCGGGCTGTGCCGGTGTCCCCAGGCGGTACCGCTGTGCTGTGGCTGTGGGCGGGAAGCTGAGCTGAGGGTACCCCCGGGGTGGTGCATTTTGGGGAGGGGGCCGAGCCCTCCCTGCCCCGGGGCTGCTGGTGCTGCTGTCCCACGTCCCGTGTATTTATTTGGCAGCCTCGTGCCCCTCGGGGCTGCTCCAGGGCCAGGACAGTCAATGGACCAAAGCTCCGAGTGCCCCCCGTGCAGGGGTTGGGGGTCCCGGGGGTCCTCACTGCCGTCCTCCCCTCACCACAGGCACATCTCATCTCACACCAAGGGGCTGGCGGGACTTTTCCTTTCTTTGCACTGTTTTTTTGGCTGCACAAGGTCACGGATGGGGCAGGTGATATACCTCAAAGGAGCTGGAGATGTAGCAGGGTGCTGGCGAGGGGCTCAAAGGTGCTGCCCATGGGCTGGGCTCTCGGGATGTGCTGGCAACGGGGGCCAAACCGCCCTGGCCACGGCTCTCCCCTCTCCTGTGCTGAGAAACCCAACTGGATGTGGCCAAACCCCCAGGCTGAGACAATGCTCTGATGCCAACATCTACTATTGTAATACTGAGGAAAACAAAAAGGTGCCTTGGGTGAGGCACCGTGACTTTATTTATTGCCCTTGCCCAACCTGATGTGAAGTGTCAGCAGCACGGGCTGTGTCTGGCTCCACCCCAGCCTCCCAGGGCTGGTTTTTGGGAGGGGTCTGTGTCCTTGTCTCACCAGGCTCCGTTGCACTATTCCCATGTGTTTGCTGGCCCTTTTCCCTTCTCCAGGGTGGGTGTGTTTTCCCTCCTTCCTACACCGTGGTCTGGAGAAAACCATTAAATTAAAAGCAGATGGTAAAAGTGAGTTGTTCTCTTGGTTACTGGGGGAGGTGTGATGGGGGCGGCTGCCTTGGGCTGCCTGTCCCAGCCTGGGGGCTCCTGTGCTGCTCCTGGGGGCTCCTGTGCTGCTCCTGGGGGCTCCCTCCAGTCCAGGTGAGCGTGACTTTGCTCAGACAGACATCCTGTGAGGTGTGACACCTCTGTGCAGCTTGTCCTCAGCCCCTCCAGTGCTCCAGCACATCCCTGAACTGGGTTTAACTGGTGCCTCCCCCAGTGCTGGGTGGTGCAGAGCTGGGACATCCCTGATGTGGGGGCTCAGCACTCCTCAGGAAGGGGTTGAGCCGGTTTTTAACAAGCAGAGCCCAAACTTTGGGGGCAGCTGTGCTGGGGGGGCTGAGGAGCCCCTTCTGCCCCTCCTCACAGTGGGCAGCCCTGCTGTGCCAGCTCTGCTCCCAAACCACTGTCCCTGGAGGTGGGTGGGCTTGGATTTGTGAAATATCCACAGGTTTTGGTGGCAGGAGATGCTTGTGGGCATCACCTCCATCACCTGCCCTAACCCCCAGGTGCCTCAGGAGGAGGAAGGAGCAGCGAGGCTGAGGCTCAGCAGCCTGAGCTGCTCCGTGGCTGCCCCTTCCCTTTATCCCCTTCTCCCGCTGCGCCATTGAAACCTGTTTTATTGCTCTGTAAAGCCCTGGAACGCTTTCCCGTTTCCAGTCGGGTTAATAAGAGCCATTCCAGGCCTCCAGCGCAGCGGCGGTGCCAGGGGCAGGGCAGGGTGGCAGAGCTGCGTGCCCCAGTGCCGACCCCCGGCCCACCGCGCTCGGCCCCCCGCCGCGCATTCCCCGCGTGCTTCCCGAGCCATTAAACCCTGGAGCGGTTAAAGCTGCTCCCAGGGCATCCAGCTCAGCCAGGGCAAAGTCCCGCTGCCCTCTGGCTGCTGCAGCCCCGGCTCATCCCACCCCACGGGGCACCGGGAGCATCCCAAGGCGGACGTCGGGTCGGGCTGAGTTTTAAAAGCCACGGAAGGATGAAATTCCTTCCTGGGAAGCGCCTGTGGGTTTGTTTGGGTTTGGAGCATCCCCGGGCGCTGCGGTCCCGTTTGGTTAATGATTCGCAGGAAAACATCCGCGTGTGCTGGTTTTGGAGCCGCGCTGAGCTGCGGCAGCTCTGGGTGTGAGGCACACGCTGCCCACCCCACGCTGTGGGCCTGCGGGTGGCACCGGGGTTTGTGCGGGGTTGGGAGCGGTGCGTGGTCAGCTCAGCCCGTCCCTGTCTGGTGGCACCTCCCCGGAGTCCCTGCCCGCCTTATCCTGGCTGCCAGCGGTGGGCGAGGGTGGGAAATGCTGCTGGAGGGCTGGATGAGGAGGCCAAGGAGGCAGCCTGGGCCTGGAGGCATCTTGGAATCGGTGGGAGAGGGAGCAGTGACCGCCCCCCCTCCCTGCTGGTGCCCCCTCCCCTCTGGTGCCCCCTCCCCTCTGGTGCCCCCTCCCCGCTGGTGCCCTCTCCCCACTGGTGCCCTCTCCCCACTGGTGCCCCCTCCCCACTGGTGCCCCCTCCCTGCTGGTGCCCCCTCCCCGCTGGTGCCCCCTCCCCGCGCTGTGTCCCTGCTCCCGACATTCCCCCACCAGCCCTTGGAAACGCTCCTTTCATCGCGGCCCTGATTTCCGCTGCCTCTGCCCCCCCAGCCGGGGGCTGAGCCCCCCTTTCAGACCACCACCATTATTAAGGGCCCTTTTATCCAGCCCTTTCATGCCGAGGATTGGCATCCCCTCTGCTTCCCTCCCGCTTCCCAAGGGCCGCCGAGCGCAGCGCCCCCGCCCCAGCCCTGCCGTGGGTGTTTCAGGCGGGGGAAAATGACCTCAGAGCGGCATTTTGCTGAGAAAATGCCATTTTTTGGGGGTGACTTCAGCCGACCTGCTGGTTTTGGTGCCAAAGGGCGCGTGGGAGCGGAGCTGTGCTCCTGCCAGGATGGCCTGGGGAAGAGGGAAACGGGGAGAAACACCCAAGGAGGAATTATCCTGGTGATGAGGTGATGCTGGAGTGGTTGGAGTTGCCCTGTGGGTTTATCCCAGGTAGTGCAAACCTCCCTTCTCACTGTCCCAAGGGATTATCGAGGAGAAGCCGTCCCACGGCAAACTGGGGGCCAGTCTGGACCTCTCCTGGTGGTCCTTGGGGTACTGGGGCAAGCTGGTACATCCCCAGTGCTGCACTGCAGGCTCTGGTGCTGCAGACGCTGTCAGAGGGCAGTGTGGGGATTCTCAGGCATGGAAATTGTGCATTTCCAGGGATTTTTAAGAGGGGTTTAGGTGTGGATGGTGTGGCTGTGGCTCAGTGGGTCATTGGACCCCAGGCTTGCTGTTCCACACCCAGACCTACAACCCCATCTCATGTGGGGGCTGTTTTGGGAGTCCCATCCCTGTGTGACACCCACAAACATCCCCCCAGTGCCCCGAGAAAGGGGAGAAAAGAGGATTTGGGGGTCGGAGCAGCCGCGAGCCGGCTGAGAGAGCAAAGCGAGCGGCTCCAGCACCACTCCCAGCAGGTACTGCCGGGGCCGGGCGGGTTTCCCGGCAGAGCTGCGGGCGCTCCCCTGGCCCGGGGCAGCTGCCGGTGCCCTGAGTCACGCCGTGCTCCTGCCCGGGCTTGTGCAGCGGGGTCCGGATGTGCCGAGCCCATATTTGGGGCTCGGAGCGGGGCAGGCGGAGCAGCATCGGGGATGATGTCTGAGCCCCCAGGGACAGCCTGTAGCAAAAGCCATGCCCGTGACTGTCCCCCAGGACACTCTGGCGCTTCCCAGAACCGTTCTCACACCGCTGAACGCGGATGGATGAGGGGCCACAGCCAATCCCCATGGGCTGCCAGCTCCAAAGGGCACAGAGCGGCTCAGGGGTGCCCCAGGTGCTCCGGGGTTTGGTGTTCTCTCCCCTCTGGCCCTGGCTGAGCTGCCACTCACTGTCCCTTCCCGTAGGAACCTCCTGGTGTTGGTTTTCTCTTCCTCAGGTTTTCTGCTTGAGCGTTTTCTGTCTGTCTGACACATCGTGGGCCCAGAGCCAACAATATTTCTCAGACATTTTGTCATAACTTGGAGTGCCGGCACAATTAACACAACAAAGCTGAGACGTTTCTTTGCCTGTGATTCTTTCAAAGTGGGGCTTTTTTCCCTTTTTTTCAAAGGTGCCTCCACAACTACCTGTTTGATTGCTGCATTTCTTTGAAGATCTGAAGAAGAGAAATCCCCACATGAAAGTCCTCCCATCTTCAATGACACTTTGCTGCAGCCTGGAGCAGCTCAAAAGAGGGGAGAAAGCGGCACCCAAAACTTTGATCCTGTTTCTCTGGAGCACACGGAGTGGCTGCATCAAATCCGAGCCTGACACCTAAAATGTAATCCCAGATCCTGCTGGGAGCTCAGATAAACAAGTGCTGGTGACCACCCTGAAGCCCCAGTGCCCTCCCAGAGCTGTGGTGATGCTGCTCAGGCACTGGGTCTCTGCCAGAGGAGGCATCCAGTGGGATTTCTCAGAGCAGGATGGCTCTGCCCATCTCTCCATGGCAGAAGCTCTGGGATGTGCAGTGCCAGGCCTGCGGTCCTCTCTGCAGCAGGATGGGGAAGAAGGGTCAGGTCCAGCACTGGTGGAGCACAGTTTGTGGCTCCAGCTCTCCTGTCCTTCCCATCACTTGTGGGATCATCCACCCCATTGTGCCTGTCCTGAGCCACAAATCAGACTCATGGAATATCCTGAGCTGGAAGGGACCCACGAGGATCATCCAATCCAACCCCAGGCCATGCACTGGCACCCCAACAGTCCCACCCTGTCCTCCAGTGTTGTCCAAACTCTCCTGGAGCTCAGGCAGCCTCGGGGCTGTGCCCACTGCCCTGGGGAGCCTGGTCAGTGCCCACCACCCTCTGGGGGAAGAACCTTTCCTGAGATCCAACCTAACCCTGCCCTGGCACAGCTCCAGGTGTTCAGTTGGGTCCTGTCACTGGTCACGGAGAGCAGAAATCAGAGCTGCCACTCCAAGCTGCCCTGAGCACCCTGCCCTGCACATCCCATCCCTTCCTGAGCCCCAGGGATGCTGGGCACACCTGCAG
>JAWWLZ010000077.1:2869530-2891529 GCA_035041345.1 Poliocrania exsul
CCACCTGCTGCTGCTGCTGCTGCAGCTCCAGCTTCGTCACCCGTGTCAGGCAGGACTCCACGGCCTCCTGTGAGGGATGGAGTGTCAGCAGCTCCAGGATGGACCCCGAGGGATCCCAGTACCTGCCCCAGCCTCCCAGACCTTGCAGTTTTGTTCTGACTGGGCTGGGGAAGGTCTTCCTCTGCAGCAGGGAAAATGGCCCACACTGGGACAGGGGACTGTGTTGGCCCACATGTGGCTTCTAAGAGCCCACCCAGGGACATCAGCAGCGACTTGCTGGGTCCTTTCTTTACAGGCATGGGAGCAACAGGACAAGAGGGCAGGGTTAGATGGGATATCCGGAAGGAATTCTTCCCTGTAAGGGTGGGGATGATCTGGCACAGGTTGCCCAGAGAAGCTGTGGCTGCCTCAGCCCTGGAAGTGTCCAAGGCCAGGTTGACGGGGCTTGGAGCAAATTGGTCTGGTGGAAGGTGGCCCTGCCCATGGCAGGGGGTGGGACTGGATGATCTGTACTGACCCTTCCAATCCAACCCATTCTAAGGTTCTGGGGACATGGTTCAGTTACCTGCTTCTTGCTGTGACAGCATCACAGTGAGAACTTCACCTGGAGGGTGCTATGAAAAGGGATCCCCCTTCCCCACCCTCTTTCCCAGAGTCTCTCTGCCACCCTGTGGATGGAGGGTGCAGGGCCCTCACACTGCCCTACCTGGATGTCCCGTGCCCTCTCGTAGGACTGGTAGGCCACCTTCTCCTCCATGCTGGCCAGCTCCTGCTTCAGGTTGGTCATTTCATTCTGGTGCAGCTCTGTGAGGTCGTTCAGCTGCTCCTCCAGTCGCTCGTACCTGTGCAGGGGGTGAAGGGGCACTGGGGTGGGCAGATCTCCCTGCAGACCCCCCTACCCTCCTTCTCCTGACACTGGGGACACCCCCGGCCCCTCCAACCCTCCCCTGGTTGTGGCTGCTGAGGGAAAACATCCCACAATCCTCCATGGGGGTCTGGCAGTGGGGACTGCAGCTCTCCATGTCCCTGGCTTGCAGGGCTTAGCTGGGCAAGCCCAGGATGGTGGCATGTGGTCCCCAAAGAGCCACCCTGGGTGACACAGGCCCCCACCCACCCCTACCTGTACCGCTCCTCCTGCAAGCACTGCGTCATGTAGGTGTAATCCCGCTGCAGCTGCGCCTTGAGGTCCTCCATGGAGTCCTCCAGGTGGGACTGGCTGTCCTTGATCTCCCGCAGCTCCTCCAGGATGGTGTCGAAGTTGTTGTGGTGGCTGTCCAGCGTGTTGGACTTGGGGCTCCCCAACCCGCCGGGTCCCGCCCCGGAGTTGCTGCCGCCGGCGGAGCCCGACGTGGCGCTGGAACACTCGTCGTCGCTGCCGTACTTGGGGCTGGACACCAGCGTGGCGCTGCCGCTGAGCGCCCGCGATGCCTCCTCGGGGTGCCCGTCGTCCAGCGTGTCCTTCAGGTGGGCGATGTTGTCGGCGCTGCCGAACTTGTTGCGGATGAGGCTGGCGAACTCGCGCGGCTTGGACACCACGGCCGTGTGGGTGGCCTGGGACAGCCCCGAGAGCCCTCCCTTGACGCCCTCCACGACGCCCCCGCTGAAGCCGCTGATGCTGGAGCGCACGTTGGCCCCCACGTCCTTGAGGCCCTGGTGCATGTCCCGGAACACGTCCTTGGGCTGCCGGGAGGGGCCGTTCTGCTCGATCTCCTTCAGCTTCTTGTGGTAGTGCTCCAGCTTCTTGTGCAGCTGCGCGATGGTCTGCGCAGACTTCTGGTTCTTCTTCTCGAACACCTGCTTGATGCGCGACGCCTGCTGCTTGTCCGCGTTGTTGGCCAGCTTCAGGTACTCGGCCACGTTGTCGTCCCGCGCCTCCTGCTCGATCTTGATCTGCTCCGTGATCTTGAGGATCTTCTGGTGCAGGTGCTCGATGGCGGCTTTCGTGCGGTGAGGGTCGGGGGTGCCATCGGGGACGTCCAGGCACACGGTGCCGTCGGCGTCGCCGTGCCCGGCGCCCGAGGGCAGGCTGAGCGTGGTCACGTCCCCCTTGTCGAGCTGCCAGCAGAGAGAGAGGAGGGTGATGCTCAGGGGAGGGAGAGAACATCCCGGGGAGAGGAGGGGGCAGAGGAGGGCGGATGGGGCAAGAGCTGGGTGGCAGAATAGTTAACCAGAGCATAGCGAGACGTTGGGCTGTTTCCCAGCTGGTTGAACATTTCCCGGCCATACCATCACTGCTGGAATCCCAGGAATACACCAGATGGACAGCACAGTGACCAGTCAGCGGTTTGGGGCTGGATTTTCCCAGGGGCTTTCAGCAAGGGGCATCATCTGCTGCTGCCGGGAGCTCGAGGTGAGTTTCTGCCCTCGCCCTGTGCAGGGATGGGCACCCGCCTGTCTGGGCTGCTGGACCTGCCAGCCAGGGCAAGGAGTGAGGACAACTGGAACCCACCATCAGATCTCCCACCAAACCAGCAGAGAGCAGAGGGATTGAGCAACCCAGAGGTATTTCAGTCTTGCTTTTAGCCTGGATGCACCCAGAAGTTCAGCTGAAACCCATCCCTAACCCCAAGTCGTGGATGGCTCCTGATCCCAGAGCTGCAGGTGCAGGGATTTCTCTGCTTGCTTTTCCAAGCTTTCTCACCTGGCAGTGATGCCAAGCTCCTCTTGCAAACACAAGCTGCCACCCAGGAAATTCGGACAAGACAAATTCTGTTTTACAGATGGAAAAACTGGAGCTTTGGGAGAGGAAATCACTTGCCTGAGGCCACATTTAAAATCACTGGCAGAGCCTGGACTGTAACCCAGGTCCTGCCTCGTGCTCTCCAACCTGGACATGCTGCTTGGCCACTTGGGAAAAATAAAATCCCTAAATCTTTCCAGTTGCTGGGTTTTATATGCAGATTCTTATGCAAAACCTCTGTGGTTGTATAAATGGCCCCTGGCTTCTAATTAAGAGCTGCTTGAAAGTTAAATACTGTTGGCAGACCTGAATAATTTGTAATTTCCATCACACTTTCCCGGAATGACCCTTTAATAGGGATAATGCTGCGAGATCATTGCTTAGGAGTGTGTTATCACCAGGAAATGCCGTGTGCAGGAGGGAGGAATGTTCTCAAGATGCTGCTTGAGAACATTCCCATCTGCAGCAGGTCCCCAGGGGGCTTGGAAAAGCCAGAGCCAACACTGCCCTCCTGTTATTCACTTCAATCTCCTCCTTCCACATTGCTGATGTCCTGCTGGGAGTCTGGGGGTGTTGGGACCTCATCTGGAGTTCTCAGCTTCCTTGGGAGCAGCCCCAGCCCCCTCCCCGAGGCTTTTGGTCTTTCCTCATTGCAGCAACACGGCTGTAATTTGGGGCAAAGGCTGGAGAATGAGAGCAAAAGGCAGAACCCAGCGGGATTCACTGCCTGGAGTGGCAATTTTTAAATAAACATTAATTCCTACCAAATTAACTGCAGAGTTTTCAGACCCTGCTGCCAGGCTATTCTTAGCCCCTCAGCCAGGCTGGGCCTGCACAGAGGGCTTTGCTGTGGTTTCTTATCAAGAGGCAAAAATTAGAAACAGCAGGAAACAGACTTTCTGCCCAGATGTGCAGCTCTCTGTAGAGAAAGGGAAAGACTGACCACGGCAAAGGAAAAGGCAGGTCCGGAGATGCTGAAAAGGGAAACCACAGCTGGGCCAGGGAAGGGGAGAAACTGCTCCAACTCTGTTTCCAAAGAGGGAAAGCTTTGGGTATCACCCAAACCTTTGCACTGTAAAGCCAACCTTTTAGATTGGAAAGAGAGGAGGTTTAGAGTGGATGTGGAGAAGAAATTGTTCCCTGTGAGGGTGGGCAGGCCCTGGCACAGGCTGCCCAGAGAAGTTGTGGCTGCCCCATCCCTGGAATTGTCCAAGGCCAGGCTGGACGGGGCTTGGAGCAACCTGGGCTGGTGGAAGGTGCTGGGGTTGGAAAAGGATGGGCTTTAAAGTCCCTTTCAACACAAACCATCCTGGGATTGTGTGATTTATTAAAGGGATTACATTTGGGAGCACGGGGGAAAGGGAGGGGCAGGATGAACAGCACAGACCCAGTGGTGCCCATCCCTGCTGACAGGGCTGGGATGAAATCCTGTCCCCTGCTCTCTCTCAGATCATAGGAAAGGCACATCAGGTTATTGCTTTGAAAACAACCACCAAAAACACAATACAGATCTCTGCAGCATTAACAGACACTGCCTGCTAAATCCCAGCAAGCCTAAATGACTGTGCAGTGGATTTAACAGGGGGATTATTAAAAGCCACACTTTCCCTACATGCAGAAAGCCTTCTGGTAGGCACATCAAAATGAAAGTGCTGTTTTCCAGCACTTGTTTTCCAGGCAGGCTCAGAGGGGAGAGCCAGGGCTGATGTGGGATGCGGGAGGAATGCAGGACTCGGGAACAAAAATTATTCTTATCAACAGAACAGCCCAGGAGAGCTGAGATATGCAAAAGGCTCGAGCTAATAAGCTGAGCAAACAGTACTTAGAGGGCCATGGCCGGGCACAATTATGCAATGCCAGGTTATTTGGTGCTGCAGGTTGGGTGGAAGGGAGCCCAGGTGGCAGGTGAGGAGCACGGGCCGTGTCCCCAGAGCAGGTCCTGGATCTCCCCACACACCCACGGCTGCATTTAACCCCCTTCTGAAGAGATTGCACAATTATTGCAAAGTTCAGAACAAAACTCTCAAGGCACTTACTCATAGCCTGAACTATTCTGTTTTCCAAGCCCTACAGCCCACTGGGAAGTGGTGGATGAGTTAATGCCGTGGCTCTCACTGCATCCACCCTGAGCAAGGGCTTTCCCTACAAAATGGGACTGTGATTCCTGGCTGAAAGACAACACAGCTGTGGGAAGGACCATGTGCACCTTCAGGCACGGAGAGAACAAGCGGCACTGGGCTGCTGAGCGATGCTGGACGCAGGGCACACCCAGGGCAGCTCCACAGCAAAGGTGTCACCGTGTCTGGGCCCCTTGGTGGCTGTGGAAAGCCACAAGGGAGAGGCCACAGCCAGTAGAGAAATGCAGGTGGACATGGAGAGGGGGATTTTGGGGCAGTTACTAAATGTGGTCCCTCTTCCTCAGAGCACTTTATCAGTGTAACTCTGCACAGCATCCCGTGAGCCGGTGACTGCCACCAGCCTGGCAATGTCCCTGTCCCCATCCCCAGGTGCATTCCCAGCCCTGCACCTCCCCAAGCAGAGCTGTTATTCCCACCAGACCCATGCCAGGTGTTGAAAATAGAAGCAGGAGCCCTGACTCACACTTCCCACCCTGCTTTCCAGCCTGCAGCAGTGCCCAGGGCAGGCAGCTCGTGTCCCTCTCCGTGCCCTGCCCGCTCCCTGCTCCTGTGCCATCCCTGGATGGGCACAACGGGCTGAGAGCAGCTGCCTCCACTCATTTACCAGCCTGAGACTCATTTTTCTTACATAATGCAGGGAGGCACGTTCAGGGATTCAGCTCACAGAGGAGTTTCCCACCGGCACGAACCTGGTGGGTTCCATTCGCCGCATGCCAAGAACGGAGGTACCGAACCCCCCATGGGTCTCTCTGCCCATCCCCAGCCTCCCCAGCACCTCACTCGAACCCCAAACAGCTGCCAGGACCTACCTCCATGGTGGGCAGGGCTGGGGTCCCCCGGGGCTAGTTGGTGCGGGTGGCTCGGCCGTGCCCCCGCAGTGTCCCCGAGCCCCGCAGCGCTGGCCGGGCAGTGCCAGCTGCCATGGCCCGGTGCCTGGCCGGGGAAAGCAGCAGCTGATGGCAGCCAAGTCTTGGGGGAGCAGCAGGGGCTGGGGACGAGGAGGAGGAGGAGGAGGAGGAGAAGAAGGAGGAGGAAGAGGAGGAGGAGGAGGAGGACCCTCCTGCAGCCCCGTCTGCGCTGGCTGCCCGGCGCGGGGCCGAGGCGATGGATGGCTCCGGAGGGATTGCCGACTCAGGAGCTCTGCTGAGCTGTTTACAGCTCCAGCCACAGCAGCTGAAATGCAAACCCCCCTCGGCCCCGCGCCGAGGCTCACACGCCTCCAGCCCCATGCGCTGCCCGTGCCCTGACGCAGGGGGTCGGGCCGGCCCTGGCATCTGCTGTGTCACACGGCGGGACACAAAGCCAGGGCATCCATAAGGGAGAAACCCCGGGGGAAAACACGGGCATTGTGCAAGGAGCTGGGCAGCCTCAGGAAGCTAAATGGGAACCAGCCACTCGTGCCAGGACCAGGAGGTGCCCTGACCCACAGCGCGCACTGGATGGACCTGGATCTGCCCCCCTCGTGCCATGGGGAGTGAAGGGAAAGGCACTGACCTGATTCTGCCATGGGAGAACATGCAAGGCACACAAAACACATCCAGCTGACTGACCAGATAGAGGTGTTGGAGATTCATGTGCAATTCAAAAGATATTAAATGGGATGTCTGAAAAGCAAGCAGGGACAGCACAGGCTCAGGTACAGCAGGAGCCAGTGGCAGTCTGGAGTCACCCCCTGGGCACTGCATTTATTCCTGGGCCAAAATTAAAGTCCTGGGTGAGAAGGAGACCTGGAGCTCGAGTGTTTGACTCACCCCAAACCTGTGGGGCTGCACAGAGCAGGGTCAATGGGTCAGGCCTGGACAAGGGCAATGGAGGGAAGCAGAACTGGAGCCCAGAGCCTTACGCTGTGCCAGATCAAAGCCCTCATTGTGCCCTGCTGATGCTGAAACCTCACACCCACCATGGCCACAGACAAGGGGCTAACTGGGACAGGTTCCTTTGCAGCTCCCTGCTTTAGTTACTCCTCAAAAAAAGCAACAAGGCAACAACAGCTTAGGGAGTATTTGCACCGTGGAGTGGTGCAGGCCGGCCCGATGAGCTGACCGTGACCTAGATCCATGTGTAATGGGGAAGCCTGTGCTGCTCCCACAGCTGAGCCAGCTGAGCACTGCTCAGCCTTGTGCTTGCCATCGCCTCCTGGGCTGTCCCCACCTCCATCTGTGCCCTGCAAGTGCAGCCTGCCATGCTGGAGAGGCGCTGGGTGTGATGCTGCACCCCGAGCTGTGGTGCTTTGGCCCCCACAGCCTTGAGCCTGGCACTGCCGGACCCTGCAGTGCCTGTGCACCCCTGTGCCAGCTCTCCGTGCACCCCTGGGTGCCAGGAGCAGGGAGAAGGCAGAGCTGGAGCAGCCTGTCACAGACCAATCCATGATGTGAAGCTGCCAACACACAGTTCAACACCAATAACTAAAATCCTTGCCCACTTCTAGCCCAAGCTCCCACCGTTGCAGCACCGGTACCAACCATCCCGAAAGGCACAGAGAAGAGCAGGTTCCCTGGAAAATCAAAGCCAGCAGGAGCAGAAATCAGCTGTGCCTACCATGTGGTGCTTAGCCAGGCTGAGGAAGGGTGAGGACAGGGCAGAGCTTCCTCCTGGTGCTGCACCAAAGCTCCAGAGCCGCCGGGCACGGCCAGACCCCGCGGTGACGCCGCAGTGCTGCCCACGGGGACGGCGCTGGCACCATACGGGGCTCCTCGCCAGCCTGGGTGGGAGCAGCGTGTCTCCTGTGGGCAGGCACTGCTCCTCACCCGTCCCCCTGATCCCAGAGGGCGGATTTAGCAGCCTGGCCAAGCCTCGGGCCGTGGATGCCTCGGGCATGACATGGGGCAGATGACCAAGGGACGGTCAGCTTTGGTTTGATATCTCTCATAGCATCACTTCTCCTTTTAGCACAGGAGTCAGGGGTCACTTCCCATCACTCTTCTGCTGTCTCAGCAGGGCAGGAGAGTTACCCAGCTGCACAGGACACTGTGGAAAGCACCCTTCCTGCTCTGAAATCTGCTTTCCACTTCCCTCCTTAAGGCTGGCCCTAAAAACCATCTGCTTCCCTCGGGGGTTTTGGGGCTGCCAGGCACTGCCCTGCCTGGTGCTGTGACACAGCCCACCCAGCCTGTGGTGAACTGCAATGCCCCCCACACCTCCTGCCCCCCACAAACCCTGCCTGACTGCTGGGCTGACCCTGATCTCAGGGAAGGACAGAGGAAGACAGATTTCCCCAGAGGAGGCTGATGGAGCGAGTACCTCATAAGGGCTGGGATGTTCAGGGTGAGACAGTGCAGGCATCCTGCTGCAAGGAGACCTGGAGAGCATTTGTAGGATTTATTTGGGACCTGAGGTGCTGGATTCCTAGGAAGCCACCTGCCTTTACCTCCCCAGCACAAGGGGAAGGTTAACAAATAATCCCCACACCAGGGAAAAGTGGGGATTTTGCAAGGAAATTACCCAAGAGGTTGGTGTCAGACTCCATCCTTACCCCCAGCTCTGCTTTAGATTTAGTTTGCTGCTTTAGTGGCAGGCAGCTGTTTTTCGGGCCTGACCTAAGAGTTAAGTTTAAAAATAAAAAACCCCAGCTGCCATGCAAAGAAAGTCCCTGGACGGCCAGAAAATCCCAGCAGATTCTGAGTGTGCTCGTGCTGAGCGGTGCAGGATCCACCTACGAACTCCTGGTCTGAGCATGACAACCAAGAGATGGGTCACCTTATGCTGCAACACGAACACATGGCAGATCTGGGGCTTGGGCTTTGCTTTCTCTGAGGCTGGGCTTAGTCTAGAGAAGCAGGTACTAAAAACAGGAGGAAAACCACACGAGCTGCACTAGAATGTCCTCGACTTGGAGAGCTGTGTATGGATTATCAGGTGCCAGGATGCTGATACAGGTGAAGGTCTGCACAGTCCACTGCTCCTTAGCATCACATTCCCAAGTGCTTTTGGGGTTCAAAGCAAGTGGCTCCTTGGCCAAGAGTTCCCCCCTTGCAGGGAGAGGCAGAGCCACAGCCTCAGTGAGGTGAGGAGTCACAAGGCAGGACCCTGCTTTGCTCATCTTGACTCAGGAGCCAAATCCTGCCCTCAGCCACACCTCATCCCCTGCCCACAGCAGCAGGGATGGCTGGGAGAGAGCCTGGCACAGACAAGAGCCCTGCTCCCTAAATCCTGCCCTGCACCCTGGGCATCCATCCCACACAGCAGGTCCCTGCTCACCCCAATCCCCCGGGATCGTGGCGCTGGCAGCGCTGCCTGACGGGAGCAGGAGCTGCTGGTGGGCTGCAATCAGCAGCCATATGTCACCCAAGGCTGAGGAACGTGGTGTCTTCACCAAGGGGTGAATCAGTACCAGTCTGATATTCTTCTCCTGAATTAATTAAGCAGCAATCTTGGCTGTCTTTGTCTTCACAGCTATTATCTGCTTATTGCAAAGTGCTCCTCGAAGCACCATCCCGATGGGAGGGCGGGAGCGAGTTCCCACCACCAGCCTTGGCTCACAGGCTCGTTCCCCTGCCAGGGGGAGATGGAGGTGGGGAGGTGGGAGCCCACCTGGACACAAGCACCCTCACACCTCCAGTTCCACGATGCCTGGTGGGAGCTCAGTTTGCAGCCAAGGTCAGTAATTTCCCCCCAAACTCTGGGCACTTGTAGGGTCTCCACACCCCGGTGCTCCCCAGCTCACCCCCTTGGGATCCAGATGCCAAAGGGATGCCCAGCCATGGGGCTGGGGGCTGCAGGGAGGGCAGCTTTACACCACCCTTCCCTCTGTTCCCTTTTGCAGTCACCACTGGCCTATTTTACCTCCTTCCCTGGGATTTTAACACCAGAACTCGCTGGGAGTTTGGGTAGGAGGGGAGGACGTGCTTTGCCTCTGCCAGCAAATCTTCTGAAGAGATGTGAGAGACTTCACCAGTGCATGGATGTGTTTGCTCTCGTTCCCAGCTGGAGAAACTGAGGCAGGGAATGAGGGAAACCCCTGCCTGGAAAACTTCTGCCTGGCTTAGATGTGGGGACAGCCACAGGTGGGTTGTGCAGAGTCCCCATCCCTGTCCCTGTCCCAGTTGTTGACTGAGACTTGTTGTGGGAAACTGGAGCTGTAGGAGGGAGAAACCACATCCTCACCCTGGAACTGAGGGCAGGTGGATGTCAGGAGGGCTGGAGGAAGCCAAGGCTGAGCTGGACATGCCACAGCCAGTGAGCAGATGCCAGGGCAGGGACAATGAACTTTGCCTGACATCCCTGAGCTGCTGTGTGAAGGCTGAGCTGTCCCACAGTCCCCTGGGCACCCCAAATCCCTCTGCCCCCATGGGCCACAGCAACCCCGGGGTGGATGCCCAGGAATTCCAGGTTTCTCCCTGCTGCCTGTAATCCGTCTGGCCCTGATATAGTCACTGACCCGGGGGGAATCTAAATTTAGAGGGATGAATCCTGCCCAGGATGGCACGGCTGGGGCTGTAAGGACAGGTCCCTCCTGCAAGGCAGAGTCCCAGGACATTGCAGACCCTCTCCAGCATGGCTGGGGCAGGGAGAAGGGCATGGAGAGAGGAGGCTGGAGCAGGGAAACAGCACACTTAGGTTATGATCCCATAAATAAGTGTGGCTCACAGCTGGCCCCGGGAGCCCAAAGCTGAGACATGGCACAAAGCCCCTCTGCTCCCCCCATTCCTCCAGTGCCTCACTGGAGAAGCATCTGCTCTGAGAGGCCAAGGCGGCCGCGGGAGGGGCCCGGGGAGGGCCACACGGGCAGCAGTGGCAGCTGGTGCTGTCACTTGCCGAGGGACACCGAGGGCAGCGAGCCCGCCCGGGGTCCGGCCCCTCGCAGCCCCGGGGGATGCTCGGGGGGCCCGAGTCGGGCTGAGCGCTTGCACTCGAGACATCGGCGATGGATGCCCGGGGGATGCGGGGAGAAGGCGGCCGGGAGCGCGCACGGACGGACGGACGGACGAAGAGCCGGACAGACAGGCGGACAGACAGCCGGACGCGGCGCAGCGCTGCGGTAACGCCGCCCTCTAACGGCGACCGGCCCCGCCGCGCCCCCCGCGCCGGTCCCTCGGGGGGCACCCCCGTCCCACGGCGCGGCTCACCTGGACATGGACCATCCCGCAATCCCCGCAGGCGTCCGTGCAGCTCCCCGGCAGCACCAGGCACAGAACTCCGCGGGGGCCCCGCTCCAGCTCCGGCCGCCCCGCCGGGGACGAGGGTCCCCCCGGGAGGCTTTGCCCCGCCAGCACTGGTGCCCGGCTGAGCCCCGGCAGCAGCGATGGGGGATGCGGGGAGAACCTCCGACCGCAGGGATGGGGGATGCACGGAGACCCAAAAAATCGCAGGGATGGGGAGCTGCGGGGAGATCCCCCGGTGCCGGGGCCCCGTCGGCCGTCCCAGCCCGTAATGCCCGTGTGCCCGCCCCTCCCGGCGGCCTGGCGGGTCACCAGGATGGGATTAGGGAGATAAGGAGAAAGCTCCCTCTCCCGCACGCTCCCGCCGCCGTGCGCGGTCCTTGTCGCAGCCTCCGCCAGCCCCGATGCCACCGCCGCTGTCACACGTGCCACCGGCACGTCCCGGGGTGCAACACCGGCAGCGGACACACCGACACCGATCTACGCCCCAAATGTGCCACCCTGGCCAAACAGCAGAGCTGTGGGATGCGGGAGGGCGCGTTTGGAAGCCAGGGATGCTCCCGGCTGTCGGTACCCGCAGCCCCCGATTCGCATCTCCCGCAGCATCCCCCGGCTCGCTGGGGAGCGAGACCCCTGTACTGCAAGGCAGAGACACAGCCCCGCGGGCACACACGGCTCCTGGAGCAGGGCCGGCATCCAAAGCCTTGGCCCCGAGCCGCCAGCAGGAGGCAGGGGATGTCCGAGACATCCCAAACTCATCTGCACGCACAAGGTGGGCACAGCACGGTGGGGAAGGCGGGGAACGGGGGGAACATAAATACAGACGCCAGGTGGGCATCACCCTGCAAAGCACAGCCTTGTCCCCTGTGTGTGGTGCAGGGGACAGTCCTTTGCTGGCCCCTGATGGGGATGACCCCTCAGAGCTGCTCCCCAAGGCAGCACAGGGGGCACCTCTCAGGGTACACCACGAGCCCCAGCCAGAAGTGGCCCAGCACCAAATTCCCAGACTGTTCCATGGTCCCTCTCCAGCCACCCCAGCTGTTCCCTGCCACCACAGGGGGCTTTTGGGGGAATTAGGGGGTGCAGGGGGGAGGAACTGTGCGTGCCAGGCCCTAGCAGAGTGGAGAGTGGCCTGGTGCCATCAGGGGGTGAGGAACTAGTGCAGGCAAAGGGAAAACTGCAGGAACTTAAGAAAAAGAAGAAAAAAAATCAATAGTGCTCATAAGGCACTTGCTGAGCGGAGTGATCCCACGAGAGACTCATCCAGAGTGTGCTCCTTATGCAGTGGGTGGAAAATTCAGCATGAAATTTGTGGGGGGAAAATGGTCCTTTCCCAGGAGCCCCTGAGGGTGAGACAGGGAGGAGGTGTCAGATCCCTGAGGACAAGGCAGGGCTGATGCCAAGCGATGCTGGCCCCAACTCCCAGTGCCACCCCCCTGCCAGGGGTGCTGGAACCCAGGGCACAGCCATGCCAACCCTCCCTGAGCAACAGGAGCTGGTTTGCTCCCAGGCAGGAGGTTCAGGGTTTCCTGAGGGCTACGGAAAAATAATACGGCATGAGAATATCACGTAGCTCTTGTTTCTCTAAATAGGTTATTTTTCCACTGGCTCACAAAGGCCCCAGTATCATCTCTCTTCTTATTGCTCTTTGTGTCATATGCAGTCAATTATTCATCCCTTGCTGTGCTGCTCTGGGGGCAGACACGGACCTGCTCTGCTCTTGCCTCCCTCTGGATGCTTCTGTCCCAGTGGGACCAAAGCTTTGCCCATAATCCCAGGGGCCTCAGCAGGATTGGGCTCCTCACAAGGCAGTGCCACAGGCCTTGTGGAAGAAATTTTGGCTGCAGATGCTCAAATTACCAACCTGGTGCTCCTGGCCCTGCAGGGGCACTCAGTCTGGGTGCCCCACTCCAGGGACTGCCAGGGAAGGGTCGGGTGCCCTGATTTGCACACAGTAAAGGGGGAGAGGAGGACCTGGAGGGGGCAGAGGAGGATCTGGGCAGTCATTTCCTGCAAAGCTGTTGATACAATGATGTGTTTATCTTCTGGGACCCGATTCCCATGTCCTGGTGGTGGCAGGGGAGCAGGGTTGGCACCCGCTGCACACTGTGAGCATCAGCTGCAGCTTGGCACTGCCACTGCCCACAAAAACAGAAAGAAAAAGTATCTGGTTGAGCCTTTTTCCATTAGCTCAGAGGCCAACAGGAGTGGATTCACCATCCCTGGAGGTCTTTAAACTGAGATTGGATGTGGCACTGAGTGGTAACCGGACTGGAGTTGGACCAGGGGTTGGACTTGATGATCTCAGAGGTCTTTTCTAACCCAATCAATTCTATGATTCTATGATAGCCTGGGAGCAGAGCCTGACCCTCCCCAGCTCCTCCCTCTTGTCAAAGAGTTGTAGAGAGCAAGAAGGTCCCTGCTGAGCCTCCTTTTCTCCAGCTCCCTCGCAGCACACGCACTCCAGCCCTACCTTATCAGCCAGGCACTCGGTGTCCTCGGTGAGCAGGTAGACGGCGCCGCTCTCGGCCAGGAGGATGGCAGTGTCCGTGGTGGAGGAGGACCTGGGCCGGCCCTGGTGCTGATGCAGGATGGCCGTGAGGCTGCTGTCCTGGGGGGCCTTGCGCCCGAGGTGGGGGCTGCCCTTCTGGGGCTCCAGCGAGCCGCTCTTGGCGCGGCGGCTGCCGCTGTGCAGGCTGGTGCCGCGCTTGATGGAGGGCCGGGAGCGGATCTGCTGCAGCACGCGGTTGAAGGCGGTGGGGCGCGCCGGCAGGTCGTGCAGGGACACGGCGTAGGACACGCGGTGCATCTCCGGGGAACGCTCCTTCTCGTCCGGGGACTCGTGGTCGGACGCGCCGTGGGGCGGCGGCGGCGCCGCGTCCTGAGAGCTCTGCTGCTCCCGCTCCCGAGAGCGCCGCCGGCTGTGGAAAAGGTGCTTCAGGCCGTGGCCGAACATGGAGCCCTCGGAGAGCTGCTGGATTTTCTGCAGAAGGGAGAATCACAGAATCAGTTGGGTTGGAAGAGACCTCTGAGATCACCAAGTCCAACCCTTAACCCAATCCCACTGCGATCACCAGATCATGGCACTCAGTGCCACGTCCAGTCTCACCTTAAAAACCTCCAGGGTCGGAGAATCCACCACCTCCCTGGGCAGGCCATTCCAATGCCTGAGCACTCTCTCTGTAAAGAATTTCTTCCTGAGAGACACTCCCGTGAGTGCCAGGAAGGGATGGCATCACCCTGCTGTGGCAGTGAACTGAAATCAACACCTGAGCAGGTGAAGAGCTTCTGGAGGGCTCTGGGGATCCCACCCCATCCCAAAGGGATCTGTGGGAGGGAACGAGCCCTGCTGACAGCATTTACACCCTGGAAAAACTAAATATTGGTGGCCATTTGTTGGCACACAGGGCTGAGCACGCTGGCTCAGGATGGCTCAGGATGGCACATCCCACCAGCATTCCCTACGCCACAGGAAGGTCTCCAATGAGCTCTGGTTATCCCTAAAAGTAATAAGAAGAGGAGAAAGATCCTCAGAGTTCAGAGCCAACACACTGCACAGAGACCCCAACCCTGCAGGCAGCAGGGATGAAGCAGCCTTTTCCTTCCCTAGAAATGCCAGGGTTACTCCCACCCTTGGAGCCTCACAAGAGCCACCTGCTCTCTGATGAGCTCAGGGAGGGCACAGGGGCTTCTCCCCACGGGATTTTCCATGGTCCAGGCTGGCCTCGCTTATGGGGGTGCAACCACAGCTCATGGCCTTGTGCCACCAAATCCAGCCCCTGCTGGGCAGCAACTGGTTTCCAGCAGGAGCTGGGGCCGTGCTGTCCCCCAGGTCTCCCCATTCCCACGGAGCACAGGGCTGTTGCCATGAGGGCTCCTGGGAATGGGGTGGACGTGGCCACAGGGAGATCATGCAATATGGATGGTGGAACAGATGGTGCTCCCGATTACAGCCAGGTCAGCACGGGGAGGTTTCCCTGCAGCCACTGCAATGCCCAGATTTGCATGGCCAGGAGATTTTGGCCGGGTGCCCTCTGCAGTGTGGGGGCAGTCAGGGGGCAGCAGCACAGGCAGCAACTTCCAGCATCTCCAAAGGGCTCAGCAGATCCCAGATCCCTGGGCCATTATGGCTTCCAGGCAGCAAATAGAGGATCTTGGGACATCAAAATCCACTCTCCTCTCCCAGAGCTGCCCCAGCTGGCAGGAGCCCGGCAGGTCACAGGGCACAGCCCTGCCCTGTCTGTTCCCTGTCTTGATTCTGGAGTCACTGAGGACGCCAGTCCTGACCCCGCTGACGTCCAGGGTCGTTTCACCCCCGATGTGCTGTGGCAGGGCTGTCCCCAGGGATGCTGTTCCCGTGACAGCAGCACTGCCACTCAGTCCTGCTGGAGAACCAGCAGGAACCAGGAGCTGTTGGCAGCCCCAGCAGACACTTGGCAAACACTGCAGGTTTTGGGAAAGCTCTGATGTTCCAGACACGACCTCCAGGAGCTGCAGGCTGAGGAGGATTTCATGGCCATACAGGAACGGTCCCTTCTCCTAAAAATCCCAGACATTTAAGCCACAAGGTCCAAATCCATCAGGGCCTAATTCTCCTCACACCTGTAACCCTGACAGGGAACAAGCAATGAGATCTGTGTCACCAAACTCTGCAGGCAAAGCCTTTAATCCTTCCCTTAGCCATTCATAATGAAAATACCCATCCTTTTGGTTTCTCCTAGGAAATATAGAATAAATCTACAGTACCAAACCACTACTTCAGGAAATAGTGATTTAAATTTTATTCTATTTATAGAGTCTCTATGGAAACAGAGGCAGCATTAGGTAGGTAATAAGTATAAACCCCCAGATTCCTCCCCTCAAGGGCACGGCAGACCCTCAGGGGCACAGTTAGCCCTTTAGAAGGTCCAAGTGAAAAGAAACAACCAACTCCCTTCCTTGAGGGTGATGAAAACAAAATAAAAGTGGAGCTGGCAGTAAAGGAGAGGAGGTTTTCCCAGCAGCAATGTGGAGGTGGGAGCCAGAAGCCCTCAGGTCTTTTGGTCCAACAGCTCCACCTGATTGAAAAGAATCTTTTAAAACAAACCCTCCTCAGGCTCTTTCCAAGTTTTCCTGAAAGAACCTTTCAGGGGCTCTGCAGACATGGGAACTACATGGAAAAAAAGGAGGAGGGGAGCAAACAGAGGACTCCCAGCCCTGCTCCTCCAGGCTGGACCCCACGGGACCAATGGCTTGTCAAGCTCAAGGTTTGCCTGCATTAAGTTGTTGGGAGTGGTGGCCACAAACAAGTGATTCTACAGAGAATTTGCTGGTGTAAACACTCTGTTTCCTTATGTTTCTCTGGGATATTCCTGCACTTCCAAAGCAGAGGCATTTTCCTGGCACCAAACTGCTGATGGCTCAGAACAGTCTGCACGGGCTGGTTTGGAACAGCCATTCCTCAACAACTGAAGCAATGGACACAGAGATGAATTTCTCAGCGTGGACAGCTGTAAAACACTGATTCTAAGCCAAAAATATCTTTATTTCTTTGGACTTTTTCATTAATGCAGCCAGGGTCTCCTGCTTGGAGGTGGGGATTTCAAAGGAGCAGCCCCTGATCTGTCTGCACTGAGAAGAGCTGGAAAAAACCCCAAAATATCTTGCAGGAAAACTGTGACTTGGATGATTGTTTTGTCTTGGACTCTGCTCTTTGGCAATATCCCATGGGAAAGCCAAGTGTTGCTCTTGCCCACTGTGGCTGAGGCTGTGCCAGGCTCTCAGGGCTGCTGTTCCTGCCACTGAGACCTCCCAGTTTCTCACTAAATGGTTCTCCAGCTCTGCCTCGACATCCAAACCTCTTACTCGGCTTTCAGACAGACACACAAGGAGGGGATCTTGTTGCCATGACCTTCTAGCACAGCCACATGCTGCGAAATCCTGCTCAATTGTTATTATTTTTATTAATTATTTATATCCCTGGCCCGCCCAGAGGCTCCAGCCAAGGCTCTGCAGCTCCTGGGAGTGTTGCACAGACACAGTGGAAGCCCCATCCCTTCCCATCCCTCAGCACTCCTTACTGGAAGGCACAGGGGGTTCAATCCCCCAACAGCTCAGAGCAGCTCACACAGCAGCAGGACCCCCAGTGTGGGGTTTCCAGCCCTCCAGTGTGGGGTTTCCAGCCCTCCAGTGTGGGGTTTCCAGCCCTCCTGCTGCTTCTTCCAGCTGACCCACCTATGGATCCCCACCCAGGGGGTCCTACCACCACCCAGCACACCCAGCCAGGCTGGGGGACAGGCTCAGAGCTGTCCCCACGGGGTGACAACCCCACTGCCCCTCTCAGCCCCATCTCACACGGCATCCCAAGCTCTGCTGCTCCTCCCGCTGCCACAAACGCCAAGAGAACGTGGGGATGTTCTAAAATGGCAAATAAAGCACTCCCACACACACACTCTGCTCCTCCCGGGGCCAGATGAGAGAACAGACATGTGACAAACGTTAGTCATGGTGGGGAAGGCACTACCAACACGCTGGAGTGAACACCCAGCTCCTGAACGCTCTCCCGAAAAACAGGGAACCCACTGCCCAGGGGTGGGGGCTCCCCAGCCTCCCCAGCCTCCTGATCCCAGGTGACATTTGCAGGGTGGGACATCTGCTGCTGGGGCTGGGAGGAGCCAGATGTGCCAGCTGTGCTCCTGGGGGAATAAGCAGTGGCAGCTCACAGCTGTTTGTCCCATGGCTGTCACCTCCTGAACAGATTGGAATCCTGGAATTCTGGAATGGTTTGGTTGGAAGAGACTTTAAAGATCATCCAGTTCCACTCCCTGCCATGGGCAGGGACACCTCCCACCAGCCCAGGTTACTCCAAGCCCTGGCCAACCTGGCCTGGGACACTTCCAGGGATGGGGCAGCCACAGCTTCTCTGGGCACCCCGTGCCAGGGCCTGGGGGTCAGAGTGTGGTCCCCAGGTCTGTCTGCAGGGATGCTGAGTGCTGAGACCCAGTGGGAAGCAAGGAGGGGATCCTGGGGGACCAGATCTGGGTGGGTTGGGATCATCAAGCAGCCCACATAGAGCAGCCCACACCAACCCCAGGCTGCTCCTGCTGGGATGCCTCGTGCAGCTCCCGGGAGGGCTGTGCCCCATCCTCAGCTCTCACCCCTCTGCTGTGCCAGGCACAAACCCCAGGGAACCCCCTCCCTAGGAGCAGGCTCTGCTCTCCCTGAGGGGCCAGAGGGTCCTGCTGTGCAGCACAGACCCCTGGGAGGCCCTGCCAGCAGCCCAGGAGCTGTGGATGAGCGGTGCCTTGGGGGATGATGGATGTGGCTGCTCCAGGGACTGTGCTGCTCCACTGCCTGACAGCAGCTCCACAGGGGAGCCAGCTCACCTTGGCCGTGTCCTTTCCAGACCAAAATATGCCTGGAAAATTGTTCGTGCCAGGGATTAAATATAAATGTACCTGCAGGCTTGGAACAGGGGCTGGTGACCTTTATGGAGAGGAGGAGTCCTCAGCATCCTCCCTGCACTGCCATGGGTGGGAGGCTGAGTCCCACTGGGGGTCTCCACCCCCAGATCCATCTCCTCATAGCAAAGGGATCTCAAAAAAAATATGAACTAGCTGAGTAGGAGGAAATGGGAGGTTTATGCTTCACTCCATCCCCTTGAGCCACCCCTGTCCCAACCCCATTGCTCCCAGTGCTGGGAAATGAATGCCCTGTGGTGGGACCTCCCTTTGATCTTCATCTCCCTCCTCCTCGTCCAGGGAGGCTCCCCAGGTCCACAAAGCCCAGGAGAAGCTTTTTGCCCATGGATGTGGGGTTTGGGTCAGGCCCTGGGAAGCAGGAAGAGCTTAGGCCAACACCTCTGGATTCCTGCTGATCTTGGCTTTCAGACTGAAACGAGGGAAAGGCAGGAGCCATGAAGACCAGGATGGTGAAACTGGAGATGGGAATGATGTCAAGCTTCAACTTACAGCCCTTGGCCAGATCAGACCATTGGGGAGAACAGCCAGAGAGACCCAGGGAAAACACTGAGCCCAGAGATGCCTGGGGAGAGAGGGAGTGGGCCCAAGTGGTGGTGGGACAGCCCGGCAGCCACGAGAGGCTGGATGTTCTGGATGGATCCCTCTGCAGTGTTCCATATGGATCCAGCCTCTCTGCTGCAGAGCACACAAATCCCTGCCACCTGATGGATTTCTGAGCACAGCTGTGTGTCCCACATCAGCTTTCCTCCTTGCCAGAACTTATTTTCCCTCTTTCCCCCTGTTGGAGCCCTCGCTGTGGGCAAAGGAGCCAGAGTTTGGGCTGGGGAAGGCAGAGCTGCCCTGGATCTGCTGGGGCTCAGGGATGGAGATGACACAAGCCAGCCTGTTGTTTCCAGGTTGCCAGCTCAAATCCATCTCCAGCTGGCAGCAGAGCAAAGTTTATGCTGCTCCACGGGGAGATGAGTCTGTTGGTTTGGTGGGTGGCACCGTGCCAGCCTGGGGACAGCAGGGGGACCAAGGACCAGCTTGTTTGGCCCCACCTCACTGTGCAGCTCCAGAGGGAGTTTGGGGCAGGAAAACTCTCAGATTATATTAAAGATACCACTAATTGCAGCAGCAGGAGGGTAAGTGGCTGCTCGTGGTGGCTGTGGCAGGGCCAGGCAGTGTGCCCAGGAGCTGTGGGCAGTGCCCAGGCACAGCTTTCCGTCTGCTCTGCCCAGGGAAGTAAGTTGGAGGATTTATTCCATGCAGGTAATTAATTGCTGAGCTACAGCTACATTAAAGGTGAGCACTGGCAGCAAACCTGCAGCAGGGTATCACACTCGGGTCGATAAAATCAATGGGCACTTGGCCACGGCTGGGGCTGCCAACGGGGCTGCGGGGAGGGCTGAGCTCCAGCTCCAGGAGGGATGTGCTGACCCAGGAATGCCTGTGGTGCTGCTCACTGCCATGGGAGGCTGCAGCTCCTTCTGCCCCACACTCTCACCCCCTTCTGACCCTCTGTGCGGCTGAAAAGGGCTCTGGATGGGATGGAGAAAGGATGGGGGATGATGCTGAGGGGTGATGTGCATGAGAAGTGCCACCCTGGCTATGCCAAGCTGAGCCCACTCCAGGTAAGGATATAAAGATATCCCTGATCACCACATCCCTGTGGATCACAGAATCATGGAGTCATAGAATGTTTTGGGTGGAAGGGGCCTGAAAGCTCATCCAGTTTCATGGGCAGGGACACCTTTCACTAGACCAGGTTCCCATCCAAGCTGGCCTTGGACACTTCCAGGGATGGGGCAGCCACAGCTCCTCTGGGCACCTGTGCCAGGGCCTGCCCATCCTCACAGCCAGTGGATGCCCTTGCTCTTGCTCTCCCCTCCAGCTGTTTTTTGTACCCCATGACAGCAAAGCCCAGAGAGCCTCTGGAGCAGGAGCTGCTGCTCAGAGCTTGAGGAAAAGGCCTCGTGTGTCACATCCTGCAACCACGGGGCTTCTTGTGCTTAAAGCAGCTGAGTTCTCCTGCAGGAACAGAGGTTTTAATTCCTGGCTGCCTGTCTGCAAGGGATGCCTGCAGGCATGGCAGCAGGCATGGCAGCAGCCTGGCACTCCTGGATCTCCTTCTTGGCTCCTGCATGACCTTGACCACATTAGGGAGACCTCCCAGGCCAAGCAGCTGCCCAGTGTGTCCACAGTCAGGATCTCCTCCCTGGATCCCAGGCTGCCCTTGGGTGACCAGGGACATCTTCCCCTTTTCCCAGGTCTTTTTGGAACCAGGGAGGGGAGGCAGCACCTCTGCTCACACCTCGGTGTGACCACCTTTGACCGCGCTGCCCCCGCAGAGCCTGGAAACCCCCAAGCTCCAGGGCTTTTCCTGCAGGGAATTCATCTCTGCAGGATCAAACCCCACCCTGTCCCACCACCGGGACACTGTTGAACAGCCGGGGGTCGGAGCTGCTGCGCTTCCAAACCCGCGGGAATTCATTCTCTGCCCGATTTCCCGCGGGATCGCCCCATCCTCCTGCTGGCGCCGGGCTCGGCTCCTTCTCTCCCGCGGGAGCTGCTCCTGCGCTCCCGCAGCGCTGCGGAGCCCCAGAACTTGTTTTCCTCCCGAGCCGGACACAGCCCGAAGGCCCGCGAGGAGCAGCCTCGGGGCCATTTCCACACCGTCACTTCCCGGTGCCGCAGCACCGAATCCTCCCGGAGCGTCCGCCCCGCCCCGGGCACGGAGGGACCGGGGGCTGCGCAGCCCCTGCGGGGGGACAGCCCTGTCACCCCTGCCCGGGGCATCCCCATCCCGGGACCATCCCCATCCCTGGAGCATCCCCATCCCTGGAGCATCCCCATAACAGGAGCATCCTCATCCCGGGACCATGCCCGTCCCTGGACCATCCTCATCCCGGGACCATCCCCGTCCCTGGAGCATCCCCATAACAGGACCATCCCCATAACAGGACCAGCCCCATTCCAGGAGCATCCTCATCCCAGGAGCATCCCCATAGCAGGACCACCCCCACTCCACGAGCATCCTTATCACAGGACCATTCCCGTCCTGGGACCATCCCCATCCCTGGAGCATCCTCATCCAGGGTCATCCCAATCCCGGGACCACTCCCATCCCAGGAGCATCCTCATCACAGGACCATCCCCATCCTGGGAGCATCTTTATCCCTGGCGCATCCTCATCCAGGACCATCCCCATCCCCATTCCCAGCGCACGCCCACCCCGGAGCCACCCCGTACCCTGCAAGGTCACACCTGTAGCAGGTCAGGACCGGGGTTGGGGATGGCGGGACCCCCCGAGCTCCCCCGAATCCCCCGTTGCTCCCGCGGGACCCTCCGCGCCCCCCGGGCCGTCCCCGCCGCTCACCTTCAGGTCGGGGGGCTTGGAGCGCTGCGGCGGGGCAGCTCCAGCCTCGGCCGCCGCCGCCCCGTCCCCGGCCTTGCCCTCCATGACGCCGTTGCCGGGCGGCGGCTCCGCCGCGGCTCCGGGATCCTCCTCCTCGGGCTGCTGCAGCTCGTCCGACCGGCAGCGCTTCATACCGGGGCGGCGCGGCCGCGGGGCGCGGGGGGCGCGGGGGGCGGGCACGGCGCGGGAGGGCCCCCCGAGCTCTGCCAGAAGCACCAGGAGCCCC
>JAWWLZ010000077.1:2928119-2950708 GCA_035041345.1 Poliocrania exsul
GTGGAGCACTGGAGGGAGGGTTGGACCCACCACTGTTGCGGAGGATGTGCACCTCGGCGGGGGTGCCGTCCCCGCCCGGCCCCGTCACCCGCAGCTGCACAAAGGCGTGCGTGAAGTCCTCGGGGATGGGGATGTCGATGCGGCTCTTGCTGGCCAGGTACAGGGTGGGAGCAGAGTGGGAATCCTGCCTGTAAAGCATCTGTTGGGACAGGGAATTCTGAGCTGGTGTTCCCTGTGCTTCCCTTGGGGTCAGCCCTGGGGGAAGCCCTGCCTGTACCTTGTACCCTGTCACTGCAGACTCATCCGCCTTCGCCACCACCGGGTCCCACTTGATGCTCACTGTGGACCCGGAAAAAGTCCAGGAGATGTTGCCAGGGGGCCTTTTTGGTGCTAAGGGATGCAAAACAACACAGAGATTCAGCGGTTCAGGAAGTGAGGAGAAGGTTGTGCTGGTTCCAACCATGTCCTGAGGCTCTGTGACCAGGGCTGGTGTCACCACCGGGGTTGGTTTAAAGGACCCCAGATATGACCCCGAGCACAGATCTCAGGTATGGGACACACAGACCACGAGACTGAGGGCTGCCTCAGAGGAGCAGGATAAAAAGGCAACCAGGTTTTTGGGGATCCTGTGGAGGAAGCAGCAGCCCCAGGAGGAGAAGGATGAGCACAGGGAGGGTCGGGGCTCACTCACGTGGTCTCATGGTGGTGACGTTGGTGGAGGCGCTGGGGGGGCCGGTCCCGGCCCGGTTGTAGGCTCGGACTGACACGTGGTAGTTGGTGTTGGGGTTCAGCCCTGTCACATGAGCAGAGGTGACCAGCCCTGCTGTTCTCACCCTGTCAGCTGCCTCCTCCTTGTCTCCATCCTTCCAGTACCGGATCTGGGCAGGAAAGGACACAGTGGGTTTAGAAAGGAGAGAGGCATCTGCAAATCCCCAGTCCATCCACAGCCAGGGCTGAAGACCCTTTGGTATCTTTTATTGTGTCTTCTGCTTAGTGTGTGCCTGGCAATGAGGTGGAAAGGCAAGCAGAACAAAAGGGATGTTTCTCTCCTAATCTCTCCCAGGAGCAGCAGTACCAGCCCCATTCGAGCCACCTCTCCACCTTTGGGAACAAAATGCTGTTTCCTTTCTCCTCACTCGGCCTAGGGGAGTTTTCTTGGCTGGGCTCCCCCAGCTCAGCCTCAGTGTCTCATCCCAGGCAGGCTCGTACCTCGTAGCCCAGGAGCACTCCAGTCACATCTCCCTGCTCCACGGGCTCCCAGGACACATCCATTTCTGAGGACAGGACAGACTTGGCCACAACTCTGTAAGGAGCCACTTTGGGTTCTGAAAAACACAATGAAAGGGAATAAAATCCTTCTCCTGGCTCTGGGCAGCATCACTGGGGCAGCAGACAAAGGGCTGTCCTGCAGCCCCATCCCCCTGCAGGCAGACAGCTGGTGTTAAGGGACAGAGCAGAGCAAGGGGAAGGGATTTAGGGACTTAGGGAGACAAGCAGGGCCACAGCTGTGTGTCGTGGGGATCTCTGTCTGCTCTGAGGCTCTGGGGCAGTCGTGGCTGGGCTTAGGGAAATGTCTCTCTGTGTGTTTGGAGTAGGAGATAAACTGAAATCACTGCTCTGTGAGTCAAAGGAACCTCCCCTGCCCCTGAGCTCCCAGACACACCTGGCTCTGCAGGGACCTGGGTGAGGACCAAACAGGGGGAATTCTGAGTCTCTCCAGCCACAGAGCCATAGAATTATGGAATGGGTTGGGTTGAAGGGACGTTAAAGATAATCCCATTCCACCCCCTGCCATGGGCAGGGACACCTCCCACCAGCCCAGGTCACTCCAAGTCCTGTCCAACCTGGCCTTGGACACTCCCAGGGATGGGGCAGCCCCAGCTTCTCTGGGCACCCTGTGCCAGGGCCTGCCAACCCTCACAGGGAACAATTTCTCCTTAATATGTAATCTAAACGTGCCCTTCATCATCTTAAAGCTTGTCTTGTCCCAACCCCCTCCAGCTCTCTTGGAGCCCCTTTTGGCACTGGAAGGAGCTCTCAGGTCCTCCAGGCTGAACCCCCCCCTCTGCCAGCCCTCTTACTCTCCTCAGCTGAGTACACGATGGCCGTGAGGCTCTCGGGGCCCTCTCCCTTCCTGTTGTAGGCCCTGATCTTCACCTCGAAGGGCGTGTAGGGCGCGATGCTCTCGTTGCGGTACACGTAGTGCAGCGACTCCGGGCGCGGCACCCGCGCGCTCAGCCAGTCCTGCGTGCCCTGCCGCCGGAACGACACCAGGTACCCGAACCCCTCCCCGTGCTGGTAGTCCCTCAGCGTGGGCTGCAGGGGAGAGACAGCCTTGGTGCCTTCAGACACACTGCAAGTTATCAGTGTGAAGTGAAACCCTCCAGTCCCACCTTTGGAAGTGGAGGTGGGACAGGCACGGCTTTGTTCTGGCTGGAGACAGGGAGCAAGTCATTCCAGCTGCCTGTGCCCCTTCCAAGGCTCTTCACATATTTCTAAGTCTAGTCTAGTCTGGTCTGGTCTATTCTATTCTGTTCTGTTCTGCTCTAGTCTATTCCATTCATATTCTATTGTCTTCTATTCTATTCTATTCCATTCCTTTCCATTCCATTCCTATTCTATTCCATTCCATTCCTATTCTATTCCATTCCTATTCTAGCCCAACCCAGCCCAGCCCAGCCCAGCAAACAAATCAACGTTCATTGGTTCTAAGTTACCCAATTCTCCTCATTAATTAGTGTTCTATCCTTTATTATCTAATTAGGTCCACATTCTTTGCCCCCTTATCCTTAGACAGACAGTCTCCAGCTCTCAGGCTGCAATGTCTTTGTTAATCCCCTCTGGATCTTCTGGTCACTCCAACATGTCACTGTGAATTTAAGGTCCCAGATGTCCAATCTTCAGCTCCCTCAAGCTCTGGCTGCTAAAGTCTGTCAGAGCTAGTCCAGAGAAACTCAAAGCTTTGGTGGTTTAAAGACCAAACTGACAAGAGTGTAAAAAGAAACGCAGCCACTTGCTACACCAGTTAAAAACACAGGAAAATTTCATCATTTCCAACAAAACCAGCGAGATTTTTGACTGAGCAAAGCATTTGGCTCAACCCCATGTCTGAAGTGCACCTGCAGCCCTGAACTCCCAGAAGGAATGGCACGTGCTCCCCCCTTGGCCCCTCCCAGCACTCACCGTCCAGTTGATGATGAGCTCGTTGGGAGCCCCTCCACCGCCGCCGAGCCCAGATGGTGCCACAGTGGGTGCTGTCAGGTCCCCAAACAAAAGCAGACAGCACAGGTTGGGTCAGGGGGGTGGCAGTGATGGGGATGGGCACAGACACGGCGTGTCACAGCCTCTGACAGCTCCCGTGGGAGGGCGGGATCTGTTTTCAGCCGTGAAACCCATGGAGATCAGCTCTGGAACATTGGCTTGTGCCTGACCAGCTTGTCTGGGGGCAGCTCATCGCCAAGGGGACAGGGATGGAGCTCAGGGATGTGCAGGGGGGGTTGTATTGGACAGGAGTTGGTTTGCGTTTGGTACACTGAGAGCAGTTCTGCTGTTCTTGCATCCCTTCTGCTGGAGATGGAATGAACATTCCCAGCTGTTTGCTGGAAAATTTACCTTGTCTTTGCAGAGCTGTGCCCTGTGATATCACAGAGCTTTCCCCACCCTGAGTCTCGCTGCCCAGAAGGGTCAGGGTGGGAAGGCAGGATCTATAATGGTTTCATATATTGGCTCTAATGCTGGGGAAGTCACTGCCAGCTCTGCCACTGCTTTGTCTTTGACATGAAAATAGGCAAAAAGGCAGAAAATCCTGTCATGGCCTCACCTCCAGGAGCACTCAAGGAGATGATTAATCCTTAGGGGCCAGGCCAGCCTTCCCCCAGGGACAGGTCCCTCTGGTTCCCCCTCCTCCCCAGGGGTGTGGCCACACCTACCTGCTTCCTTGGTACGGATTTTGCTGGAGGGCAAACTGGGCTCCCCAACTCCAAGAATGTTGCTGGCCAAGACCCGGAACTCATAATCCATCCAGGGGATGAGGTTCACCACCTGGGCTGTCTCAGCATTGCCTTCAATGTTTACAGGATCTATATAATCCAATAACACGAGAGGGGGGCGGATAGAGCGAGTGGCAGCACAGAGCAAAGGCCCTGGTGGCCCTCGGGGGTGTGTCCCCAGTGAGGCCATAGAGACACTTACTGGTCCTCATCTGCTTCCACTGGCTGGAGAGGAGGGTCCTGGCCTCGATGAGGTACCTGGCAATGGGGCTGTGGTTGTCAAAGCCACGGCTCCAGCTCAGCTGGACGCTGGTGTCACTGATGTCTCTCACCACCACACCCCCGGGGGGGCCTGGAGGTCCTGGCGTGGTGGGACACAAAGGGACGTGTTACTGAGATGAAAAATTTGGAGTTTGGATGCTCTTTGCATTGTGTAGGTCATAAATTAACACCAGGCCTTTCTTTTCTGAAAGCTGGGAAGCCTCACCTCCAGTTTTAACCTCCAGAAAAGCTCCTAAACCTATCAAATCTCCCAGAATCATTAAGGTTGGAAAAGACCTCCAAGATCAAATCCAACCTTTGGCTGAAAACCACCAAACCACAGCACGGAGTTGAAACAAACACCAGATGGTGAGGTGGCTGCAAGGGAAGAGCCGAGTGATCCCTTGCAAGGGCCATGCCATGAGTTTGGGCTTGTGAGGAGCAGGGAAGCTCTGAGAGGGGAGGTACCTCTGACGGTGAGCGTGGCCGCCTCTGAGGCGCTGTCCACCACGGTCTGCGCCGTGCACGTGTAGCGCCCCGAGTGCCGCAGCTGCGCGTTGGAGATGCTCAGGTCCCCGATGGCTTCCTTCTGCAGGGCAGAACACAGTGGGGAGAGCCTTTGAGCCTGGCCACAGGCCAGCATTCGGTGTGGTTTGGGTTGGCATGGCCAGGATTTGGTGGGGGGGAGTGGAGAGGTGGGGTCTGTGAGGAGCTGCTGGAAGATCCCCCTGTGTGTGATGGAGCCAATGCCAGCTGGCTCTGAGAAGGACCCACTGCTGGCCAAGGCCAAGCCCATCAGGTGGCCTCCTCATTTCCTCTGTTTTCCTCATGATGGTGATCACTGAGTGATCTCTGAGGGATCTCTGCCTGCCCCTATCTCAACCCATCAGCCTTCCCCTCTCCCTTGTCCAGCCAATCAGGGCAGTCGTCATGGAAAGGTTTGGGTTGGAAAGGACCTTAAAAACCATCCCATTCCACCCCCTGCCATGGGCAGGGACACCTTCCAGGTTTCTCCAAGCCCAATCCAGCCTGGCCTTGGACACTTCCAGGGCTGTGGAGTTCACAGCATCTCCGATGGAGAGGCTTTGGTTGGCACCAGTGCCCAGCCAGGCCCAGCCCACCACGAACATGCAAATAACGAGGCTGATGTTAATTCTCCATCCCTCCTGGTGGGACCTGATTGCCCTTCTCCTCACCACACTGGCTCTCCGATAGTGCCCCTCAGACTTGTCCAGGTCGATGGGGAAATCATCCAGGGCCCAGGTGAAGGTGAGGTCCATGGTGGGGTCGTGGGATGCGTGGCACTGCAGGGTGAGGTTCTCACCCACGTTGATGTCAGCACTGGATGGTGCCAGCGTGATTTTGGTGGCATCTGCAGAGAAAGAGCAGGGAAGGCTGTCACCTGTCATGGTATCCCAACCAACCAACCCTTTCCAGCTCTGGAGTTCTGCAACCCCTCCTCTTCCTCCTGCAATTGTTAGGAAATGGAAATGCTTTTGTCAAGGTTGGTGGGGGATTTGGTGGGTCAGCAGAAGGTTTGCTGCTCCACAGGCTGAAATTATTTGATTCCCTGAGCATTGCCTTGGGGTTTTTTTGAGTATAAGGAGAGGAGAAATATCACATTGTTCATTTTAGATGATTCTTGCTCAACTGCCCCCAGATGAAGGCAAACAGCTCTACCTCGAACAGAGAGGATTCCAGTGCTGTTGGCTTTGCCCATGGAATTCTCAGCAAAGCAGGTGTATTTTCCCTCATCAGATTTGCTGATGTTCTGGAGGATCAAGGTGCCATCTGCAGTAATAGTGACCCTGCAAAGGGAGAGGAAACACACAAGGGGAAGGTTAAAATGTCTGTTTGCTCTGTCCACCAGGTAATTTCCAGCACTTGCTGCTTTTAGAGAAATTAAGGATAAAGACAGAAAAATACTATGTAGAAGTTTTCTAAAGAAGAAATCAGAGGAATAACAAAGCTCAGGGGTGGAGCAGCACATTTGGGTCATCGAGTCCCATCTTCTGGCAAAAAAAAAATCATGATTTTAGGTACAGTTTCTAGGCAGGAGCTGAGTCTGTGCTGCTACCTGCTGCTGTTGACCAGAAGTTCAGTCCCTTTGGTCCAGAGCACGGTGGCTTTTGGTGCTGCTCGTGGCTGGCAGGGGATGATGACCCTCCCGCTCCGCGCCGCCGGGATCAGCCGCTTCACGGGGCTTAGTCTGAAATCTGGTGCAAAGGCTGCAGGGGCAAAGAGGGGATGAAGGGTGGTCAGAACCCCTGCTCTGCTCTGCCCTGGGGCATTCCAGGTGCCCTGTGAGTGGGTGCTGGTTTGTGGTTGGATGGCTCGGTAGGAAGCGAGGCAGCATCTGGAGAGCAGGATGAAGGCAGGAGTGGTTCCTGTGCTGCCAGGGCAGGTGGTGTGGGACACACCTGTCAGAGAGAGCAATGGGAACTGCCCTAACAAGTGCAAGGTCTTTGAGAGACACAAGAACAGCTGCTTTGGAAAATGTAGAGGATATTCTCTCCAATGCAGACATCCAGCTTGCCTAAAACTCCTCCTGGAACTGCAGATGGAATTGGGATTTACCTGTTGCCCTCAGTGTGGTAATGGTGAGCAGTTCATGCTCAGGGCCTTTAATTTATCTTTGGCATCTCCTGATCACAACTTTTGGACTAATGCTGAGCAGGTTTGGCACCAGTTCAGCTCCAGTCACCATCCATCAAATCTGGCTGAATGGATGCTGAACAACTTTTTTTTCACCTCTTCCCTCCAAAAAAAGAGCTTGTAGTGAAAGGGATCTTGCAGTGCTGCTGCTGGGTGTCCTGTATACTTTCTCTGGCTAAACAGATGTCCTTGTTCTCTTTCAGAGTTACTCAGTTTACCCAGGATTTAAATTTTAAAGGCTTGTAGAGTGTCTTGTTGAACCAGCAACCACATTTCAGTGGTGAGTGAAGCAGTTTTTGTCTGCTCTCTTACTCTGGGCTCACAAGATTAGGACAAGATCTGAAATGCTTCAGTGTCCCACTGAAACCCAGAGCTCTGGGAAGTGAGGCATTACCTTGCACTGTTAATTCAGCACTTGCATAAACTGTGCCATGCTTGTTCTCAGCCACACACTGATACATGCCAGAGTCCTCCCGGACTAGCTTGGAAAATCTCAGCTCTCCACCGCTCACTTCGATGCGGTTCTGTGCAAACAAGAGGATGAACCCATTAGAGGAGAAAAACAAAAATGGAACTCAATCCTGGGGTGCTCAGGGCTGAGCTTTGTTTCATTACAGACTCTTCAGAGCCGGCCTGGTTTTCCAGGGGGGAAAACTCCAGGTGTGTTTTTGTGTCTGCGCAGTCGCTGCCCCTCCTTGCTGTGCTCTGGTGCTGAGCCTGCCAAGCGCCTGAGCAGCCACGAGCAGGGCACACAGAGACAGAGGTTTGCCCGCCCTAACACCTGGCTGTGAGTCCCTGCAGTTGCACGAAGCAATGGCTGGGATGGCAGTGCCAGCAGAGGGAACTCGGGATCGTGGCATCGCTCGGCAGCCTCATGGGGGCACATGGCACAGGGATGCGGGTGATAAACGGGGTTGAGATGCGTTTGCAGCGCGGCAGGAGGAGGGGCTGGGTCTGGAGGAGCAGGATCAGTGCTGGGGGTGCTGGGGGCGGGGGGTACCTGCGAGGTGAGGGGCTGCCCGTTCCGCAGCCAGCGCACGGCGGGCCGGGGTTTGCCGGCGGCCACGCAGCTCCAGCGCAGGTCGGACTCGATGTCGGCCTCGGTGTCTGCGATCACCGCCAGCCACTCCGGCTGGGCTGCGAGAGAGGGGCACAGCTCAGCCCAGGGGGGCTGCCAGGCAGGCAGCAGGGGGTCTGTGCTGCCATCTCTGCTGGTTGGCACAGGGGTTGGGCACAGGAACAGCCGAGCCCTGCCCTGCCCTGGGCTGGGCTGCACTGAGCCATCCACAGCTCAGGAAGAACATTGGGGTTTGTCCTCTTGGGAGTAAACACAGCCATTCCTGAACCATGGAGTCATGGAATCACAGGCTGCTTTGGGTTGGAAGGGATGTTAAAGACCACCCAGTGCCACCCCCATGGGCAGGGACACCTTCCACCAGCCCAGGTTGCTCCAAGCCCTGTCCAACCTGGCCTTGGACACTTCCAGGGGTGAGGAATCCAAGAACCTCTCTGGGCAACCTGTGCCAGGGCCTCACCACTTTCACAGTAAAGAATTTCTTCTCAATATCCAATCTAAACCTGCCCTCCTTCAGCTTAAGGCCATTCCTGAATTTCAGGAAGGGCTGGATCCAGACCAAGGTAACCAGGTTGAATTCTGTACCTTGACTAGATCTATCAATAGCTCCAAGCATTCACCTTTGTGGAAGCACCCCAGGCTTGAGGAGCATCTTGGGTGAGAGTCAAGTTTGATTTTTACCACTGTTCTTCCTTCCCTGGTTACCTCAAGTTGGCCAGAATTATTTTAGAGCAAGTTAAGAGGTCTTTGTCTCTTTGCCAGAGCCTGAAGTATCCACTGAGAAAAGTTATTGGTGATCTCTGCAGATCTTTGATAGAGCTTTGCAACGCCTTTAATTAGGGCTGATAAGAGGCAGGATCAGAGGGGCTGGGTTTGCTCCCAAAGCCTCAGTCCATTGCCTGGGGCACCTTGGGTGAAAGACACATGTTTGGGTGTGTTCCTTGGGTGAAAGACACGTGTTCAGGTGTGTCACTTGGGATGAAAGACACGTGTTCAGGTGTGTTACCTTGGGATGAAAGACACGTGTTCAGGTGTGTGACCTTGGGATGAAAGACACGTGTTCAGGTGTGTTACCTTGGATGATGATGCGGCCCTGGTAGGTGTCTCTCCCTTTGATGTTCTCAGCCTCACACTCGTAAGTGCCCTCATCCTCAAAGCCCACATCCTGGATCTGCAGGAGGGGCTCGCTGCCGATCCACTTGGAGGACTGGGAGCCATCCAGCTTCCTCCACTTGATCCGAGGGACAGGGCTGTGGAAAAGCCAGTCTGGTGACTGTGTGACACCACAGCACAGGGTAACAGTGCCCACCTGGCTGCCCTCCCAGCTGGGCCCTGGCCAGCGGCACAGATGGCTTTGGCCAGCTCCTCCCTGTCCCTTCCAGCTCTGGTTGTGCTGTTCCCTCCCCGTCCCAGACCCAGGTGACACGGACATGGCACTCACTTTCCAAAGGCAAAGCACTCCAGGGTCACCACCTGCCCGGCCAGGGCGTAGGTGTCTGCAGGGAACCTGGCCTTGATGCTGGGTGCGAACTGCCGGGCATCTGTCAGAGGGAAACACTGCTCAGCAGTCCTGGAGGACCCCAAAACACCCCACCTCAGGTCTCCCAGGGCAGAGGAACCCACGAGGGGACACGGCTTTCCCACACCTCTGTGTGTCTGGGTAAGGTGGCCGAGGTTTCATTTCCCTTTTAAAACAGAGCTTACTGAACCTCTCAAAATATCTTTACAACATCTCAGGGCTTTTTCTTCTTAATTTCATAGACTCTTGGAATGGTTTGGGTTGGAAGGGACCTTAAAGCTCATCCAGTTCCCCCTGCCATGGGCAGGGAAGCTTCCACTAGCCCAGCTTGCTCCAAGCCCTCCCTGCCTGTTTGCCTCCCTTTCCCTGCCCCAGAAGTGTTTGTTAAAACCAGAGAACCCCCGTGGGTGAGGTTTGGAGCTGCACAAGCAGCTGGAGAGAGGGGCTGCCTCCCCCACTTTCCAGCCCATCCATATTTTTATAAGCTCTTAAGCTCCCCTGAGAGGCTGGTGGGTGATTGGTCACTGCTGGTGTCCTGAGGAGCCTGAGTGCTTTGCAGTGGCTTCATTTTGCCTTTTCCCCGGAATAATTGGCATTATCCTGCTGCTCCAAGAGCAGCTCCAAGGGCACTGACCCTCTGCAGCGAGGCTGAGGCGGGAGAACTTGCTGAACACGCTCTTGGTGATGAAGTCCATGTGGGTGGTGGCAAAGCAGGAGTAGTTGCCCAGGTCAGAGGCCTCAGTCTTGGCAATGTAAAGGTTTCCTGTGGTCTGGGAGACGAAGCGTCTGCCGTCGGCTGGGATGAAATTGGGGAACTCATTCAGGAGCCACCGGTAGGATAATCCTGGGGGCAGGGAAAGGATGAACTGCACGGGCTGAATGTGTCCTCCCTGCTGGAGGAGCCCAGAGCAGTCTGGCATGGACACCCTGAGTCCTGCCTCGTTGCTTTACAGAGTCTGAATTAACCCCAAGTTTCCCTCCCTAAAATTCCCAAAGAAACACAGAGAGTGCTTCCCATGGCTGGGAATGCCTTGCTCTGCTGTGCCCATCCTGCCCGTGGGGGTGTGGAGGGGCAGAGCCTCACCTGGGTAGTGGGGGGGAGGGCTGCAGGCAAACATCACCCCCCAGCCCTCGGTGATCTTCACAGGGTCCCTTTCCTCCGCCGAGAATTCCTGCAAAACTGAACAGGCAACGGGAAACCTGCACTGGAGGGAACACTGGAGGAATCCCTGTGGTTTAGCTCCCCCTCCACAGGCTGGGCCCTCTCAGTGGTTGTACAGAGGGAGATTCCAAAGTATTATTGGCTTTCTCTGTACATCAGATTTCTACAGCACCCCCGTGGAAGTGCCAGGGGGTTTCTCCTGGGGTGCTGGTGGGTGCCATGAGCAGGAATGCTGCTCTCCCACATTTATCCTGTGAACAGGGGGCTCAGTTTGCCCCCACCACCCCTGGGGCTGCATTTCCTTGCCCCTGTGGAGACCAACTTACAGCCAAAGCGGAGCGAGGCCTCCCTGCTGACCACGGTGCCCCTGGAGTTGGATGCCAGGCACTGGTAGGATCCAGCATCCTTGGCTTTCACCGGGTTGCTGATCACCAGGTCACCTGCCACCAGCCTGTAACGCGAGTCTGGCTCCACCCTGAGCTCTGTGCCGTTCATCTTCCACCTGCCAAGAGTGAGGGGGGGGAGTGAGGGGGCAAATCCTCGTGGCCACACTCGTGGGACCTCACAGGAGGCTGTGCTGGGTGGTTTTCCAGCTGTGTTGGGATTGGATTTCTGTCCTGGCTGTGCCCTGGGAGAGATGGCACATCACAGGATCACTGAGGCTGGAAAGGATTCCTCCAGGATCTCCGAGTCCAACCTGTGCCCAATGCCCACCTTGTCCCCCAGCCCAGAGCTCTGAGTGCCATGTCCAGTCATTCCTCAGACATCTCCAGGGGTGGGGACTCCAAACCTTCCTGGGCAGCCTCTTCCAATGCCTGACCACCCTTCCCAGGAAGAGATTTTTCCCAATATCCAACCCAAACCTCCCCTGGCACAACTTGAACCTGTTTCCTCTCCTCCTATCCCTGTTCCCTGGAGCAGAGCCTGACCCCACCTTGCTCCCCCTCCTGTCAGGGAGTTGCAGAGAGCCAGAAGGTCCCCCCTGAGCCTCCTTTTCTCCAGGCTGAGCCCCCCCAGCTGCTCCTCACAGGATTTACCTCAGGTGTGGCTCATTCCCATGTAACGATTTTTTTATGTATAAAACTGGAGAAAGGAAAGCCAAGTTCTGGCTGGGTTTATCCCGGTGCTGGCACAGGGGGAGCAGCTGAGCTCACCTGTAGGTCGCAGGAGGATTGGCTCGTGCCCGGCAGGACAAAGTGACCTTCTCCTCTGCTGAGCCCTCGGGGTAGAGGGTGTGGGAAGGCTGCTCCTCAAACACCGGCCCGTAGCTCCTTGTGCTGCTCTGGGCTTGGCACCAAACTGCAGGAGAGGCAAAACCTGCTCAGCTTTCTCTGAACATTCTCCTTTTCAGTCTTGTAGGGTGTCCCCAGGGACGGAGGAGCGGCGTGGAAGCCCCAAGCCATCTGTCAGCACAGCCCAGCCTGCAGTTCCCACTGAGCACCTCACCCCATGCCCACCCTGCCAGAGGGACCAGCACCCCTGGAGACACGTGGATGGAGGAGCACAGACCCCCCGTGCCCACAGAACTGGGGCTGGCAACCCCTGAGTGCCCTCCTTGGCCTGGCAGGGAGGATGTGCTGGTTCCTCCTCTGTCTGCACAGACTGGCTGGTTCCTCCTCGTCCTCTCCAAGACAAGGGAGCAGAGAGGAGAACCTGGATCTTCACGGCTCTGATGGTCCCCTCAGCTCCTGCATCTGCAGCATCTCCAGCTCCTGACAGCTCAAACCAGTTGGTTGCTGGTGTGCAAACCAGTGCAGACCATTCTCTCCCCTGACTGGGATGAGCCTTAAGCTGCTTTTGTGCTGTTCAGACATGGGTTTGGCTCTGATCTGGCTGTTGTGAGCACAGCCCAGGCAGAGGCACAAGAGGAACCCAAGGAGCTCCCTGCCTTCTCCACGCTGTGTCTGGGCCACCCTTTGGAACCAGCACCCTTTGGTGACCCTTGGCCATTGGGCAGTGCCAGCTGCCCTCACTGAGGGACTCCTGTCTCAGACAAATAACAAATTCTAGCAGAGCCCCTTCCACACAGGCTGTATGGACACCACAATCCCAGGGGGGTTGGGTTGGAAGGAACCTTAAAGCCCATCCAGATCCACCTTTCTGCCTTGGGCAGGGACACCTTCCTCTAGCCCAGGCTGCAAAACCTGGAAGTGACACTGTAAATAAGACCAAAGCAGAAGCTGCCTGGCAGTCTCTTCATTGCAGGAGCAGCTGGTGGGATCATTGCCAGCCAGTCTGTCTTCTCCCTGGCACCTTGGAAATGCTTGGCCCTTGTTAGGGAAGGAGCCACCAGCACAGGCCCTTTTTCACTGATAAGCTCCAAGATGCTTCTGTAGCTCCAGGATCCTTCCATGCTTTGTAATTGAATTAATAACTGTCTCAGCCCCACAATCTGTCTCCTTCCCTGCACTCCCCAGCATGGGCACTCCTCAAATGAAGTGGCTCCAGTGAGTTTGATGTTTTATGCAAGAGTAACTTCCAGCAGGGCCTGGGCAGCTCAGCTCGGTGGGGCTGGGGGAGCAGCCCCTGGACCTGCAGCTCTCGGCTCTGGCTCCTGTTTGGCTGCTCTCCCTGCAGGGAGGAGGGTGGGAGGGCACAGGGGCTCTGCTAATTGGCTCAGTGGGTTTGGAGCAGCTGCCCCAGCACCAGGCAATTATCCCAGAGCTGGGGATGTGCTGCTGCAGGAGCCTGATGGCCCCTGGTGCCATGCAGGGAGGGACAGAGCCGGGTCTGACTCCTTGGAATTAAAGAAAAGCAGCATTTTGAGGGTTGCATCCCCTCCAAATCAGTGCCATTTCCTCCTAGAATAGTTCTGTTCCTGAAGGAAATCTTCTCCCAGTTGGGTCAGCAGTGGCTGTGCTGAGCAAGTCCCAGCTGGAAATAACTCTGCTGACCAGTGGGGAAAAGAATCATGAATTAATGGAGAACTAATAAGAAAGTATTAATTGTGTTCTGATAGGTGTGTTAATTGTGTTCTCATAGATGGCAATGGCTGGATTGAGGTTTAACAGCTTTACACTTGGGATTGGTAGGGAGCACAAGGTAAATCATTTCTATTTATTTAACAAATAAAGTCTATATTATTGCCACTCCCATTCATGCCCTTTCTCGTGGGATGCTCCTTTCCAATCAAGCCAAATTAGGCTCATCATCCCTTCAGGCTCCACCCAGACTCTGTGTCCCGTTGCTCTCACTGCTGTCCCCTTTTCCCTGCCAAGGTTATGGACTGCAACTGGCAGGAATTGATTTTCCCAGATGAAATCAATGCCAGGAGTTCAGGTGAGGTTTTCTCTCCACTTCCAAGATGTCTGGTTGGTGCTGGGGGTGAAATGCCTGGATCTCACTCATTAAACAATGCTTAGATTAAAGCAATAATTAATCAGCTACAAGATGGGGATATGGGTAGAATTCAGAACTGAGAGTAAATCAGGGTGATGAATCTCAGATCCTTTGGTTGTCTGGGCCACTTCTGTCACCCCAGAAGTCTCATTTTTAATGTCACCAAGACACTCTGTCCTTGGGCTCTGTCACGTGGATAAGGAGGAGAACAGACACCAAATAAAGGTGTCCACACTCCCAGTTTGCAGGGAGCAAAGTGACCTGCTCAGAGCTCTCTGTGCTGCAACCAGCCAGGAGAGCAGAAAGGATGGCAGCTACCCCAGTGCAGCCCTGAACAACCTTCACTGACAGGGAAAATCAGCACTAACACCAAACCAAACAGAAGCAGGGGAAAGTGGAACCTCTGAAAGTGAAGATTTGGAAAAGCAGCTGGAGGGTGGTGACCCCAGAGCCTCCCTGGGCACTGACCCATTTCTGGCATTATTTGGGGTGTGTTTTTAGGAGAGGCAGAGCTGGAAGGTCCAGGTGTGCAGGAGGCTGAACTGGCCCTTTGTGCTGAGCCCTGCAGGGCAGGCAATGACAAATGGCCCAGCTGAGTGTTTTCCAAGCTCTATCCCAGCTCTGAGGGCATCACTGACACGGGCACTGACCACAGCCTGGAGCCTGGGCACGTGGCAGGAGGGAGCTGGGCAAGGAACTGGCATTTTGGGCAACCTGAACACAAGTGCAGGGAATCCAAGGGGGGTTTGAAGGGCAGCTCTCAGAGGAGCAGAGGGTTATTTTTAACGAGGAGCTTTGTGAGGAACAAAGGGTCAGGGCTTTAACCAGCCTCAGTTCCAAGATTTTCCAGAGCTTTTACCAAACCAAAAAGGCCTGAGAGATTTTTAGATTTGAGGGAGTCATCTCTGGGCACTTGATAAGCTCTGAACCTTCCCAGATTGCTCCAGACCTGGAGGCTCCGGCTCTGGGCTGTTTCCTTGAGCCTCATCTCTCACTGCCATCATTGTCCCCAGTCCCTCTCGTGTTCCCAGTGGGATTTCCCTGTGTCCCAGCTGGCTCCTGAGATCCATTGCACCATCAGCCAAAGGTCAGAGGGGATCCCCCCTCCCAGGCTTGTCAGTTCTGATGGGCTCAGCTTGGACTGGGAGCGAGTTGCCTGAACTCAGGTGGTTAATGGGAGACCCCAACTCCATCTCCATGCCCAGATTTGGGTCAGACCAATTTCCAAACAGGATAATTGCCTCCCAATCTAGGGCGGCCACCCCTCCCTCTGCCTCCTTGGGGATCCAGAGAACATTAAAAGGTAATTAGATATTTATAAGGACAGGCGAGCAGTCTCTGCCCAGGATGATGAATTAGCTTGAAGACATTATCTAATTCTCAGCTGGCTGAAATGAAATGTCTCCCTGCTGAAAAGGGACCTGCAGAGAGCAACCTGAGCCTCCCTGAGATCCAGAGATGGTCCCTGAGATCCAGAGATGGTCCCTGATGAGCAGGATCTTTGCAGTCAGGGTATGGCCAACAAGAAACACCAGGAGCTGAAGTGGCTTCACCACGAGTGAGTCCCACTGGCAGGAGGAAATTCCTCCTGCATCTCCTGATTTCACCTACATTTGGGTTTAGAAAGGGAGGGATGTGTGTCAACCATTCCTGTCCCCTCTGAGCAGCACAAAGGGAAACTGGGAATAACTCAGACACGTTCCCAGGCTGCACAAACCACCCAGAGAATGGGGCTCTGACACCACCACAGCCCAGGGAGGGATAATGCCAACCTGTGTGCCTAGGTGATGTCCCACCTGAGCCCCCCCACCTCTGCCAAGGCAAACTCTTACCCAGAAAGGTGCTGACAGCCAGGGACGTGTGGACAAATCCAGAGGTGCCTCCCATCCTGCGCTGGGTCACGTGGAGCCTCTACGGGGACGTGGGGACAGCCCTGCAGGGACAGAGAGGGTGAGCTGAGCTGCAAGGACCTGTGGGGCCCTGCCAGGGCCATTCCATGGCTCTGTGACTCCAGAGGCTCTGCCCAGTGCCCAGCTGTGCCTCTCTGCTGGCCACAGGCCCAGGGGAGAGTCACTCCAGGGCAGGCATCCAGCTGTGCCAAGAGGAGCTCGGTGGTTGAAGGAGCTCTTTTTCTCCCTGGCATGACAAATCTGGTTGGGGAGTTGTTGTTCCTCCTCCCGTGCTATCTGCTCTTCTCCCTCCTGCCTCCAAAAATAACCCTTCCTTCTGAGCATTTCTGATTAAACAGCACAAAGCCAGAAGCACACAGGATGTTGGTAGGGGGTGAGGAGGAAGAAATAATCTGTTGTTTTGGGAAAATATCAAAGGAACAAGAAATTGTTCCCTGGGAGGGTGGGGAGGCCCTGGCACAGGTTATTCAGAGGGGCTGTGGACTCTCTGTCCCTGGAAGTGTCCAAGGCCAGGTTGGACAGGGCTTGGAGCAGCCTGGGATAGTGGAAAAGGTGTCCCTGCCCATGGCAAGGGGTGGCCCTGGGTGAGTTTTATGGTCCCTTCCAATCCAAACCATTCTGGGATTCTGTGATTCTATAGAATAGACAGCTTTAAATGAAACTCTTCAGGCACTGACAGATTTTGGGGCTGTGACAGCCCTGAGTCCCTTGTACTGGAGAGGATGGAGGGCCCAGCCTGTCCCCATGAGCTGCTCCCCAGCCTGTCCCCATGGGCTGCTCCCCAGCCTGTCCCCATGGGCAGCTCCCCAGTTTGTCCCCATGGGCAGCTCCCCAGTTTGTCCCCATGGGCAGCTCCCCAGTCTGTCCCCATGAGCTGCTCCCCAGTTTGTCCCCATGGGCAGCTCCCCAGTTTGTCCCCATGGGCTGCTCCCCAGTTTGTCCCCATGGGCTGCTCCCCAGTCTGTGGAGCACCACACAGGGAGCTCAGGCTTGCAGAGTGACATGGAGAGGAGCAGCACAACGTGCCTGGACAGCGCTGGGTCCTGCCCTGCTCTTCTCTTAAATTTAATGCATCTGCAGCGTTAATTGAGGGGTAGGGAAGTCTCAGATGCCTTAGCAGGGGGGCAGCGCTGCCCAGTGCCCTCCACAGCCCCCTTGGCTTCCAAGATCTCCCAAAAATTACAACCCCCGAGCACACCCCGAGCAGTTTGTGCCTCTCCTGCTCCCGCTGTTCTGGCTGAGCCCTGGGAGCGGTTCAGCACACGCACCTCTGCCCTGGAGCTCAGCAGGGACTCGGGGCTGGTTTCCCCCTCTTTGTTACCAAACCCTGCAGGAGGAGGAGCCCCGGCCGAGCCTCGCCCTGCCCGTGCCCTCCCGAACGCGCACCCCGGTGAGATGGAGCCGCTGCCAAAGAGCTCCTGGGCCGCCCGTGCTGCTCGTCCCCTGCTCCAGCTGGTGCAGCTCCGCGGCTCTGCCTGCCCATCTGTCCGCCCGAGCCGGCCGAGCCCCCGGGGCCGGGATTAGCCCCGTCCCGCGGGATGCGGCGCCGGCTCCGGCAGCCCGAGCTGCACCTGAGCAAACAGCGATAGCACCGCTTGGTGCCCACCCCGCGGCCCCTCCTGGCTGCAAAAACCACCTGCCCCCTTTGTGTCCTCACCCCGAGAGAGGGCTTTGCTACCCGCAGCCCAAATCCTTGATTTTTATCTTTTTAAAATCTTTTTATCTGCATCCCAGTACGGGGTCCCCTCTGTCCTCTCTCAGCTCATGCCCTGGGTGGGGTTTGTTGCCTGTCCGGCCCCAAAATAAAGCTGGAGCTTCATCGTTGTGTGTGGCTGGGCAAGGAGGGTCCCTGCCCTGAGGAGGTGGCAGCTCCCGGTGGGAGAGGCTCCTGTGGGGCGGGCAGGGAATGTGGGGCGGGCAGGGAATGTGGGCACGGAGTAGAGAAGGGCGTGGGGCACATCCCCGTGGAGCTGCCCCGTTTGTTCCAGCGGCCCCGGAGTGAGGCAGTCACATGAAATCACTTGATGTCAAGGAGAATCATGCCCCGAACGGCGTCCTGACCCCACGGGCTGGCACCGAACAGTGCCCCTTTGTTCCCCCGTGCCCGCTGCTCTCCCGGGTGCTGAGCTCCAGCCCGGGGGGGTGCAGGCAATGGGAGCTGAGTTTTCCCAGTGGCCCCAGTTTGCTCCCCCGGGGGCTGGTGGAGGGCAGGGAGCAGGGAAGCCCTTCCTGCACCCGGGGGCAGCAAACGAAGGTCTGGGAATGTTTGCTCTGTCACTGCTGAGCCTGGACCCTCGGTCTGCACCCCCAGAGCTGCTCCTGGGGGCTCTGCCTGGCTCCAGCCTGGCTCTCCTTGTTCACTGCCCCCCTCACTCTTAAATAGTAAAGAGGGTGGGAAAGTCCAATTTTCTGTAGAATGACATGGCTTGGGTTGGAAGGGACCTTAAAGCCCATCCCATCCCACGCCTGCCATGGGCAGGGACACCTCCCATAGCCCAGGTCACTCCTGGCTTTGAGATGGGATTCATCCCAGCCAGGGCTGGGGCAGCCACAGCTTCTCTGGGCACCTGTGCCAGGCTCTCACCACCCTCACAGGGAATAATTTCTTGGTAATATCTGATCTAAACCTCCTCTGTTTCACTTTAAATGCATTCATTAAGGAGGCAGCGTGAGGAGGTCGGTGTTGGCCACTGCCCCTCCTGGCTCCTCTGGGCACCTCCTGCCCGTCTGCCACCCCCCAGGGTTTACCAGCACTTCACCCTCCCTGCTGGATGTGCTGTCTTTGAGCAAGGTGCATCCTGCCTGTCCCCTGTGCTTTCACCTGAACAACACCTGGTCCCGAGGGCTGGGATGTGGTCAGGATGAGGGAGGGAAGAGCTGTGAGGCCTTTCCGTGGGACCACAGCCACCACCATCCCCCTTTGGCTTCCCTCCCTGCAGCCAAGCAAAGCTGGGATCGTGTAAAAATCAAGCTGATTTGAATTATTTAATAATTTGTTGATTCATTATTTATGATATAAACTTCAGCTTCGATCCCAGTTCTGAGCTGGCTCTGGCTCTGCCTCTTCCCACCCCGATCTCCCCATCTGTTCCCATCCCTTTTATTCACAGCCTTTTCTCTTCCCACTCCTTGTGCCCATCCCTCCACCCCCCAGAATGCCCCTCACAGGGGTTTGTTCCTGGAACTCTGGGGGTGCTTTGGGGGGTTTCTGAGGGTGGGACGTGCTGAGCTGCTGCTCAGGTGGGTCCTGGGAGGCTCTTGCTGAGGGGGCACAGGAAGGGGCTGCTGTTTGGCAGGTTTAAATCCAACCTTAGCCCAGCCCAGGCTTTAACTTGGTAAAAATCAGGACTGTGAGAGCCAGGAGGAGCTCCAGGTACCGTCCCCACCAGATGAAGATGTAGGAGAGTAACAGAGGAATTTCTATGAGTGCTGACACTGAGTTTATTTGCAATTAGAGCCTGGATGACTAATCCTTTCAGACGCTGCTTCCCCTGTTCCTGGCTGCCTTATCACCCAATGCCACCATCAGATTGTGCCTGGGGGGCTGCTGGGCTGAGATCACCCCTGGGCCTGCCCTGGCACCCCGGGGGCACCTCCAAAGCCACGACCCCGAGCTGCGGGTCCTGCATCTGACCCTCCCCTTCCCCAAAGCGTGGCCAGACACTTTGCATCCCTTATTAGCCCTGCTCTCCATCCCTAATTAGAGGAGGGCCACGGGGACCTGTTCTTCCCCCTCTTCCCGGGGTATTTGACAGTCACTCGAGATCCTTCTGTTGTAGTGAAAGGGGATCTGTCACCGCTGCTAATGGGGCTGTCATCAATACCCCGGGAGCAGGGCAGGCATGGGCACTGCTCAGCTCTGCATTAGCCCTTTCCTCGGAGCCCCTGGGAGCTGGGAGAGATCCATTAGTGTGGAGACAGAGTTAGGGAGCTGCAGAGACACCGTGAGGAGTCCTGGGCCCCTGGAGAGGAGCTGCTGCCTGGCCCTGCTGCTGCCTGGCCCTGCCTGTGGAGCTGCATCCTCTGGAGGGGGGGGACTCCAGCAGGATTTGGGGTGTGGGCAGGCCAGAGGTGGGTTTGGGCAGGAGATGGGCTTTGACAGGAGATGCCACGGCCCAGCAAAGCACTGTCCATTGCCAGGATAAACCAGTGTAACTCCATCTGCTGTGCTCAGTGACCAGAGCACCAGTGAGGGGCTGGGGCAGCTCCTGTTCCCCAGGGATGCTCCTCGGGGTGGGTGTGCTGGAACTCCTCCTGTGCTCCGAGTGTCTCTTTTATTCAGGACCATGGCCAAGGCTGGAAAGGGCAGCCTTTTGATGTTCTCTGGGCTTGCAAACCTTTCCAAGGTCGGGTACATTCTGTCTGTCCCAGCACAGCGTGTTTCTGTGAGCTACAAATGGGTTTGTTGTAAGGTGTCTGTCCTGCTGTAACTCTGCCAGGGCTCAGGACACTCATTTAGGGCCACACTCTGAATTCAGCCTTTCCTGAGCTTTTTTGGGTTCAGATCTCTCAATAGCTCCAGGACCTAAAAGCAGGGAGAGGTTTGGCTTCTGCTGGGGGCAGAACAAGCCTGGCTGGCCCTGCTGGTCGTGGAGTGAGGGGCAGGTTGGGCCCTGCTGTGATCCCAGCAGGAAAGCTCCATCCTGCTCCCAGCACTGCCCCTTCCCTGGGCCTTTCAAGTGCTTTCCCCAATAATTGGCTGGTGCATCCATGGCCATCACGGGTCACAGCACCTCATTGTCACAGGGGCCCAGGGGGAGCTTTCTGTTGGTTCAGCCCCACCCAGGCAAACCCCTCTTTGTGAGGAGACAAAGCCCAGCCCTGCCTTCCTTCTGGGGACATGGAGAGGGGTGTGGGTGGCACGGGCTGGGCTGGGCACTGGGATCCCTGTGGTGCTAAAACCTAATTGTGATCAAAAGGGTGATGTCAGGAGGGGGCTTTTCCTGCCCTTCTGTTGTGTTAGTTTGAATTTTAGATCTGAGCTTTGCAATTAGTGGCTTTGCCTTTATTATTATTGTTATTGTTGTTGTTATTGTTGTTATTTTTCCCCCCTGGCCAAACCATTCCCACCTCTGGCTGCCACCACCTCAGTGCCTGATCCTCTGCTCTGCTGTAAGGAACTCCTGGTAAATCCTCAGGGTTTGGGAGCTGAACTCTTGGTGGGCCCTGGGGGTTCCCCCAGCTGGGCCAGGCTCTGCCACCCCCAGGAGGGACCCTGGGGCAGCTGCAGCAGCTCAGCCCTGAGGAGATGCCTTGGGGCATGTAAGAAAACAAAGCAGACCTACAGGGGCAGCCAGGAGACCTCCCCGTGTGTCCCCAGAGCCTGGGGCAGAGGGGACAGAGGAATTTTGGCTCAGGAGGTGAATCCCCCACGAGCTGGCGCTGCCTCTCAGGCTGGGCACGAGCTGGGGGGGTTAAGCCAGGCTGCAGCTCTAAGCTCTCCCTCCAGACTCGTGTTTCAATCAATAGTTGAGTCAATAACAGCTGGAGAGATGCTTAAAGTCTTTGAGAACAAGCCCACAAGTGACTCCAGCTGAGCTCGGGGTGTCAGGGAGGGCAGGTCTGCCCCAAACCCTCGGTCGTGCTGGTTCAAGTTCCCAGTGCTGGGCCCCTCTGCCAGACACTCACCATGGTGCAAATCACTCTCCAGGCACTGCTGGGCACAGCCTGCCCCCTGTTCCCCTGGGCAATGCTGGGCACTAACCTGGATTGCACGGGAGGGGATGCTGAGACAGGTTGGGTGTTGGGTGTTGGGACAGGAAGGGAGTCGAGTTCACCTCCCCCAAATAAAGCTCCAAACTAAAGCTTCCCACTGCAGGTTTCCCTTTCCTCTCCATGCCTGGAGCAGGCAGAGCTGAGCTGTGGGGAGCTCTGCCCAAACCCTGGGACATCCACAGCTCTGCCAGCCTCGCCAACCCTCCCACTCCCTGCTATTAGAGCTCCGTGCCGTCAGCAGCTGAGATTCTTTGATGTGGCACAGGTATAAATAGCTCCCTACCTGCACCAGAGCCTGCTCCATCCCCTCCCCGCTGCTGCCTTGGCAGGAATTGGTGCTGGGAGTGAGGAAAAAACAAGTGGAGAGCTTTGGGAAACCGTCTGGCCAAGGCAGCCCCGGGGAGGTGCTGGGAGGGGAAGCCCTGAGCTCCCAGCCTGGCTGGCACTGGGTGAGGTCTCGCCAGCACCCAGAGCCTTCCTGGTGTCCTGGGGATCCCTGCACAGCACTGGGCATCTTTTCCAGCCCCACAGAGCTCCTCAGCCCTCACCTTGGCCCCACTGCCCCACTGGGTGCTTGTACTGGTCATGCTGGGGAGGTGCAGCATCCTCAGGGGGAGCTTGGTGATAAATCCCCTCCCTCCCAGGGTGAGGTGAAGGGATCCCCTGCAGTGGTGCCAGTTATTCTGCTCCTTGAAAGGCACCATCCCTGGGTCCAGCCTTCCCTCCTGCCTTTGCTACAGAGGTTTTAGGATTCAGTCTCCAAACAGTGCCAAGCTGCTCTTGTCTTTATAACACCAAGCAGGAATCAGCACTAAGCAGATATCCCTCTTCCTCTCTGCTTTATGGCTCTCTGGTGCAGGACTGACAGCTCCACAGGCTGCACAATAAATAATACGTCTCATAATTTAGGAGCCAGGCTGGGGGGGGGGGGGGGGCAGGGCTGGGTTCAGGATTTACCACTGGC
>JAWWLZ010000077.1:2959629-2981658 GCA_035041345.1 Poliocrania exsul
CTCTGTGTCCCCAAGGTCCCCTCAGTGTCCCCATGGCCCTGCTGTCCCCAATGTCCTCTTGATGTCCCCAATGTCCCCTCAGTGTCCCTATGGCTCTGCTGTCCCCTCAGTGTCCCCTCAGTGTCCCCACTGTCCCTCCAGTGTCCCCCCAGTGTCCCCTCAGTGTCCACAATGTCCCCAACATCCTCAATGTCCCCAATGTCCCTACAGTGGGACACAGGGGACACAAAGAGGGGGGATGGGGAGGGTCAGGGGACACGGGGGGACGGGGGGGACATGGGGGGGGGACATAGGGGGACACCAAGGACACCAGGGGGTGACACTGGGAGCCGGGGGTGACAGTGCTGTCCCCACATCTGGGGACAGGGGTTGGGGACAGGGAAAGGGGTTGGGGACACTGGGAGACACTGGGGGGACTGAGGGGACACTGCGGGGGCACTGTGGGGACACTGGGGTACAAAAAGGGGCACTGGGTGACACTGGGGGGACTGGGAGACACTAGGGGGACACTGGGAGGGACTGGGGGGGACACTGAGGGACACTGGGGGGGACACTGGGGGGCACTGGGGGACACTGGGGACCCTGGGGGACACTGGGGACACTGAGGGATACTGGGGACACTGAGGGACACTGGGGAACACTGGGGACACTGGGGACCAGCCCAGTCCTGCAGGCTCTGGAGCTGTGGGTGGGCAGCCCCACCTGTTGTGCCTCTTGAGAGCCGATGGGAGACGACTCGCAGGCTGGGAGTGAGTTTTGAACAAGGTTTTATTATATGTTTAGTGTTCTCTATACAAAAAAATCCAGTCTTTTCTTTTTTACAGTGATTCAAAAAAACGAGATCTGAGTCTTTTGGCCTTCTTTCATCTCTCATGCAGTCGGTTGAGAAGTCCTTCTATTAAACTCTTCTCTCTGTAGTCCATAAATCTCCTCGCTGTAAACTGGGAATTTTACAGCCTCAGCTTTACATTTCTCGTTGGAACAGGTGGGTTAACGCAAAGGTGGTGGCTTCTGTCTTTGTTTTTGTTTTTTTTTTGCTTTAAAAAAGGCAAAGAAATACATAGAATACTTTGGAACAACCAGGAGGTTTTACAGAGAGGACGGATGGATTGCGATATATTTACAAATTAAAGAGGAACAAAACAGTCCAATACTTTCTGTCTGATGTGAGCAGGAGGGACAGACGTGGGAAACTCGGTGCTGTGAAGGAAGGACTCTGCTCTGGGGGTCTGACACGGCGGTCTGGGGGTCTGACATGGGAGTTTTGTGGCTTTGACACAGGTTTAGACTGTTGGACAACCAAAGCCCGATGCCCGATGCGAGGACAGAGACAGCACTGCTGGGCAAGGGGAGCTACTGATGCAGTGGGTGATTTTATCAGGACCAGAAAAGCATCATTATTCTCGTTAATAAAACAGGTTTTAGTGCAAGAAATAGATTTTTTTTCTCCCTCTCTCTTCTTCTTTTTTTTTTTTTTAATAAGTTTTGTTTATTGCTTAACTGAAACCGTTTGCTGCTATACACGCTAAGCCTGGTACGAGGGTGAGGCGTGGCAGGGTGAGCTCACAGGTCTGCTGGGACCTGGGCAACCAGGAGAGGTGTTGGCATGTGCCAGGAGAGGTGTTGGCATGGCTGGAGCTCCGTGCCAGGGGAGGCATGGCCGTGGTGACGGGTGGCACTGCCCAGCCCTGCCCTCCACCCTCCTGCTCCCCCAGCGGGAGCAGCAGCTCCTCGTCCGTCTCCTGGGTCAGAAGGGGCTGTGACACGTGGAACTGGGGGCTGTCACCTGTGAGAAGGCAATGCTGGCAGGGGGACACTGTGGGGATGTCGTGACCTGGTGTCCGGTTGGGTTTCTATGAGCAGGATTTCAGGGCTCGTACCAAAACTCCAGCTTTTCCCACTGCTTTTCTGCCTCTTACTGCACCACCACTGGAGGGAGAGCAGGAGCAGCCTCAGGATCAGGGGGTCCCTGGCAGGGCAGGGCAGGGCTCCAAACCCCGCTGGGTGCCAGGGAGGGCAGGCTGTGTCCCCCAAGAGAAATGACAATTATTTCTTGGAGGGAGGTGTTTGCAGTGGGCTCTGGGTGAACAGCTCTGCAGTGAAGCTGCATCTTCCCTCCTGTTCCCCCTGCGTGGTGGGCAGTGGGAGCCACACAGGAGCTGCCCAGCTCTGACCTGCAGGATCCACGTGCCACGAGCAGAGCGTGGCAAAGTCCCTCTCAACAACCCACAGAGGAAAAGGATTCCTGTTAGCAGGATGTCTTCAGAGCAAACCAGCTTGAAAGCTGAAAGAATAATTGCATTAATCCTATTGCATTCAATGCATGATGCTGACAAAAAAAAAACAACAAAACAACCAACAAAAATGCTCCTTAGGAAAAAAGAAATGAAAGGAAAATCCATCCCGACGTCCGTGGAACGGTTGGAGGAACCTCATCTGTCTCAGCGAAGGTACCTTTGGTTTCAAAAGTGCAGGAAGTGGGAGAACACACCTGGCATTGGCCACTAAACTTGGGCTAGTGTGGAACTCTGCCTTCTACCCGATCCATGCTGGTCCAGCCGGGGGAGCTGCGCGGACCCCGCTCCTCCTGCCCTGGGACGGAGACGGCGCCTCGGGGGGCGGCGGGGAGGGGTCAGGTCGGGGAACTTCCCGGGAAGTTCCAAGCTGTGTAAGGCATGTGGAGGAAGGAGCGCTCCTGCCCCGGGCGGCTCGGGGGGTGACGGGGTCGCTGCGAGCACGGAGAGATTGGGTTTGTGCCGAGGGCAGCGCGGGGGTCCCTCGGGGAAGGGGCTCGCTCGGGCTGATGGATGGAGGGGGAAAGGCCACTGTCAGAAATGAGGAGGGGGGTCAGTGGGACACACTGTCCATCTGCTCACCCCGGAGCCTGGGGGGGCTCCTGTCCTGTCCTGTCCTCCTGTGCTCCCCCCACGAGCCTTCCCTGTGTGCCCCTCTGTGCCAGGGGATCCTCCACCCCAGCCCGGGGGGCTCTTCCATCCTCACCATCTGGCTTTGAATTCCTCTAAAAACCGGTGCTTTCTGGTGCCCTCATCCCATGGTAATCCTGGTCCTGCTTCCACTCTCTCTGTGCTACATAAGATTCGTGGAGTTGCCTTTAAAAGAAAGCAGGTGTGCTCTGGGCTCAGGTTCCCCCCAAATTCTCACAAAGCAAAGACTAAACCCTGCAGTGCTGCTGCCCCAGGGCTCAGAGGGTGGGTGGTGGCACCTCCCTGTCCTTCCACAAGTCCCACAAGTTTTCTGCAGCCTCTTGTCCTCCAGGATGCTCTGGGTGAGCCCCCTGTGGGCTCTGCAGGGGGGATGGACCACAGAGCTTCAGCATCGATGGGAGGGAGGTGGTGGGACCTGCTCCTCCCTGCATAGGTGCTGCTTGAGCTTTGGGGAAGGAGGTTTTGGCTCTGGCTGTTTGGGGAGAGGCTCTGGCCAAGGTGCTGCTGTGACCATGGATGGCTCAGGCAAACAGTGCCACAGTGTTGGTACCCAAAGATCCACCACTCTGCTCCTTTCACGCCTTTGTGCTGCTCTTGCTGCTCTGCCCAGGCCCCTCTCACCCCTCTTCCCTTCCCCAAACTCCTTCTTTGTTTGCTTTCCCCCCTCCCCTCTTACCCAGAACCTTCCTGAAAATACTGAATAGAAGAATTTTTAGCTCCCTCCCCAAAGCACAGAAAGGGGCTCAGGGAGCCTGGGTGGCCAAGCCCACCCTGCAGCCCCTCTGGGCTGGCTCTGGGCACTGGGGCAGCCCCAGAACTGGGGGGCAGCCCCCCAAGTTGGGCTTCACCTCGAGCATCTCCTGCTGCAGCCCCGATCTGTGCCACAGCTCCAAGCCCTGGCACCCCGCGAGTCCTGGCCCTTGGCTTGTTTGCTAAGGATAAATGGCCTGGGCAGCCTCCTGGGCTGCTTTGCTTGCTTGGATTGGTTTCTTTTTTTTTGTTTTGTTTTGTTTTTTCATTTTTTTTCTATTTTTTTGTCGTTGGTTGGTTTCAATCCCACGTTTCTCTCGGGGGTCGCGGCGGCGGCGGCTGCTGTGGAACCCCCACCCGCTGCAGACCCCCAGGCTGTCGGTGGTTCCCTGGCACTGGGCTATGCCAACGAGTAGATAGCATTGACTGGGGACGTGGCCTCGGAGCTCTCGTTGCCCTCGGTCTCCTCCTTGTCCTTCTTGACGGTGTACTGGCCGATGAAGGAGCCATCCTCGTTGAACTGCCCCTCGCCGCCCTCGCCGTAGTCCACCAGGCTGTCGTCGCTCTCCTGCTGCTTGATGGTGCCGTCCAGCGACGTCTGGCTGTTGGGAAGAGGTTTGTTGTCTTCATCGCTGGGTGGCAGAGGACAGACAGACACAGTGAGGGTTGAGAGCAGGGCCTGGGACCTTCACCCAAGGTCTGGATGTTCAGAATGAATCCAGAGTGTGAAGGCACCGAGCAGAGCCCACGAGCTGGGGGTGCTCTGGCTGGGGGGAGAAGGTGGTGGGGTGCCTGCTGTGTGGGTGAAGGTGGGTCTGCAGCTGCCTCTGCACACCCAACCTTCACCCTTTTGCTTTATAAAAATCCTGTTTTTTAACCTGGGTTACACCCAATCAACCCAGCTGGATGTGCATCAGAAATATCCTTCCCTTGGCATTGCTTTGTCGCTGCTTTGATTCTTTCTCTCAGTATTTCACCCAAACCGGTTGAGTGGTTTGGTTCCAGATTCCCTGGCAGAAAACCCAGTTTGGGGAGTCACATGCAATGGGGAGCACTCAAAGCACTGCGAGGGGGCACGAAGAGGATGCCAAGTTCTGTGCAGCTTCCAAAACTCAGGGGAATTTCCCTTTTCGAGCTTGTTTCTGAGCATCTAAGCTTGTTTGCTCAATTCTTTATGCTTTTCTCTTTTTTTTTCCACTAGAAAGATTAAGCCAGGTCACAGGAAAATAAATTGTTTGACCCACAGGAAAAAAACACCACTTTAAAGAAACCCTTTTAACAAAAAATCTAAACAGGGAAAAATTGTTTTCCCTCTGGAGGGCAAGGGCTGAGATCTCATAAATAGAGATGATATTTTGTGGAGGATGAGAGTGGATTGTTATAAATATATATATAAAAAATTAATTCTCATGTCATCTAATCCTTAGCTCATATTTGATCTTATGGCCAGCATTCAAATCCTGCCCTGTTCTCGAAGGTATCACACACAGACCTGAAATATTTGTGCTCCCACCTCCAATCCTGCCTTTTTATTGTTGCTGGTTTAGCCTGGGGCTTGTCAGACTCACTCACTCTACTCTGCTCCTTTATTTTCCTTAGAACTGCTCAAAGTCCTGGGGTTTTTCTGCACTTTGCTTGGGCCAGGGAGCAAATTGCTCTTCAGCTGGGGAAGGCATTAATTCTCCCTCATTCCATTTAATTAATGGCATCAGCTCTGGAGTGGGAGAGGAATTTGGTGTCCCACAGCACAACACGCAGCTCTCACTGCGTTTCCTCAGCTCAGCCTTTGGCAGTGGAGCAGCAACACAAACCCAGGATTTAACCTCCTGTTAACTTGGCATCACAACAAAACCCAACTTGTTAGCTCTGAAAGCAGCTTTTTGGGGGGGTGGGAGAGGAAGAGTTCAGTCTGCAAGCAGGGCTGAAGGTTAGAAAGCCCCAAAAATGCCAAGTAGAGAGTGGCAAAACCCAGACTCCTTTATCTGCAATGTCCTTGCCCAAGGTTTGGGGGGCAGTTAAGGCTGAATACGGGGCCAGATTTCCCCTAGGGGGGCGTTGGCAGCCCCAGCCCCCCAGCAAGGCATCTCCGGGGGGTTCCCCTGGTTTTACCTCTCTCCAGGACCAGTTTCCTGTTAGTGCATTAGGGTGGGGAGCAGAGATTCACCAGCTGTGGATGGAACACAACCCCTTCCTGGGCTCTGCTGAGTGTGCACCAGAGCAGCAGAGCAGCAGCTGCAACCCAGCTGGGGCCTGAGAGCCACAAATCACCGGGAAGAGGGAGAGGCTGGAGCCACAGGGAGGGTCTCCAGGCTGAGACAAAGAGTGTCTCAGGATCGTGTCCCCTGTCCCCACCCCTGGGTGCTGAGGGCACCAAGGGCATCACTCCCAGGTCCAACTTTGCCACACCAGGAGGGATGAGCAGCTCGAGTGGGGGGGCCTGGCTGGCTCCTGGGGGCACCCCCAGCCCACGGGGCATTTCCAAGCAAGATCCAACTGGCTCCATGTGGGGGTGCCCCCAATGCCAGCGGGAATTAGAGGGGTCTTGTTTAATGTGTTAGGTGAGGCAGGAGCACGGGAACAGGGAGGGGGAGGGATTGTTTTGGCTATAAAGAAATCAATAGGTAGAAGGAAGGAAAATAATTAAAAAAAAAGCTAAATGTGCCGGACTTCTGGCAGCACGTGGTCCTACCTTTCAAGAGACCTTCATGGTCCATGTGGATAGACCAGGTGAAAAGGAGAAGAAAGAATGGGAATAAAACAGAGAGAAGCAGAAAGAGCCTGATCAGAGAGAGATATGGTGAGCTCTGCATTTACAGGGGCAGTGCTAAAACCAAAAAAGAAACGCCCGCATTCCTCACGGAGCTGAGTGCCTCGTTATACCAAATGGAGCCAGGAAATCTGCTGGGGTGAGCCTGGATGGCACAGGGGGCTGTGCGAGAAGGGCTGGGGGGGAGTCCATCAGGGTCAGCTTTAGGGGACAGTGGTGGCTCTGGGGACCGACATGCAGCAGGACAAGGGAAAGGGTTGTTCGGTTCCCCCTCCAGCTTTCTGCTGGATTTCCATGATTTTCCATGATTTTCATGGATCATGTTCCCTACTGCCAAACCTACACCTGCCCAGGCTGCCCCTCCTGAGCTGAGCTCCCCTCACGAGGCTCCCAGCACAGTCCTGTGTCCTCCTGCCTTGGTGGCTGCTGAGATGGCAAGCTGGCAGTGCCCGCAGTGTGGCACCTCTGCCACAGGACACTACCCTGAACCTCAGCTGGAATCCAGAAGCTCAACCCACTGCACTTTGCCTTCCCAGCACCCGAGGTTTCCGGTGGACTCCCCCACGTGCAGCATTGAACATTTGGTATAATGAGGCACAGTCACTGGCACAGAACATTGTCCAAGGATAATGGTCTCCTGCGTGGAAAATAAGCTTTTCAGCTTAGCCTCTGCTCAGGAAACCCATTATTCTGAGAGTGCAACACAAAGATGTGACAGTATCTCTTAATTACGGGCTGCAGTGATCTGAAAGTTGCATGCACAGGGCATCGAGGACGTGAGGGATGATGAGAGCACATCAGACATGCCATGTGGAGGTGGGAGGGGAGCCAATGAAGAGCTCACGTCAGCTCAATTCCTGTCCTTGCCTGAAACATTAATTGCTGCCCTCCTTGAGCCCAACATCGCAATCAACTCCAATCTTAATCAGCCAACAGCATTTCATATCAATCCTTCAGGTTCACCTCTCTTTCTGCCTCCTTGAGGGGAAGCCTCCTATCACTTCTCCCAGGAAACCTGTTGTTCCTGAGGAGGGGGCAAAGGTTATGGGTTGTTGGGGGTTTCTGGTTGTTCTTTTTTGATTGTTTTTCCCCCCCCTGTTTAGCCCACAGAATGATGTGATTGAAAACCTTGGGAGTATTTTGGAGCTTGGTTGTTGTCCTCCTACTGACCTGTGTCTTTGGCTTGCAAACCTCTGGGAATGGGGCTGTCAATAAAAGATTGACCTTCAGCTAAGCAGGATGAAGGGGTTGCCCCATCCCTTCCCCTTGCCTGGAAGTCAATGTCCCTTGGATGGTGCTGGGGCACTGAATGCAGCGTTGCTGCCAGCCATGCCAAGGGCTTGGATTTCCTTCTGGGCGAGGCAAGTGGGCCCTGGCAATGGATGTGCCTTGGATGGATGGGCTGGGACGGGCTCGGTGGCCCCTGGAGAGCAGAGCTGTGCAATGGGTGGTACTGCCAGAAGGTCGGTGGGCAGCCTGGGCTGAGCTCCTGGGGTGGGCTGAGCCTGGGGTTGTGTGGGGGAACCCCTGGGGCATGAGGGGCTCCCCACGTGGAATTCCCCCCATCCCACAAATCTGGGAGCCAAGAGGTTCCCTGTCATGACTGAGAGCACTGAGGGGGTTTGTTCTGCTCCAGGAGTGGCCCTGGCCATGCCCACACAGCTGTTATGGCTCTGATCTGTGCCAAGAGCACCAAACCACCCCTGGTGAGGGAGGTGTTTGATCCTGGGCAAGGCCTGCAATGGGACCAGGCTGCGCTCCTTCCTTCTCTGCTGTTCCCCATGTCCCAGCCAGGAATCTGCAGGGAACATCCCCAGACATTTCTGTGGCACTTCCTGCCCTGCCATCACTTGCCACCCCTCCAAGTGCTGGGCAGCTCCCAGGGCATGATGAGGAAGGTGTTGCCCAGGGCCATAAGGAATATCAGGAATTCCCTACAGGATGGTGCTTCCTCTGGGTCCTGCTGGGTGTGTTTGTGTCCTGTGTGGTGCTCTCAGAGGACTGGGGGGCTTTGGGTTTAGTGATTTCCTTTGGAGAGGAAGAGTCGCTGCTGGAACAGTTCCTGTGCCACTGACAATCCAAACGTGGTCCCAGCAAGGGCTGCACTTGTTCTGCTTCCATTTCTGTCTTGGGTGCAGGCAGATTCATTTGGCTTCCTCTAAAGTCTTTGGCAGAACTCCTGTGTTGTGCTCCAGCCCCCCTGAATCCCAAAGAAATCCTACCCATCTTTCCCCCCTCACTTTGGAACTCTGGGAGTATCGGGAATGACACGGGGTGGAATCAACCCTTGTTTTAATTCAGGAGAAAAATTCCTGCTGGCCTAATTGGGCCTTGGATCCAGCTCAGATGGGAAAGTGCCTTTTAGTTCCTTGAAGAAAAGCCAAGCCCAGTGGAGGTGCTCCCTGAAACATCCCCTCACCTGTCAGGTGTGGGCAATGCAATGAGACCTGACAGCAGGACCTGCTCCTGCTCCAGGGGCAGCCACGGAGAGCAGGCAAGGCTTGGGAGAGTGTCTGTCCCTTCCTGACACATCCTGGGAGTTTTCCCGGGGTGGAAAAGGGCTCTGCTGCTCTTTAGAGGGTGACATTTGCGTGCAAGAGTGGAGTGGAGCAGAGGGAAGCCAGAGAGGTTTCTGCTGAACCCCTGCTGGGCTGAGCTGAGCCCTCACAGGGGGGTTTGGTGGGGCTGCCTGGGGACCTCACAGAAAATTCTGTGTTTGGAATGCAGGCAGACCCCCAAATGGGTCAGGGATCCAAACAGAACTTTGGGCATTACTCCCCTGTGGATAGGAGAGAGGCTGAGCTGCAGGTGATGCTCCAGAAATACCCTCAGGCTGCTACAGAGTTTGGGGTCTGGGGGTTTTGTTGTGGGTGTGGAGGTTTCTGTGTTAGGAGTGTCACCAAGGCTGGGCTGCTCCTGGTGCAGGTCGCTGATCCCAGAGTGCCAGCTCTGCCCACACTGGTGATCCCAGAGTGCCAGCTCTGCCCACACTGGTGATCCCAAGCTGGGACAGGGAACGGAGGAGCCCTGAGCAGCATCTCCCACCCTGGTCCCTCAGGAAGTGCTTCCCTTGGCAGGGGGCTGGCAGAGGGCAGGAGGCAGGAGGAGGAAGGTGGGAGGGCTCATTCCCAGGCTGTGTGGCCCGTGGGGCTGCAGGTCTGGAGGGAGAGCAGTGAGGGCTGTGATGGTGGGACTGGGGCTGATGGGGCCGGGGGCCACATGCCTTGGGAACGTACCTGTAGTCAAAGGAACCATCTTCCACGTTCTTGTCCTCGGGGTTGAGATGCTCATCTTTGTTGTCTCGGACTGGAAACAAGCACAGCCCCACCATTGTCATTAAAATCAGTGCAGGACACAGAGACAGCAGCGCAGTGGGGTGGGGGGGCTGGGACTCCCCCTGGGGTGAGGGACAGGTAAAAAACTGCACCTGGGAGGGCTTGCAAAGAGTTTGTAAAGGGTTTGCAAAGGGTTTGCAAAGGGTTTGTAAAGGGTTTGTAAAGGATTTGCAAAGGGTTTGCAAAGGGTGCTGCTGTGGGGCACCACAAGCACTCCAGACAGTGACAAAGTGTATTAATTGTAGGATTTCCTTAAGTCTTCTGTTTGCTTTGCACAAATTTAATGACATTTTGGCCTGAAAAGATCTTTTTCTGGCTGAGGACAAGCAGATGTGCAGAGCAGAGACTGCATAGCAGGAGTGTCCAGCCCTAAACCTGCACAGAGCTCTTGGCCTTTAATTAACTGAAATGCTTCCCACTAATGACAGCTCCCACTCTGGGGCAAGCCCAGATATCCCAGAGCAACACAACTTGATGCTCCCCTCAGAGCCTGCAGATGTTCAGGCCACTTGCCCCCCTCACCTGGGCACTTGCACCCCTCACCTGGGTACCTGCCCCCCTGTCCTGGGTACTTCCCCCCTCACCTGGGTACCTGCCCCCCTCCCCTGGGTACTTCCCCCCTCACCTGGGTAGCTGCCCCCTCACCTGGGTACTTTCCCCCCTCCCCTGGGTACTTCCCCCCTCCCCTGGGTACCTGCCCCCTCCCCTGGGTAGCTGCCCCCTCACCTGGGTACTTGCCCCCTCTGCTCCTCTTGATGAAGCAGACGATGAGCAGGATGAGCACGAGCAGGGCGATGGCGCACATGAGCCCGATGAACCAGCCCTGCGTGGCGATGTCCACCTGGTTCTTGGTGTAGGCTGGGAGGGCAGAGCAAACACAAAACCGGCTGTGAAGGACAGAGCAGGAGCACAGGGGGAACAGCTGAGGAGTGGGACAGGTCACTGGGGTGGGAATTCTGCCTTTGGCTGTCTCTGTGTGTGCTGACCGAGGTTTCTGAGGCTGCAGCACAAAGATCGGGGGATTTGGGGTTTTTTTTCTCCCTTTTGTGGTGGTTGAGCAACTGAACATTCCACCAGCAGCTCCAAACAGCAAAAGGGCACAACATAAAGTGAAACCTGGCACAGAGCAGGGGGAAAGGGGCAAATCGTGGCAAAAGAAACTGGGTAACTGATCTGAGCTTTTGTTTGCTGGGTCTGAAAACTGCCCTGGGAGTGAGAAGGTCTGAGCCAAACGTGGCCAAGAGGATCCAGTCCCTGGGGTCTGATCCAGGGCACTGCTGAGCCCTGAGGGCTCCTTGAACTGGGATAAACTGGAGTCCTGCACTGCAGAGGGGATGGGCAGTGGCTCTGCTGCCTTTGGGAGGCCACAGAGGGTCTCCAGGGCTGGGAGGGGAGCTGTGAGAGCCCCCCAAGCCTTGGCTGGTGCACAAGAGGAGGTGCAGCAGCTGGAACAGCTCTGGGCAATGACATCTGGGGGCCAGGGAGTTGAGAGGTGGTTTGGTAGCACAGGAAAGAGTTTCCTCCTGGGGGAAACTCTTTCTACCACTGGTTCCAGCACCCTCAGAAGGCTCATGACTATTAGGAGGATCCATCCCAAGCAAGGAGGTGTCTGGTGCCCCAAAGAGCTCCTGACTGCTGTGTCCTGCCTGACATACTCTGACTTCTCGTTTGCAGCTCTCCTGCACGGTCAGACAGACAAATCTGTGTCCTATAAATAGCACCACGCTGCCATTTTCTGGCTCTCATTGACATGCACTTGGTATTCAGCAAGACGGAGCAGAGGAGAAAATAACCTTCAACACAGCAGGGGGGCTGAATTTAACCAGCCCGCAGGAAAACAGAGAGGTGTTCCTGGGAGGGAGAGCTGGGCTGGTTGGGATCAAATCGGGAATGGGGATGGGCAGGAGGGAGCAGGGAACAGCCTTTTGTCACGACAACCTGACAAGAAGCAAGATGGTGTAAAGAAAGCGTGAAATAGCCCTCCCTGGATGTGTTCTGAATGAAAAGCTCCTGCAAGAGAAACAGCAGAGTCAAAAAGGGAGGGGTTGAGTTGGTGAACTGTCCTAACCCACAGCGTTTCAGGGCTTAAGCTGTGCTTGTTCCATCAGAATTGGACCCAAGAGGAGAAATTCTTTCTTTAGGATGAAACCCAAGCCAGAAGGGAACTGCAGGCAAACCACGACAAGGACATTCAGATAAAAGATGAGAACGACAAGAAGGAAAACCATTTGGTAAAGAAATGATGTCAAACCCTGAACATTTGTGTTTGTGAGGAGCTCAACTGACCCCTGGGCTCAGCCAGGGAGGAAGGAGCTGCCTGATGGTGCCTTGGCTGCTTTTCCCCTAATGCTGCCAAATTCCACATTTACCTGAGCTTTGTAGTCCTCGAGGATGTGCTTTTAACTGGAGAGAATGAGATTATAACAGAGTGGAGCTGAGAACTGGATTCAATTAGCTGAGTGCTCGGGGAGGGAAGGGGAAGAAGCTTTACTGGAAAGCTTTCAGATGGAAGGGAAGAAGATTTTGTTAACAGTGATGGGACTTTTACAGGGAGAAACAAGGGGGTCTTCAAAGTATCAAATGCCAGAGAAGCCTGAGAGGGGGTTGGAGCTGAGTTTCCCAGGGAGGGAGGGTTTGGAGCCCCAAGGAGATCCTGCAGCAGGATGGTGGCACTGCCTGTCACCGAGGTAGGGGCATAATTGCCATCCTTCCCAAAAAAGCAACACGTGACGACCAAATTAGAGTCACAGCAATGGTGTCTTTGGAGCAAACGAGTGACTGTCATTGCAGCACTGGGGAAGGGAAGGGAAGGGAGGGACGTGGCTGTCAGAGGGCAGGGTGTGATTTGCTTTAATATAAGGCCAACACCAAGGGGAAAGCAGCTGTGAGATCCCACAGTCCTGACTGCAAATGCAACTGCAGTGCCTTCTGAAAAAAATTAATTATGATCTCGTGGCAGCAAACACCTTACCCAAGAGTCACCATCTCTGTGCCAAGAGCAGAGCTGGGCTCCACCAGCAGAGCAGCAGCAGAGTTTTTGTCTTTGCTTCTAAAGGAGACCACTGGGAATGTAAAGTCCCACTGCCTCCAGCCTTGTGTGATCCTCTTCCCAGAATCCCAGAAACATTTAGGTTGGAAAAGACCTCCAAGGTCATCAAGTCCAACCTGTGCCTGACCCCACCCAGAGCTCTGAGTGCCACATCCAGTCATTCCTTGGACACCTCCAGGGCTGGGGACTCCAAACCTCTCTGGGAGCCCCTTCCAATGCCTGACCACCCTTTCCATGGAGAAATTCCTCCTGATGTCCCACCTGCCCCTGCCCTGGCACACCCTGAGGCCGTTCCGTCTCTTCCTGTCCCTGTTCCCTGGAGCAGAGCCCGACCCTCCCCTGGCTCCCCCCTCCTGGCAGGGATTGCAGAGCCAGAAGGTCCCCCCTGAGCCTCCTTTTCTCCAGGCTGAGCCCTCCCAACCCCCTCAGCCCCTCCTGCTGCTCCAGCCCCTTCCCCAGCTCCATTCCCTGCCCTGGACACTCTTCCCAGTGTTTGTACAGGCTGAAGAACTTATTTATTTTAAATTTAGAAGACCTCTTTGGATTAAGCTATTTCTGTCACTTCACAGTGTCCTTTGCTCCTGGGAGGGGACACTGTTGGGTTCTTGAGCTGCCACTTAATCAGAGGCAAAGTCAGAGGGCTGTGTCCTGCAGCCTCAGTGCAGGTGGAACGTTCCTTCCTTCTCTGCCCTCAAACTGAAGAAACCTTTGGAACAGCTATTTGTAAAATACAAAAAACCCACTCCCCACCCCCCCAAAAGGAACAGAGCTTTCTTGTCCAGAGCATTCCTGATGGCATATGATTGTCAGCGGGGGCCGAGCCCTTGTGTCAGCAGAGCAGCCAGCAGAGAAATGGATGTGCATTTATTCATGCACATCCCACAGTGCCAGGGCTCAGGTCACCACCAGCCCCCAGCACAGGGATAAAGGGGCCCCATCCTTTACTCTCCAGGAAAACATCAGTAGGAACCTCTCAATTATGGAAAATATATGCAGAGTCTCCCAGCATGAATCAGCCAAGGATATTGCTTTCCCCCCCCCCCCCCTTTCTAATGATTCCTGGCCCCTTGCTGGCTCCTCACTCCCCCCACAGATCCCAAAGCGGGTGAGGAGAAGGGGAGGAAAGGAAAGAGGCGGGTCCAGGTTGGGAAGAGTTTTCCAGAAGGATAAGTCTCGTGGTGGGTGGGGATCTCGGAGTCAGGGGAGGGTCCAGAAGGAGAAACCAAATTGGGGATGTAACGAAGCAACTGGAGCTGTGCTGGAGCTGAACCTCCAGTGTGGGGTCAGGATGTTCCAGGGGCTGCTGTGCCATGGGTTGGACACATCCCAGGGTGAGGGAGCAGTTTGGGGAGGTAAATCAGAGCTCAGAGCAGGGCACAGCCAAGGGCAGCACTCACTGGGTGCATGGGCAGCATTTGCTATTTAAAACCCACATCAATGTGGCACTTGGGGACAAGGGTTAGGGGTGGCCTTGGCAGTGCTGGGTTAATGGACAGACTCAATGATCTTAGAGGTCTTTTCCAGCCTTAATGATTCCATGCAACACCAGCAGCTGCCACCTGTCCCTGTGTCATCTCAGCACATCAGGAAATTACTCAGGCTCACCAAATTTTGGGACGTCAAATAGGACGTGCTTGGGGGGTGTGGGGAGCTGCTCCCCCTCCCCACAGCTCTGCCTTGCTGGGAATCACATTTTCCTTTTGCCCTTCTCAGCAGAGCCCGGGAAGTGCTGGAGTTTTCCATCCCTCGGCTGGATCTAAGAATCGTTTCAGCTCCTTGGAAATCCCCCCCTGTAGCTCCTACACCAGCCAGGGGGCTGCTCCAGGGCTTCCTGCTCTCCCTGGTTTCCAGCTGAGTGTTCAGAGCCTTGCTCTGAGAGGCTCCTGCACAGACCCCTACGGAAATCCCGGGGGAACACAAAGGGAGTTACTCTTGCTTGGATTTACTCAAAGTCCTCGAGTGTGAACGGGGAAGTTTTATCAAAAAGCCCCACTGAGCACCAGTGGGAGTCAATAAGGGGGTGGTGGTGGGTGGGCAGTGAAGGAATCCCTTACTGGGGAGCTGTAAAAACCACTGGAAAATCGGTCTTGCAATTAAAATCACTCCTGCAATTAAAATCGCTCCTGCAATTAAACTCGGTGCCAGAGAAAACATGCCTGGAGGCTGGGAAGCCCTAGGGAGATGCCACGCGTGCAGATTCCCTGTTCCCACTCCCAGTCCTGCATTCCATGAGGGATTCCTCCCCTCCAGCCCCTCTGGCACAGCCTGGGGGCAGCCACGTGCCCGGACCATCCCCGCGGGTACCCCCGAGGGGGCGCAGACACAGCTCGGGCAGCGCCACCGACAACGCGCGCGGGTTCTGCCCCCTCCTGACCCCCCTTTCCTTCTCGGTGCCCCCCAGCCCTTGCCCAGGGCGCTGCCGGGGTGGCCCCGGGCCAGGCGGAGCTGCAGGAGGGGTTTCCATGCAGGCACGGTCCGACCGCCTCCCGCCACCACGCGATGTCGCGATGGTGCGACATGCGTGGGACGCGCCCCCCGCGCCGGGGCCGCCCCATCTCACCTGAGCTGGTGGTAAAGGTTATGTACGAGTGCTCGCTGGGGCTAGACCATTTGGGGAACACCCACAGCTTGTACATCATCCCCGGCGTCAGATCCGCCAGCTGCACAGAGGAAGGGGTCTGAGCTTTAATAGAGAGAGATCTCTCTGTGTTGTTACCTGAGAAACAGAAACCGCACATCAAACGCAGCCGCGGGAGGCTCCGCGATCCCCGTGTTGGCACAGCGGGCAGCGCGTTGTGCTCCCCCTGCTCACTGAGCAGCAAGAACGCGGCTCGGGGTCAGGCGTCGTGATGGCTCAGCGAGGGCAGGGGGAGACCAGGGATGCAGGAACTCGGGTGTGCTGCATCCCTGCATGTCACGCCGGGAAAAAAATACTTGGAGCTACTCAGATCTCTCCCTGCTTTTAAGACCTGGGAGGTTCTTTATCTGCTCAGTCTCAGGTCTGGATATTTGGGGTTTTAGCACAGAAAAAGGTAAAATTTGCCTGGTCATGCTCAGCTGGCTGAAGGGGGTACAGGACTTGGTAAAGGAGCTGTTCTTGTGCTGTTGGGAGTGGTACCAGGTGTGCTGGTGGGTTAAGGAGGGTCGGGATGAGCAGGACGGTGCATTAAACTCTGGCACTGCTCACCCAGCTGGCACGGTGGTGCTTTTGGGGGGAGAAGAGTGTAGCCCTTTGACCCAAGGATGGTCATGGGCTGGTTGCTCCCAGGTTCTTTCCAAGAACATCCTGTTCTTTGCATTGTGCTGGAAATCATTTGCTGATGGGCTTAATTAAAAGCATTATCCGTGGAGTTCTAGTGAGCCTGCAGTGGGACTTGGAGTTGTGGCTCTGGAGGTGGCACCTTCAGTGGTGCTGCAGGGAAGGAGAAATGTGGCTTGGAGGATTTTGTTGCTTCAAATGCCACCCCTGACTGTCCAGGAAGGGCTGAAGTCTCCAAGGTTTCCTCCCTCAGCTAGAGCCTGGTGAGGAAATCCCAAGGGAATTCTGCAGCCCAGCCTGGGCACAGCTCAGCAAAAGGGCACTGGAAGGGCATCACTTGCACTTTGTGCTCTCAGTGATGGGGCAAAAACAGGGCTGGGAAAAAACCCGTGGGTGGTTTGGGAGCTGGGATAGTTGGCATTTAGGGCTTGGCAAGCTGATGTGGATCCTGAATTATGGAAATAGTGCCCTGCTGAAGCCCTGGGGGCTGCAGAGCGAGACCAGGCACAGGCTCTGCATGGGGAGTTGTTCCAAAGAGAATTCAAGGTCGTCACTTAAGGGATGTTCTAAATGGCCAGAAGGGATTTCCTGCTGATGGTTACAACTAACTGGTGTGTTTGAAATGCCCATTTCAGGCTGGCACAGCAGCTGAGGTGAGGGCTGGAATGGCTGGGAAGTAAAGGTGGAGATAAGCAGTGCCTGTCTGTGACACCCCAAACCCACCAGCTACACAGAAATCTCTTTCTAAAGAAGAGCTAAGACCAGAGATACTGAGTTTCCAGACCAAGTACGAGCCTTACAATGTTAAGAGACAATGATATCCGATATGACAGGAGGTTTGGGATCATAGATGATTCTGCCAACTCCAGGTTCAAGAAGGCATTTAAAACTGCTCCAATTGACACAGATTTCACATTTATAGGTAGTTTTAAGACTCTTTGTGTTGACCACAGGCAGCCCAGCTCAATGCACAGTTCACAGAGGAACAGCCTCGTTCATCCGCATCTCACAAACACCTCACAGCAGTCGGTGCAAGGAGGGGGAATCACATGGGAATCACCAGGATTGGCTCTGGTCTATCTGAACAGCCAGGACCAGGACCTTCTCCTCTCCCATCCTCCACCTGGCCACGGAGCATCACTCCACACACAGTGGTTAAGGAAAGGTCTGCAACCATGGGAGCTGGCAGGATCTCTGATGGCACCACCACCCTGTAGAGTCCCCACGCGATCTGATGCTTACTGGTGATATACTTAACCACAAAGTCAGTTCCTGCAGAGTAATTGTGGCTCCAGGTGATGTTTGCCCAGTTACTATTAGCCATAGCTCTTATGTCCCATATGGACGATCCATTGGTGGCTGGTGGACAGGTTAGAACAGGAGTTGTTAGTATTTTGGATTATAATGAGCCCTCATCTAGCAGCTGGGGCTGGTAAAACCTTACAAGATAAGTCCTGAAGTCAGTGCTTTGATCTCAGCCTAAGGGTACCTTGTCTTTGCAAGATTTTTGGGGAGAATTTTGGGAGCAGAAGCTCATTGGGAATTGTTACTTGAGTCCAGCTGCACTCAGCTTATCTCAGGAGTCTGAAGACTCGTGTGGCACATCCCTGAGGATCTCGGTGGGCAGGGAAATGGGACTAAACTCGTGCCCAGGTGGATGTGGGAGACACGTGCATGACTGCACACAGCTCCCTGCCACAGCCAGGAGCAAAGGCTGGGGGAGAGCCCTGTCAGCTGACTGGGGCTGGAGGCAGCCAGGGGGGCAATGAAGTCACTCGTTTCTGATGTTGAAGTTAAGGGTTGTCGACGTTGCTTTGGAGAGCGGATGAAGTTCATTTCTGGGGAAGTGGAGCAAATCCTCCACTTCAGTGTGTGTGTTCTGGTGGTGCTGATGCCTCGGGGCGGGGGTGTTATTATTACTATTATTATTATAATTATTATTCAGGGCATGGCTCATGTTTTGATGTGACAAAACACAGATCAGTAACTGCAGTCCCTGGGACGAGGCCAACCGTGTGTGGCTTTCAGGGCACTGGGAGGACCTGGCGCTGTGGGGTGACCTCAGATCCCTCTCACACACTGTGCTGCCACCCCACATCAGGGCTCAGCCTCTGCCCTCGTGTCCCCAGGGTGGTTGGGGACACACAGAGCTCCTCCTGCTCTCCCATCTCCCTGCTCTGTGCCTCACCACTTCATTACCTATTCTCAATTAGCAGTGTTTCCCCACGCAGTCACTTGGCAGTGACCTGTTGTGGTGGTGCTTTGATGCTAAAACTGGGGTGTCAGGTGGAGGAAGGACCTCCCAGCATAAGGTTTTGCTGGGTTTTAACAATCCTGACCTAATCTCATGCAAGAATATAAAGAAATGGGTCTGAACTGAGTAACAGAATCATCCCAGACTGGTTTGGGCTGAAGGGACCTTTAAGTTCATCTGGTTCCACCCCCTGCCATGGGCATGGACACCTTCCACTGGCCCAGATTGCTCCAAATCCCATCCAACCTTTAGATTTTGGTTGCATTCCTGGCTCGATTCAGTTTTTAATAACTGAATATAACCAACCAGAAATTCACTGTAGACACCACTATAGCAGCGTGTTAAAAACAAGGCTCGGGGAGATACATCCCTACATGTGCTGGTCCAACACCCATAGTTGGGAATATGCCCAGGAAAGCAGAGTCTGATCATCCTGCTCTGGCTGATTGCATGGGAAGCTTACCCTGGCCTGGCCAAGCCCTGGCTCCCACCCAGGTGCTGTAACTCACCCCCCCTGCTCTCCTGTGGGCTGTGGCCCTGCAAAGAGCAGGAGCACAAACCCAGAGACTCCTATAAATGCTGACAGGTCTCTGAGCCAACAGCTGAGGTGCTAAATTTGAAGTGACATCTTCTACAGCAGTACCAGAACCCCTTTTTAACGGCACTGAGATACAAGATAACACTTGGGAGAGCTCTGGGGGGTTTTCCACCTTCTTCCCAAACACTCACCCAGCATCACAACACCCCAGGGAGGGCTGTGTGTTACCCCTGAGACCAGGAGGGTGGCACCCAATTCCCAGGACCCACTTGTGCCCCCGGATTGCTGAGCCTGTGCCACCTCCAGCTCCTCACAAAGCCACCCCCGGAGCGTGGGATGCCTCAGGTTTGCCCTGTGCCCACATTGCTCTGAGTGGGATGTGGGGAAGGTGCCAGCTGGGTTAGAGGGGTTAGAGGAAAAGGAAAGCTCAGTACCCAACTCCTGCTTTGTGGTGGCTGCTGGAGCCCTCTCTGCAGCTGCCGTGGTGCTGCCGGCGGTGCTGGCGGCCGTGGTGGTGGTGGTGGTGGTGGTGGTGGTAGTTGTGGTGGTAGTTGTGGTGGTAGTAGTCGTGTCAGTGGTAGTTGGGGCAGTAGGAGTGTCGGTGGTGGTGGTAGTTGGGGTGGCTGTAGTACTGGTTAGCTCCACTGGTGGGGTTGGAGGCGTCCCAGTTGCAGCTGGGAGAGGGAAACACTGGCTTTTGATGTCTCCTCGGGGGCTGCCCTCGCCCTCCCCGGCACTGCCCACGCAGGCACACGAGGGGAGCAGGGTGGCACAGCACGGGTGGGCACATGGGATGGGAGGGAGGCAGCAAATCCCGCTGGGAACACACGGCTGAGCTGCCTTTCCCATCCCTGTCCCCATGCAGGGATGGCCATGCACCAGCTGAGGGGCTGGGGGGCAGGAGGGGGCAGCAGGAGGGGGGTACCCCCAGACAGCTGATACCCCCAGACAGCTGATACCCCCAGACAGCTGATACCCCCAGCCAGCTGCTCCTGTGCCCCCAGTCTGAAGCCCACCCAGGGCTGAACGACCTGCTCCTCCTCTGCCTTTGCCCTGCCCTGGTTCCCCCTCACCATCCCGGGCTTAAATCCCACCCCGTGAGGAAGGTGAGGGGTGTTTGGGGATGCACAGCCCGCCCTCACCCCCCCATCCCCCAGCAGGACCGTGCTGGGAGCGCTCAGGGCTCCCTGAAAAATGAAATGGGATTTAGCTCTTAAGAAAACACACTAATCCCATTTGTCGTGGGCCAGGCAAGCCACAATTACATTAATTCAGCTGCCCCTGGACAACACCTCCAGCATTTTTGAGCTGCCAATTCAGCCTGCAGCCTTCCAGCTCCTTCCACCCTGGCTGGGCTCTGTGCTAATGCTGCTGGGGATGGAGCAGCTTTAGCATTAAGGTGGATTTTAGCTCGTGGGCGAGTGATGGATGGTGCTTTGCCATCACTGCCCCTCAAAATTTACATTTAAATGAAGATCCAGGGGTTGCTGCTACACCTCAGTCTGTCCAGGGGGAAAGTCTGAGCAATTTGCTCACTAAATAGCCCCCTGTCCATGCCCCACCTGGGCTGTTTCCAAGGGAAGGGGTAAATGTGCCCTTTCCATCCCTACCCCCGAGGGTGGGTGAGGGTCCCACTGAAGGGGAGGCTTTGCCTTGGACCTGAAAAGCTGCCAGTGGGAAATGCAGCTGAAATGCTGCTTCAAATACCAAAGGTTACTGAGAGGAGCTCTGCCCCAGGATGCTCACATGGAATTGTGTTTACTTACTCTTTCTGTAGATCAAGGGATTACAAATCCCTCTTTTAGGCAAATGAAACCAGCTATTATAAATATCACCCACAAACAAGAACAGCTCTAGGAAAGTGCTTTAAAAGGAGTCCCAGAACCAAGCCAGGGCTTGCTTTCTCACCAAGCCCATCCCCGAGGAGACCAAACCCCTAAAACCTCAGCCCTGCCAGGCATCCAAAAGCAGAGAAGAGCAGGAGGTCGCTCAGTCCATCTCCCCACTGCCCACAGCTGCAATAGAACCACAGTTACAGCACGTCCAAAACCCCAGCCCAGCCCAAGGGATGCACCAGCAGCAGCCACAGCCCCCCAAAAACCCCAGCCCAGCCCCAGGTGAGCACTGAGAGCAGTCACAGTCCCCCCAAAAACCCGAGCCCAGCCCCAGGTGAGCCCCAAGAGCAGCCACAGCCCCCCAAAAACCCCAGCCCAGCCCCAGGTGAGCACCAAGAGCAGTCACAGTCCCCCCAAAACCCGAGCCCAGACCCGGGTGAGCACCAAGAGCAGCCACAGTGACCCAGCCCAGCATCCTCCCCGGAGTGGTACCCACAGCAGCCCCCACAGCCTCATGCAGCCCCTCAGGAAAGCCCCCCGTGCACAGCCCAGCACTGCCCCAGGCCAGGGGACGTGCTGGGGACAGGGAGGGGACACAGCCTGGGTGGGACATGGCCCAGCTTTGGCCTGGGGAGTAGCAAACAGGAGGTTTGCTGGGCTCGGTTCCTTCCCCCTCAGTTGCTGGCGAAGGACTTTGCAGTGCTCTGAGGCGGCTTTGAGAAGTGCCAACATCCATCTCTGGTGATTCAAGGAGGGTTTGGGGAGGTTAAGAGATTGGTGTCACTGGGTTAATGTCCCCATTAACGTGATTGAGCTGCACCTCCTCGAATGCTTGGCCGGGTACACAATCAAACAGCGCCGGAGACACGGCTTATTGTCAGCTAATGCAGTCTCAGCACTCCCCTGTGAATCCCTGGCTCCTCTGGAAGGAAAAGAAGACCCCAAAAGGCCCCAAGTAACTTTCTGAAAGGCAGGAGCTGCTGGAAAACCTGGTACAACCTTCCAGCTTCCAGTCTCCTCATCCTTCCTCTGCCACACAGCCCCTCCCAGGCCTGTCTGCATCGCCCAGCGCTGCTGGAATGGCTTTGGCAGAAGGAGATTCAGCCTTAATGCTCCTCTAGAGCTCAGATGGGAAAAGATTATCTGGGATAAGCCCCAGCCTCGCTATCCCTGTACAGGGGATCATCTTGAGTGTTGTGTTCAGTTCTGGGCCCTTCAGTTCAGGAAAGAGATTGAGGGGCTGGAGCGGGGCCAGAGAAGAGCAACGAGGCTGGAGAAGGGACTGGATGTGGCTCTG
>JAWWLZ010000077.1:2987698-2999011 GCA_035041345.1 Poliocrania exsul
TGATTCTGTGCATTCCATGCAGCCCCACACGTGGGCAGGTGAAGCTGCAGCACTGGGAGCATCCTGGATGCTGCCCTGAGTGGAGGGGTTGGTACCCAGGCTGAGTGGCAGGGACTCCGGGCAGGATGTGCCCACCCTGCCCCAGCACTGTGGTGGCTCTGGGGGAAGTGTCCCCGAGAGCAGAGCTGTCACATCCCATCAGGATAACACCAGCTCGCTCCTGAGTCCCTGCGTGACATCAGCGAGGGGCTGTTGGCACTGGGGATAAAAATCATCTTGGCAGGACCAGGACCAGGTGAAGAGTGGGATTGGGAGAGCAGGATCTGAGAGAGGGGAGGATGGGAAGGCTCTGCAGCCGAGCAGGGCTCCCACAGTCGGGGGGGATTTAGTCCCTAAGCTGCCCCGGGATGCAAAGCTACGGCCTCATTAGTGTTTAAATATGAAATGGATGCGGCAGAAAAGCTCAGCTGGGAGATTTGGGGCAGAGAAGATCAGGGGCATTTGCTGGGCTTTGAAATGCATCCCCTAATGAGAGCTGGTTCCAGCGTGGGGGGAGATCAAGGCGGGCTTTGACAGAGATCAGAGCGCTCCGGAGTGCCCCGAAGGAAAGGGGGGAGACCCTTCCTGGGGCTCCAGGGGGTGCCCCAGCCCTGCCCACCACGGCAGGGCTGCTTAGGGAGTGCCAGCTCCCTGCTCCCAAGGGGCAGGGGGAGCTGGAGGGCCAGGCTGGCATTCCCAGCACTGCTCCTTTGGAATCACAGCCACCCTCCCGGTCCTGCTGCAGCAGCTGGAACATTCCTGGGCTCTGCAGAGCAGCTGGAATTGTCCTCCTGCATCCTCACTCGGGGGCTTTGGCAGCAGCTGCCTCAAGTTTAGGAACAGGGCTGAGCATTTGGAATTTGTGGGCTGGGGAAGAGTCTCTGAGAGCAGGGAATGCCCCTCTCCCATCCCGGGGCAGAGCAGCACCTGGAAACCAGTGATGGAGCAGCTTTATCCCAGTCCACCAGAGCAAAACCAGCAATTCTCAGCCCTGCTCCCCCCGTGGCCCAGCCCATCTTCCTGGAAACTCCAAGCCCACCACTCAGCCCAGTAACTGCCCCTCTCTGCCAGGCAGAGATGCTGTTTCTGCCAGGCAAGATGCATTATTTCCTCTCAGGGGCTGCAGGGCAGGAAGGGGGAGATGGGCTGGGCTGGGCTGGGGGACAGGGAGGCAGCAATTAAAGAGTTTCAGTAACGAGAGATGCTGAGCCCTTTGCTGCTGCTTTGCTCCTGTGACTGCACCGGGAAAAAGGAGCTCAAACCTGACACAGAAAAACCTGTTTGAAGCTCAGATTAGAAAAAAAAACAACACAGAGAGGAAGAATCATAAAAGCCAAAGGGGATATTTAAAGAGGGAGGCTCTAAAGAGAGGACTCGACTCCCGTAGTTGTTCAGGGAGTAGCTGCATTTTTTTTACAAAATGCAGGAAAGAACCCACATCTATGCTGCTCTTTAATTATTTAAAGTGCTTTTAATGTGTTGTTAGGCTGTAGTGGTGGCTTTCCCTTGGGTGTGTCTACAAAATAATTAGGCTTGGAGAAATTGGATTAATTTTTCATGATTTTTGATGATTGGTCAAATACCTTTTCAGGGATTTATTTTTGCTTCTCGCCCGCTCAGTTTTTAACAACAGGAGGAAATTGTGAAGTCTTTGCCATAAAAAGTGCCACAAATCTGATGTGAAAAGATAAGAGATTCAAGCATAGAAAGGGGTGATTGAGCAGCCTCCAAAAGAGAGGGGTCAGCAGTTCTCTCTGTTCCTAAAATGAACAATAGGATCTTTCTCCTCCGATTCCTAATTATGGAACAACACCAAGAGAACAGAGAAAAGTCATTTCTTCCCTTCAACTCTAAACCCAGTACTCTTTATGGTCCCTGATGATGTTTTCCCACACACACGGGTGGGAGAGGATCCAGTTTTGATTTTTTGTCACTCAGAGCATAAATAAGAGCCTTTCTGGATGTCTTTTCTTTTCCCTTTGTTAGGTCTGGGTTAGGAAGGGTAAAACCTTCCCTAAGTGGAAGTCCCAGCACTTCACTTTGATTTCATCAGCCTGGTCCAGTTTCCTGCCCACACAGCCCAGCCCTGACCCTGCCTGTGCAAGGCTCCCCCTGAAAAAAGACCTTTTTATTCTCTTTTAGTGCCAGCAGCCCATGGCAAAGAGCATTTTAGAGCAATTTAAGACAACTTTCAGTGTGAATCCATAAAAATCCACCAAATCCAGGTCAGTGAGCAGAGCTGGGAAAGGTCAAGCAGCATTTCACTGCAAGCAGGACTTGTTAGGAAGAGAAGCAGCTCTGGAGCCAAACACTGCTCAGATTGTGCAGCAGCTCCTGTGCTGTGGCCTGAGGAGAAATGACAGCCAGCAAAAGAGCAGGGCAGGGATGGGAGATGGATCTTCCTGTGCTGATTCTGCCTCCATTCCCTGTGCTGGAGGATGCAGAGAGGGCTGAGGCAGCTCTGAGTGACCTACTGCTCCACTTGCTGCTCTCAGGCTGCTCTCAGCTCTGGCCCATCTTTCCAATTTGCAATTTCTCCCATTGGAAGGTGAAAAATAAAGGGATGGGCTCTGCACTTGGAGAATTCTCTTTAAATAGCAACTGATTCATGTGGCTTCTGGTGGGGTGAGAAATGAAGCCCGAACTGAAAGGATGCTGAGGGATAAAGAGATCACGCCGTGGTTTCAAAGTCCAGCAATATCCACTGCAAGTACAAAAGCACTTTAGAAGCTGATCCTGATCCACAAAGGAAATCTGGATTGTTGTGGATGAGCCAAACCCTGGGAGAAACAGGAGCTGTGGCAGCAGAACAGCCCTCCAGGACTTGGAGGACAGAGATCCTCTAAGCCAAAAGGTTCTTTGTGTCCATTTTCTGGTTCCCACCACCCAAAGCAGACCAGTCTGTTACCCCCTTTTCTTTTTTTTTTTGTTTGGGAAAGAGAAAAAAGACAGAAGAGGAAAAGAGGAAAAGGCTGGCATCTCTTCAGAAAGGAAAAAATGCAAAATAATACTGGGTGGAGACATCACTGCAACAAAATGAAAGGAGGAGAAACACCTTTGAGGCAGGAAAGCAAACCCTACAGGTGCAGAGAGCAGGCCCTGCACTTGTATCCCTCGGGAAGAGCCTTCCCTGGGCAGCTGTTCCTCCTTGGGCAGCTCCAGGGCTGTGCCCAGCAAAGGCAAAGCAGCACCTTTTGGAGAGCCCTCGGTGCAGGGAAACCAGGGCTGGTGCTCCACACACAGCAGGAGCTTCCCCACAGCTCTGGGGGTGTCTGGGGTGGCTGCACCCCCTGGCAGTGCCACCCTCCCCTCTGAGCTGGGAGCAGGCGGTGCCACTGCTGGGACAGCGCTCAGAGTGTGTGGGGTGTGTGCAAAGTCCCCTCTGCAGCCTTGGGACGAGGTGGGAACCCTTCTCTGGGCACCAGGAGTGGCACTCTGGGCTTTGCAGGGTGGCACTGGGGGGTTGGGTTTCCAAGGGAGCAGGAGGAGGGGCTGCCCCTGGCTGGGAAAGGTTTCTCTCTGCTTCTTTACCACTGTAGGGAGAGCAACGAGGGCCAAGCCAGCAATAGCCTCCATGCAGACATGCACAGCTGTGGCACAAACATCATCCTTAACCCTTTCAATGGGCACCTGGCAGCAAAAGGATGCTCCTGGCACAGCCCTGGCACAGCCCTGGGGAGGTGAGTGGCTGGTGGTGCCCGTGCATCATGAACTGCCCTGTGTGCCCAGGGCTGGCAGCAGCTCCAGCTGCTCCATTCCAGGTTCCTGGGGGGAAAAATCCAGCTTGAATCCCACAGGGCAGAGCTCAGGTGCTGGATGGGCACCACCAAGCCAGGGCTGGCTGCAAATATTCTGTGTTTTGGAGGGTGGGGATGTCGAGGCTTCAAAAGGGAGAGGGCTTTGTGAAGAGCTGGGATTAAAAACCTCTTCAACAGAGAAAAAAAAAACCCTCTTTAAGAGAGCAAAAAATCTCCTCATTAGAGCAAAAACCCCTCTTTAATAGGGGAAAAAAACCTCTTTAATGGGCAACTTGACTCTCATTTGGGCTTGTCCAGTGTGTGGCCACTGCAGGGTTGGTGGCTTTGGCCATCATTGGGGGGGCTCCTCAGCCCCTCTCAGGGGGGTTTGATCTCTGCAGACCCCACTGTGGGGCCTGCCCTGTCCCTCCTGCCTGGGGGGCTTTGTGTTCACCTGCCAGCATCTCACATGCCCAGTTTGGCCTCCTGAGGCTTCACTTGGCCATTGAAAGGGTTAATGGAGCTCATGCTTAATTGGCAGCACAGAAAGCACCTCGCCCCATGCCTGTTACCTCCGGGTACGGTACCTGGGGTTGGTGTGGCTTCGAGGGCAGCGCCAGGGGCAGAGAGGGGGGACCGAGAGAGCAGGGAAGAGAAAACACAGGCAGAGATCAAACAACCAGAACACACCAACAGGACACTGGGGACACTCAGCACAGTCACCAGAGAGCTGAGAGAGGGGAGTGAGGGCATCAAACACAACCTGGCGCCCTCCTGCACGTCGGAGCCGCTGGCACAGGGCACGGGGCAGGGATGGCCCCTTGGAGCTCATGGATAACCACACCAGGTAACACACAGCCCAGGCCAAACCCCACCAGCTCCACAGTGGGTCATTAAGCCAATGCTTGAGCAGGAGCTTCGATCTAAGCCCAGCAAGGACGGGTCCTGGTGCTGAATTTCACCCTGGTTTTCCTCATTGTAGCTCTCACATCACCTGCTCCTCCTGCCCCGTGTGGGTGTTTGATTTAAACAGCGCCAGGGAAGGAGTGTGGTAAGCAAAAAACAACTTCTGGAAGCATTAATGGCTTTAATGTTCTTCATCTGCTTATTTTCTTTAAATTCCAACCTCATCCTTGGTGCAGCTTTGCAGCAGGTGCCTCCCCATCAGAGCGGGCACTCCGAGCTGCTCATGGTACCCACATGCCTGGCATGAGTAAAACTCACCCCTGTCATGTTGTACCTCGTGTTTTGAAGGCAAATTTTGCCACATTTCTGTCATTTGGCTGTAAAATAATTTTTCTTGCTGCTTGGTGGCCAATGCTTTGTCCAGCAGGGGAGCATCAGGTGCCACACGTGCACCCCTAACCCTGCAGAGGGGGTACCTGACCTTGCCACACAGGTGTAGGCACCACCTGCTCTTTCCTGACACAAATCAGTAAAGCTTTGCACCCCAGGAGCTGGTTCTGGCTGTTCTTTCACTGCTTACTGCCAACAGTGTACAGAAACAAGCCCAGTAAAGAAACAAGAAATAGTGACTGTCACCTTCAATCCAACTCCTGTGCTCAGCAAAGCTCCTCTTTAAAGCCCCTCTCATGATTTCCAGGGTGCAGCTTGGCTGGTTTCCCCCCCCGCCCCAGCCCCATCTCCCACTCTGCTGCATCAATTAGTGCTGCTGGAACCCACCTAAGAGGTGTTGGGAAGTGTTTCAGTTCCACTGGGTCAGAGCAGGAATTACTCTTCCTACTCAGAGCCATTAGTTGGGGAGGGGGAGATGGAGGAGAGGAGACAAAGCCCCCATTAAATCAGAGCACTAACCCAATCACGGGGCTCTTAGAGAAGGAGGAAGAGAGGAAAGAGCCGCCTTTTGTCTCCCCACGTTCCCTCAGGGCTCCTGAACTTTCACTTAGTTTGATGAATGTGCCACAAGGGGCATTTTATCTGGTTATGAGTCTGAGAGTTGGGGCTTCACTTTGGAGGGCCAGGGCAGCTGGTGCTGAGGGGGTGGCTGGGAGGTGGCAGCTGCTTCACCCCCTCTGAGCCACCTAAACCCACCCCCATCTGCCCTGTATTTACTGAGACAGCAGAGGGGCAAATTGAATCCCCTTCAGCAAGGGCAGAGCAAGATCCCAGAATGGTTTGGGTTGGTTGAGATCTTAAAGACTATCCTGTCCCACCCCTGCCATGGGCAGGGACACCTTCCACCAGCCCAGGTTGCTCCAAGCTCCATCCAGCCTGGTCTTGGACACTTCCAAGGGCAGCCACAGCTTCTCTGGGCAACCTGAGCCAGCGTTTCAAACCCCTCTGAGTAAAGAACTTCTCCCCAGTATCTGACCTAACCCTGCCCTCTGGCAGCATAAACCCATGATGCCCTCCTGCTCCAGGGCATGTGAGGAACCCTCACTTCTTGGGGGGCACCTCCTGGAGCCCCCCAGTCCCTTTGCAGTGTTTGTGCTGCAGCACTTGGCCCTCACCAGCCCCATCTCTGCAGCTGAGCAGCTGCACGGCAGCCACTGCCTCTCTCTGTGCCCCACGGGCTCCCCTGCCCTGCCTGTTTGGCTCTCATGTGCCCCACGGCCCCCCCAGGCCCTGGCACAGGCACATACCTTCATTCAGCAGGGCCGGGGACTCCTCCACCAGGGGCTCTCCCTCGCCCACCTGGGTGCGGGCGCGCAGCACGAAGCGGTACCGCGAGATGGGGTCCGATCTCTGCAGCGTGAACCGCGTCTGGTTGGGCGAGAAGTTCTCCACCACGGTCCGGCCCGTTTTGGTCCCGTTAACTGGGGAGGAAGGGCAGGGCAGGGGGGTCAGCCTGGCCTCAGGAGGGCTCAGCCTGGCCTCAGGAGGGCTCTGTGCTCCCCAGCTCATCTCCTCACCCCAGGACAGCCCTGCACCCCCCGGTGTGCTCAGAGCTGTTGCTGCTGTTAAACACTCCTGGTTTGGGACATCCTGGACCTGCTGGTGGGCACATCCAGGTGGGCAGAGAAGGCTCTACTGCCCCAGGTCTCATGTGGGCTCTGGGAGCATCTTCCACAGCAGGAGCTTTGGGTGAGCACAGAAACTGCTCCGACTGTGCTTAAGGGTCTTCCTAAATCAGAGAAGGAACTTCCTTCCCTTCCATAACCAAGGCTGGAGAACTGCTGAGCACCCCCCACCCTCCCTGGGCAGCTCCAGGTGCCCAACCCTGTGCCAAGACCCCTCTCAACACCAGTTTGTTTCATCTTGGAAACCTCCAGCTCGACTGGAGAGATTCCTGTGCTGGGTGAGGAGGGAATTAACAGCAAGGCAAACACTGAGGGACGGAATCATCATCACTAAGAAGGTACCATGAAAACGTACAGGGCTGGTCTCTAAGGGTGTATCCTGTGAGGACTCCATTGGGGTGCTCTGGGTGATCCCACTCCAGGTTGATGATTTCCAGGTTTGGCTGCCGGATTCTTAAGTACCTGGGGGCACTGGGCACTTGGGAGGAGGAGGGAGCAGGGAGAGAGGGAGAGAGAGAAAACACAGGAGAGAACACACTGGTGAACACCTGCCAGGCTGACCCACACCCTGGGACACCCTGGGACACCCACACAGACACAGAGCAGGGGGCAAGAATGGGCTGAGCAAGAACCTGTGCCAGAGCCCAAGTGCCAGCCCGGGGTTCCCAGCAGAGTGAGCAGGAGCAGGACCCAGAGCAGCTTTCCATGCAGCCCCTCCCCACGAGCTGGGCCATGCTGGTCACCCCCAGGGACACCACAGAAGGTGCTGCAGCTGAAGCAGAGCTGGGACACGGTTCAAACCCCTCTGCTCGGTGTTGTACACTGAGTTTTTTACATCCCCCACCCAGCCCAAGGTTTTCATCTCATCCATTTATCTCTCAAAGGCACAAAAAGCAGCTTCTCTTATCACAAAGTGCTGTCTAGAGCTGTGCCCAGGGAGGTGCTGCTCGTCTCCAGGGGTCCTCACCCTGAGGAGTGGCTGGGTTATCACTGCTTGTTCAAAGCTAGCAAAGGAAGGAAAGAATTATACAGTCTTGAATTCAATTATTCTCCTGGTTGACTCATAATTGCGGTGTCTTAATTGGGGAAAGAGCTTGGCTTGCTGATCTGAGAGATTAGGGATGTGTTTATTTTTAACCAGCAGTTGTGCAGTGTCATCCATCCAGTCTCCTGAATGTCAATGTGTAGTCAATAAAAAAGCTCAGTGGTACAGAAAAACCAGAAATCAACATTTTCCTCGTGACAAGAGTACAATCTGCTGTAATTGTTTCAATTAATGCCACCCACAGAAGTTTAAAGCCACCCCAAATATCTGCAGCCCCCCCAAATCCTGGGCCTTCAGCACACACAGCTCTCACAATGCCCCTGACTGCAAACCCCACAGGAACAGAGCCCTTCCTTTGGAAACAAGCCTTGTTAGGGCTGATCAATAGAAAAGCCTCAGCAAATGGAGACAGCACCCAAGGAAATGTGGAGGAAGGGGCAGGGCTGGGAGGTGCTGCTCTTGTGCAGCAGGGATAGGATGGAGAGGGAGATAAAGGGGAACATCCCACTGTGTTTTGGGAGGACATTCATTTCTAGCAAAAGATTTGCTTCTAGCAAATCTGCCCTCGTGTTTTTGTAGCATTTCTGTGCCAAACCCTCCCTGTGCTGTTGGGAGAGTCACTGCCAGGCTCTGAAAGTGCAGCTCCAACACCAAATTATCAGCGTGGCTATAAATAGCCCCTGTGACAGCAGGGAAATTAAAACCTCGGGCTCATCCTGCCACGAGCTCCTCCAACAGAACAACGAGGTGCTCCTGCCTTGAAAAGCCTCACAGAGGTATTGGGGATGTCCTTCCAGAACAAAAGAACTCAGCTTTTGGGGAGATTTTCCTGCCTTTTCCAGAGCAGGAGGAATCCACTCAGTGCCCTGTCCCCAGCCCGCAGCACGGGGACATCTGGGGACAATCGAGGGCACAGAGCTGTGACTCTGGAGGGGATTGGCAAACATTCCTCTACTTGCTGATGTGTATCAAGGGGGTTTTTGCCTGGTGAGAGCACCAATAACCAGCTCTGGGTGTAGCTCTGGGTGTCCCCAACCCTGCAGTGACACTGCCCAGATGATGCTCAGAATTGTTACTGGAAATGTTGTATTTCCTTAAAAAGGAGTCTCTGCAGCAGTGGGAGAAAATCCTGGGGTCTAATCCACAAGAGGGGAGATTCAATCTGTGAAACAGCTCTTGGTGATGCCCTTGGGTTAGAAAACCAAATCAAAGTTCAGAGCTTGATGTGTTTTGGTGCTCTCAGACCTGGGGGAGGAAGTGAACAAAGCCTGGGAGAGGGAAATATTGCTGAGAGCTGAGAGCAGGAATGCAGAATTCCGAGAGCACGAGGACATTTGGCAGGAACCAGGAGTAAAGAAGAAACTATGCAAGACAATCCAGCGTTTGTGCTGAAACTCTGCCTATCTGGCATAGTAAAAAGAGTGCAAATGTGGATAATTAGCATGAGAAGTAAGAAATCATTAACCAGTTGAAGGTAGAATACTAATTAATAAGAAAACCAGGTAGCTTGTAGGCAACAAACACTAATTCCTTTGGGTTTGGGGTGGTTTTCTATGTATAAATATTTCCTGTTTCACAGAATCCCAGACTGTTCTGAGCTGGAAGGGACCAAAAGGAACATCGAGTCCAACTCTGAAGCCAATGGCCCACAGAGGGGATTGAACCACCCCTGACCTTGGCATTGTTCCAACCAAGTTTTAACCAACTGAGCTCATCTCATCTTTCTCTCTATTCTCTTTCTGTAGTGTTTCTGTGTATAAATATTGAAAAGTTTGGAAGATTGCTGTGCTCCAGGTGGAGTTACCTCAGGCTGAACCAGGTGATGTCAACTTTCCAACCCCACAACCAGGAGTTCATTCCCTGCTTTTCCGTGACAAACTCAAACTGCTCCCTGAAATCCTTCCCTGCCCAGCAGCGTCGGGGGAGCCCCCAGAGCATTCCCAGCAGGGCTCTGCCAGGCCCCTGGGAACGTACCTCCTTCAGGGGTGGGGAACTCCTTGAGCTCACTGCGGGGCCCATCTCCTCGGCCGTTGGTCACCACCATCTCCAGTTTGTAGTTGCTGAAAGGGAACAGCCGGGACACAATGCCCCGGTTTCTGTCTCCAGGAAAACTCACATACTGCCGTTTCTTGGAGACCCACAGGTTCTTCAGCAAACTACTGTCTCTCCAGAAATAGGCCTTCAAGAAACAGGCATGGCAAGTGAAGCTTTTCCCATGTAAATGCAAATTTTTATATATATATTAACAAAGAGCAGCACTTTGCCTTTCCAAAGAGCAGCTCAGAAGGTTTTTTAGAGCAATTAGCGAAGCTCCAGGTCCCACCAGGTCAGGGTGAGACCCAAGGAAGAGGCTGAGCAGGGGGTTAAGTGCTTACCAAAGGGCACAGAGCAAAACCACTGAGCTCAGACCAAGAGCTGCCTCTGGTTCCCAACATCAGACATCAAGTGATCCTCCCTTTCCACCCAGAGCACAAGGAAAGGTGGGGACACATCCAGGCACAAAGGAAAGCCTGGATTTGGGAAGCCTCCCATTCAAAGCCCTGACTGTAAATCTTATTTCATGCAGAAATAAGATTCATTCAGAAAATAGACCAGAATAAGAGCAGAGGCAGAAAAATGAGAGCAGTGCCCAGAGGATTATTGGATTTGAGGTGTTTGCAGGACATGTGGTTTTGTCTGAAACGCTGACAGAAGGGCCCTGCTCAGACTTTGGCTTGTTTTGAACAGGGCCCACCCTCTGTACATAAATATTAGTACTTTACCACAGCAGAAAGTATCAGATATTAACAGAACCCCCCAAAGCACAGCAGGATCCAGGCTGTCCTTAGTGGCCAGTTAGTACAACTCGCTGGGTTTAGGCTTTGCAAGGGTTGATGTTCATTAAAAGACGATGTAGGAACTTTGTGGATGACACAAAAATGACCCTGCTTGAGGTCACTCCCCCCAGAGCCACCTTCCTGCAGGGGTAGGACCCCCCAGCCCCACTCTGGGTGCACAAGGGCAGCCCTGTTTGCTTTGAGCACCCCAGATCCTGCAGGGAGGCTCTGGAAGGGCCATCCCAGCCCTGGGGCAGCAAACAGGAGATATCCCCAGCCCCATCCAGGCCCCACAAAGAGCAAATCAACCCTTCCTTGCTGGTGCTGCTCCAGAACAGAGCTCAGCCCCTCTGCCCTGCACCCAGAGCAGCCAAAGTGTCCTGGTGGCCAGAGCAGAGTTTTCATCATCCCCATCTCTGGCAGCTCCATCGGGGAATTTTAGAAGGTTAGATGTGTTACAGGTCAGTGCCCACGAGGTTTGGGGTTGCTCACTCTGTACTCCTTGAGCTGTCCCTGGATGGTGTCCAGGTGCACTCGTGTCCAGGTCAGAGCAATGGCTGTGCTGTTCAAAACTCTGATCCTGACGTCGGTGGGCGCAGCCTTGGGGTCTGGGTGGGCAGGGACCGGGCAGAGTGGGCCGTGTGAGTGCAGTCCCCAGAGCAGGGTTTGTGGGGATGATGGGAGCTGCGTAGCAG
>JAWWLZ010000077.1:2999240-3009762 GCA_035041345.1 Poliocrania exsul
GGGCAGGGTTGGCAGGGACAGGGCAGAGAGGTCACTGGGTGGGCAGGGACAGGGCAGAGTGGTCACTGGGTGGGCAGGGACAGGGCAGGGTGGGCAGGGACAGGGCAGAGAGGTCACTGGGTGGGCAGGGACAGGGCAGGGTGGGCAGGGACAGGGCAGAGAGGTCACTGAGTGTGCAGGGATAGGGCAGAGGGGTCACTGGGCCCTGCAGGACCTGGGGGTCAGCCAGAGGACACACAGACCCCCCCTCTGCCCTTGCCAGGGGGTTCCCATCACAGCAGTGCTGGGCTGATGCAGGTGACAGCTCTGCCTCCTTCCATGGGGATGGGGAAGATTAAATCCTATTTCACCCACCCAGCTCTCATGAGAATCGTATTTCACTCCTGCAACCATCCTGATGCAGTTCCCAGCAGGGCCTCCCTCTGCCAGGAAGAGTCTGGCTGCCCTCCCTGTCCCAGGGAAGGGTCTGGCACATCCAGCCCCCTCCTGCCTCACCCGGCCACTGCCAGACCCCAGAGGTCCCAAACTCCCTTATTGCACAGCCACGGATCTGAATTTGATCCACTTGGGTTTTACCTCCTGTTTCCAGCTCACCTGCTGTGTGTAGAAATCTGGTTATTTGTGAAGCAACTCAGACATCACAGGGCAGAGCTATTTTTTGAGGGTTTTTTGCAGGTTTTTAGGCTGTCCCAGCCCCCAGAACACAGGCAGAACACATTTGTGTCTGGGCTGTGAATCAGGAGCTTTGTCTCCCTGGTTTGCCTCCATATAACACACACACATGTGGAGGCTTATCCAGATCCTCCCAAAACTCTAAATTATTGCAGAAATTTTCAAGAGAAACTAAAAAAAATACCCTTATAGTGCACAGAGATGGCACAGCCAGAGCTTGCAGAGCTTTCCCAGTAACGACCTCTCAGCTGGGCCCAGCTTTGCTCCAGCTCTTCCCCTGATTCCCACCTTTTCTACCCATTTTCCTTCCCCTTGCCCTGTTACCTCCAGGAGATGCCCAGCTGGAGGATGTGTTGTCTGTGCCATCCCAGCCCCAAAATTGCAGCTTTGCTTCAAATTTCTGTGCCCTGTTTGTGCCCCTTGACTTCAAGCCTGGATTTGTGGGTTCTCACCTGGTTTATCCACCTTCCTTCTTGGTAATCCTGAAGTCAAACAGACCCCAAACCACAAACTAATATATATTTCTATAAAAACAAAGCAGTTGGCAGCAACCCACAGGAGAAGGATAATGGGAGTTGAGGGTCTCAGATGCTGCAAGCACAGAAAGTGATTCCCAGCAGCCCAAGAAAAGGTGAAATGAGAATTCAACAAGGTGGTTGCTGCTCTGTGTGACCAAGGGAGAGGTTTAAAGGAAGATAAGCTGAGCCCAAGTGGTGCAAACAGGAGCCCAAGCTGGGGCTTAGCTGAGGCTTTATCAGACAGGCACAAGAATCCAGTGCAGGGTGAACTAAGGACCTTTTGGCCATTCATAAACCTCTGATCTGAGATGAACTTGGTGCTCTGCAGATGTGGGGGCAGAGAATTTAGTGCCACTTATTGGAACACAGCCAGAGTCCATCTTAAGTGAAATCCTGCAGGTTTCCCCACTCCAAGGGCTGTTGGGGTATCACAGAGGGTGAAGGACAGGGTGGGTCACTTGGGTCACACAGACAGAGCCCAGAACAGCACCGAGGCCAAGCCTTCCCTCCAGTCATGGAATCATGGAATGGTTTGGGCTGGGAGGGACCCTGAAGCCCATCCTGTCCCACCCCCTGCCATGGGCAGGGACACCTTCCACAAGCCCGGGTTGCTCCAAGCCCTGTCCAACCTGGAACTGGATTTTTGTGCCAAATCAAGCTGTGCCCATGCCCCGGGCACTGTCCCAGGTGGGATCCTGCCCTGGGCACTCACGCCCCTGGTACTCACAGTCCTCCCCAGAGTAGCCAATGTAAGTGTCGGGCTCGGGGGCTCTGCCAAAGTCGTTCTCTGCCTGCACCTTGATCTCGTAGGGGACATAGATGGGCGTGTTCCACACCACGTGCCGCGGTGCCTTCACCGTCTCGTTGTGCCAACTGCCCCGGGGGTCGCGGCGGCGCCAGCGCACGATGTACCTCAGGTTGGGCCCGTAGGCCTGGGTGGCATTCAGGGGCTTCAGGGACCGAAACACAGAGAGAGACAGTGAGAGGAGGGAGAAAAAAGAACTGCGTTTCTCTCCAAGGAGCTCCAAAAGGTCCCGCTCAGCAGCTCGGTCTCATCTCGTGTTCCGGCAGCAAATCTCAAAGGAGGTCAGGACTTGTGTTCCAGGGAGAGGCAGAGCTGGTTCTTGTCCTCTGGAGCCAAGGCAGGACCAAGAACCCCTTATTCCCAGAATCCTAAAATCCTGGAATGGCTGGTATTGGAAGGGACTTTGAAGCTCATCTTGTTCCACCCTCTGCCATCAGCAGGGACACCTTCCACTAGCCCAGGTTGCTTATATGTATTATTTTATATTACATATAATGAATCAAATATGTACATCATTCAGACTGCATGCAATATTTATTCCATATATATTATCCTTGCATTCCACTCTACATTCCCACTGCAGTTTCAGTCCCCCTGACAGCTCATGCCTTGTTTGTGGATGACACCTGCTGGTACAAACAGCAAAGCGAGAGCTGCTCTGCAAACCCTCCATACCACGCAAGGAACCCATCCCTGTGATGGCCCTCCCTGACTTCTGGTGTATCCAACACCTTTTATTTGATTTACATGGTTGCAAAGTTGATTTTTTAATCACAAACCTCTTCTAGGCACTAACATTGGCCTCTCATGTATCTTCTGCTTTTTATTTCATCATAGAATCACCAGAGAATGGCCTGGGTTGGGAAGGTACTTAAATATCATCTCATCCCACCCCTGCCATGGACAGGGACACCTTCCACCGTCCCAGGGTGCTCCAAGCCCTGTCCAACCTGGCCTTGGACACCTCCAGGGCTAGGGCAGCCACAGCTTCTCTGCCCAACCTGTGCCAGGGCCTGCCCACCCTCCCAGCCAGGAATTCCCTCCCACTATCCCATCTAACTCTGCCCTCTGGCACTGGGAACCATTCCCCTTGTCCTGCCACTCCAGGTCCAAAAGGCACCTGAGAAGAACTCACCGTCCAGGTGATCTCCATGTTGTTTTTTTGGGTCCCTGCACCTTGAACTCCCGTTGGGTTGATTTCAGGACCTGAAATTCACATTGTCAAAATAAAATAGGCATTTTATAATGTTGAAAAATGACCCTCTGAGTGGTTAAAAACCCTTTCACTGAGCAAGCCACAAGTACTTCCAAGACAGAAGTTAATGGCCTGATTTTTCCAGAAGTTCCCATTCAGGTTAATGGAACATGAGACTCTCAGTACTCTTGAAAACCAGGCCATTTATTTAGGAGGCTCTTTTTTTTTTTTTTTCCCCAAATGTCCTAAATCTTTGAAAGGCAGCCATTGAGAAGCTGCCCCAGGAGCCGAGTCTGTCACTCAGAGCCCTGAACCACGACGAGCAATGTTGGAAGCCAACACTAGATGCCAGCAGATCCTGCAGAAACCTCTGGGCAATGGGTAAACGAAGAAGTGCAGCAGAACTCCTGAGCTTCCTGTGAATGCCCTGTGAGTTTTCCCGAGGATTCTCCAGCATACAAAGCACTGGGCAGAAAAACTGAAGACCTGAGACCTGGATGTGGATTGGAGCCTGTTTCCTTCTGCATCACAGACGGGTTTGGGTTGAAGGGACCTTAAAGCCCATCCCATCCCACCCCCTGCCATGGGCAGGGACACTTCCACCAGGCCAGGTTGCTCCAGCCTGTCCTTGGACACTTCCAGGGATGGGGCAGCCCCAGCTTCTGGTCAGCTCTGACAGTGGACAATGAGTGGCAATTTGGGGACAAAGTGCCTTTTACTGGTGGTTAGTTTGCACTTGAGCCTAATTTTCCAACAGACTCTTGGGCTTCCTGTGGTCAGAAAGGATGAAAAACTTTCTTTAGAAAGCTCCTCTTGTGAAACCAGAGTTTTCCTTCCAACAGATTCTCCTGGAGTGACCTTGGCACGACTCTCTCCGTTGGAGTTTTGCTGCTCTGCAGTTCATCAGCCACAGGCTGGGGGGTTTGGTACAGAAACCACCCCCCAGCTCATTCCCTCAACTGTGAGTCACAGAATCAACCACGTTGGGAAAGACCTCTGAGATCATCGAGTCCAACCTTCTGACCCACCTTGTCAACCAGACCAGGGCACTCAGTGCCACATCCAGTCCCTTCTTGGACACCTCCAGAGATGGCAACTCCCCCACCTCCCTGGGCAGCCCCTTCCAATGCCCAATCCCTGTCTCTGTAAAGAACCTGTCCCTAATGAGTCACCTAAACCTGTTTCTGGGGTCACAGACCATGAGGGTGGTGCCAGGGGGTACTCACGTGCCCCGTTGGTCTGGTAGCGCTCGGAGGGCACGCTGGGTGAGCTGCTGCCCACGTCGTTCACCGCAATCACCCGGAACTGGTAGTTGACATAAGGAGAGAGGCTCAGCACTGCCGAGTTGACGCTCCCTGGGTACCTGGAGTGGTCGTGCCATATTCCTGGCTGCAGACGGTCCTCCTCGAACTGCACGATGTAGTCTGGGGGAGAGGGCGGGGGGTGAAGGGCTGGGCTGGCAGGGGGATCCCCTCCCTGGGCAGGGGGTGGGGGGTGCTGGGGCCACACCTGTGATGGGGCTGTTGTTGTCATCTCCAGGGATCCAGGTGAGCCTCACACTGCGCTCGGCCAGGTCCGTCAGCTCCAGGTCCCGCGGCCGGTCCGGCCGTGCTGTTGGCCGAGGAATGACACAAATCGGGCTGGGATTGTCCCAGGAGCTGAGAGCCCCAGTCCCCATCGCTGCTCCCTGGCTGTCTGCACCCAGCCCCTGGCAGGGCACGGGCTCTGGGGCACAATCCATGCCCTGCAGCTCCTGGAGGACCTGTGCTAATTGTCCTTGGAACCCTCCCTGTCCCTCAGCACTGGTGGTGGTGGCAGCACCAGACAGGGCTCAGCACGGGGATGTCTGACCTGACACTGTGCAAACAAATTGGATAGAAAGGGCATAAACCCTCAGTGGAAACACAGAATTGTTGGAAATTCCCTGGACACAATTCTGGTGTCTTTGTCTGCTCACAAGAACCACTCTGTGCAATAACAGCAATAAATTGTGTCCAGGTAAAGGTCACAGGATTCAACAGGATTTTTTCCTCCCATCAGGGCTCATGGTTTTCAAGTACAGATGAAGTGACTCTTGCACTCAGGAATTGGCACTTTGGGACAGAAAATGTTGTGGCACAGGATCTTTCTACCCACGGCCATCTGGCTGGGTTTTGAAGGACAACTTGGAGAGGACTTGGAAGCATCAGCTCCCAGGGTTTTCAGCTGTTGGACTTCTCTGCTGGTGTTACTGGTGAGGCAAACCAAAAATCAACTCAGCAAATAAAACAAAGGCAACAAATTAGTGCTGATTACCTTTGGGTAACTCTGTGGAACGGTTAGCAGAGAGGGCTGCAAGGTAAGACAGTGGTTGTTAACAGGGTTAGTTTAGTCATTAGGCTGGGGGGCCAAAGGAGCACCTGGCAAATCCAAAGTTACACACACACAGTTACAGATTTGGGAAGGGATCGACCCTGTCTGGGGAGCAGAGCAGGTCCATCCTTCCCCCAGGGACCTCCAGCTCTGATCATGTTTGGAATGCACAGCCAAGGGGAACATCAGCCTGATAAGGAGTTAATGAGCAATTACAGGGAGAGGAAAGGATTTAAATCAAGCCCAGTGGAATTATTATTAGGGATCTGGGATTCATGGTGCACTCCAGCTGTTGGGGGGCACTGCAGTGGCACTGCCAGGAATCTGAGGTGGCCAAGGGCAGGGGATGATAAATCTGTGTTTTCCAGGGAAATCTCACAGTGAGCACAAGTGGGGAGTGGGCTCAGCCTGTCCCTGCCTGTGCTGCAGAGGGGCACACAGGGCTGGGGGCAGATGGGTCACCCCCCGTGCTGCTCAGCACCCCAACACCCCCTTCATTCACTGCCAAATTTAGGACTGTTCTCCCACATCTTCGACATCCACAGGGGGATATTTTTGGCTGTATGTAATAACTACTCTTCTATTTTTTTGCTCTCAAACACAAGATTTTTTTGACTCCAATTCAGTGCCTGTGCCCGAGATGAGGCAGCACGTCCTTGCCGAGTCCTGCAAGGGAACAGCTGCTCTGCCAGGGGACAATGTGGTGGGCAAGACCTCTCAGCCTGACCTTGAAGTGGGTCCAGCCCTGAGGTGTGGGTGGGGGCAGCTTTACCAAGCACAGTGAGATAGGCCTTGGCCGAGTCCTTGTCCAGCTCCGTGCTGGCCACACACGTGTAGTCCCCTTGGTCCCTCTCAGCCACGCCAAATATCGTCAGCCCATCGTCTTCCTTCTTCATCCTTCAAGAAAAACATAATCACACTCCTGCTCCAGGCAGCAGGATGGGGGCTGCCTGCTCTCTGCCAAAATACAGCTCAAAGCCCAGCCAGAAGAGGAGAATGTCTCTGGTCTGAAGATCTTATCAGCTCCGGATGTGTTGAGTTATTCTGGGCAACCTCATTTCCTAAGGAATCAGCAGGTGTGCCCTGGTGTCTGGCTGGGGAATAATCACACCTTGAGGGGAACAGCCAAGCTCAGGCTCCTGCCCCGGGATCAGATCTCACTTCTCCAGAAGGGAGTCAGCGATGGAAAGGAAATTAAAGCTGCACCAGTCACAGCAGATAAACATTCATTTCGAGGCAGGTTGTTATTAACTCTCTCATTTTATCAAGATGTCCTAAAACATCTCTAAATAAACCCCACAGCAAAGTCCTGATTCACTGATAGATCAATTGCTGAGCAGCGTCTGTGGAAGGGGCCAGTAAATTAAAAGCGTCAAGAACATCAAATCTGCCAAGATGGCAACTGGGTATTTATCCCTGTTATCCCTGAAGGGTTCTGTGACAAGCCCAGCAACCCCGGGAGAGGAGATCCAGGAAAGCTGCAGGCACAGACCTGTTGCCCAGGTACAGGGGGGCATCGTCCTTGAGCCACGTGACCGTGAGCCGCAGGGTGGGGTCGTGCTTGACGCGGCAGTGCAGCCGGGGCACCGTGCCCCTCTTCACCACCTGGTCCTCGGGCCCCCTCACGATCCTGGTGGGGTCTGGGGGGGCAGCAAGGCAGTGTTAGACCCCCAAGTCCTGGCTCTTGGCTCAGGAGCTCAGTGCAGGTTGGTGTTACTTGGAAAGGACACGCACAAGTTGTGTCTGTCCAGACTGATGGATGAATGTTCTGTGATACAACTGAATTAATTTTACAAGCCATTAATTTATGCTGAACCTTTAAACCCCCCCTTCCCCCAGCTTTCTGAGTCAGCAATCAGATCTGCTGAACAGGGAAGGCCCTGGCAGAAACAATGCAGAAAATGTTTTCTTGTCCTCAGTTAACCCTGAGGAACACTTTGTTTTTCTGTTTGCACTGCTGATGGCATCTCCCAGCCCCAAACCCACACCAAGCCCTTCTGCAGCTCCAGCAAATCCACAGCCTTGGGGTTTTCCAGCATTAAAAAGGAATTTGTGCCATTTTCAGGACTGCAGCTCTGAGTCACAGTGCCTGTCCTGCTGGCACTCTGGGGAGCAAAACCAACCCCCCTGGACCAAAAGTTTCAGAGGATCCAAGAGCCCCTTCTGACCCAGAGCCCTTCATGCCCCTACCTTTGACCTCCAGGCGAACCTGGGCCTCTGCCTTGCCCAGGATATTGGTGGCCACGCAGGTGTAGATGCCCTGGTCCTCCTTGCGAGCCATGAGCATCTCCAAGCTCCCGTTCTCGTAGGCCTTGTAGTTGCCTCCATCCAGCGTGTTCCCCTGGCCGTTCTTGAACCTCACAACACCACAGAGTGCTGTTGTAAGGGAAGAAAGAGCAGGACCCCCTCCCTTCCCAGCCCTCAGCCTGGCAGGGGACGTGCTGCAGCTCTTACCAGCGCAGGGTGGGGATGGGGGAGCCGAAGAAGGGGCAGTCGAGCCGCGTCCTGTTGTTCTGGATCACCCTGATGAGCTGGTTCCGAGGGGCCAAGAGCCGTGGGGGCACATCTGCAAACAGCACAAAGCACAGCCATGGAGAGGGAGAAGAAACCAGTCTCTGGGCTCTGCTGCTCCTTTCCAGGCTCTCCATCCCTCTTCAGGTCTCTTTTGTCCACTGGCACTTTCAAAACCCAGTGGAGCTTCTCCAGTCCCTCTTCCCTCCCCTTCCCTTCCAGCCTGGCCACCTGACTCAGCTCCTGACTTAGGACTCCCTCAGCCTTGCTTGGCTTGGCAGGTCCAGGGCAATGGATTTCTGCTCCAAAGCCCAGTTGCAGAGATCAGGACCCTTTGCGGAGTAGCACATGACAAGGAGGAAAGCCAATGGAGAACTTCTGTAGGGAAAACAGGGCTTATGAAAGAGGGAGAACAACCATTTACATGGGCAGGGTGGAGAGGGCAAGGGGGAATCTCGGAGGTCTTTTCCAACCCAATCGATTCTATGATTCTATGAATGGTTTTAAACTGCAAGAGGAGAGATTTAGATTAGATGTTAGGATGGAATCATTCTCTGTGAGGGTGATGAGGCCCAGATTGCCCAGGGAAGCTGTGGCTGCCCCATCCCTGGAAGTGCCCAAGGCCAGGTTGGATAAACTTGGAGCAACCTGATCTGGTGAGTGACATCCCTGCCCATGGCAGGAGGGGTGGAGCTCCCTGATCTCTGAGGTGCCCTCCAAGCCCCCCCAGCGCTGCTGTCCTGCCAGGGGTGCTGAGGGGCTGTGCCCCCGGGGCAGGGCTCACCCAGCACGCTGACGAAGGCGTTGGCCAGCAGGTAGCCGTGCTCGTTGGAGGCGTTGCACTGGTAGACGGCGCTGCTGCCGATCTGCGTGTCCCGGAACACGATGGTGTCTCCGGCCACCTCCCGGCTCGGGTTGGGGGCAGAGGCTGCCAGAACACAGACAGCACCCCTGGAACTCCATGCCAAGCTCAAGTTCACCACCCAGCATCATCACACATCTTTGCAGCTGGGCCCGAGGAAAAGCAGGGAGGGGATGGCACGTGAGCTCCCCAGCCCAAAGGGAGCCCCTGGTTCAGCTGGCACCATCTCAGACACTGCCCTGAACCAGCAGTGAAGACCCTGAACTAGCAGAAACAACCCCAAACTATCAGTAAAGACCCTAAACTAGCAGTGAAGACTGTAAACTAGCAGAAACAACCCCAAACTATCAGTAAAGACCCTAAACTAGCAGTGAAGACTGAAAACTAGCAGAAATAACCCCAAACTAGCAGTAGAGACCCTAAACCAGCAGAAACTGCCCTAAACTATCAATAACATCCCTAAGGAACAGAAACAGCCCTAAACCAGCAGTAAAGCCACGGGTGTGATGCTGCACCCCCTGGCAGTGCCTGACACCCCCTGGCACCCCCTGGCACCCCTCGCATGCCCTGAAACCCCCTGGCACCCCCTGGCAGTGTCTGGCACCCCCAGAGCAGCCCTGGCTCTGTCCCCCCTCACCTTCAATGGGCTCTCCATTCACCAGCCACTGGATGGCAGGTTTGGGGTTCCCATTGGCACGGCACACCAGTCTGCCATCCTCGCCCGGTGCCAGGATCAGGTTCTCGGGCTCATCCAACCAGTACGGAGCAGCTGGAAAACACAGCAGGGCACCAGTGGCAGGGGCAGCACCCCCTGCCAGCCCCCTGCACTGAGCCCTGGGGAAGCAGGACAGGGGGAACACCGTCCTGTGCCAGGAGGGGGAAGCCAGGGAAGGGTCGGGGTCTGCTCCAGGGCACAGGGACAGGAGGAGAGGGCACGGCCTCAGGCTGTGCCAGGGCAGGGGCAGGGGGCACAGCAGCAGGAATTTCTCCATGGAAAGGGTGGTCAGACACTGGAAGGGGCTGGAGTGGAGTCCCCACCCCTGCAGGGATTGAACAGCCATGTGGATGTGGCACTTGGGGACATGGTCAGTGGTGGCCTTGGCAGTGCTGGGGGATGGTTGGACCTGATGATCTTAAAGGACTTTTCCATCCAAAAGGATCCTGTGGTTCTGTGAGAACACACTGCCCTCCCCAGTGGGGACACACTGCCCTCTCCAGTGGGGACACTGCCCTCCCCAGTGGGGACACTGCCCTCTCCTGTGGGATGAGGGTGGGGGGCCCCTTCCCTCCTCCTTGGCCACACAAACCCACAACCATTTCCATCAGTGAAGTTCAGCTGAGGTCACATCTCACACTGCTCTCAGCTCAGTTTGGACAAGATGCTTTCAACTGAAGGACAGAATGTTCAGATTGGGTATGAGGGAGAAATTGTGGGCAGGTGGGCAGGCCCTGGCACAGGATGCCCAGAGAAGCTGTGGCTGCCCCATCCCTAGGAGTGTCCAAGGCCAGGCTGGACAGGGCTTGGAGTGACCTGGGCTGGTGGGAGGTGTCCCTGCCCATGGCAGGGGGTGGCACTGGATGGGCTTTAAGGTCCTTCCAACCCAAAC
>JAWWLZ010000077.1:3011987-3024318 GCA_035041345.1 Poliocrania exsul
GGTGGAATGGGCAGGGCTGGCACAGGGACCCTCCAAACACTGGGGTGATCCCAGGGGAGAGCCCAGCCTGGTGCAGGGGCAGGACCTGGGGGTGCAGCCCAAACCCTCTGCTGCTCCCCCAGAGCTCTCAGGGAGCAGGAGGCAGCCAGGCATGCCCAGCACCTCCAGGATTTGGGGGTGCCCACGTTTATTTGGAAAACCTCCAGAGCTGCACCAGGGGAAGAAGGAGAGGACAGAGGGCAGGGGCTGTTCTGGAGTTCCCACCAGCCTGGTACCAGGGAAGGAAAACCACCCTCAGGAGTTAATCCAAGCCTTGGGAACAACTGCCCTTCAGCTGGAGACTCAGAGCCCACCTGCCCCACGCCCCACGAGGATCCTCAATGGGTTAATCAATTATTTGGTTAATGGATTACCAGGACAGGCACACCTGGACTTTCCCTGAGGGCTCAGCTCTCCAGGCAGGCAGACGCTGCCCTTTCCATCGCTGCTCCTGGGGAGGCTCATTCCTGGTTATCCCAGCCCATCCAGCCGGTTATTCCAGCCCCTCCCAGGCTCTGTGGGAATGGCTGGGCTCGGGGCCAGGGTTTATCCTGGTTCCCACATCTCCAGCCACACTCCTGAGCTCCTCATCTGGTGAGGGGAGTGGGACGTTATTTTATTGGCTTTTCTCAGCCCCCAGGCTGCAGGACCCCCACCTGGCCCCCCTTGGCTCTGGAGCCTGTGGCAGAACTGGAAGAGCTGAGCAGAGTGCAAGCCAAATTTGATGAGCCAGATATTAATGATGAAAATTAAAAATCAGGGAGACAAATTAGTACTCTATTATTTGTTTAAAAAACCCAACAGCAACACTGCGTAGCTGATAAACTTTTTGCCTTAGTGCAGCACTACCAATAAATACTTTGCTAATAAGGAGGAGCCACAAATTCTCCCAGGCAGAGGCTCTGCTCTGGCTCTGAGCCCATGGAAGCTGCAGCTGGAAGCTCTCAACCATCCAGCAAAGTCTCACTCACCCCTCTGGATGGATCAGATTTGGGAAAATAAATCCCTTGGCTATTTATTCCTGCTCAAATGTAGAATCTGCTTCCAAACTGTCTCTGCTGTGGTCCTGGCTCTGTGAAATTGGATCCCAGGAACATCCCCACCTGCCCTCGGAGCAGCCACTGCCCCCTCCCATGTCCTGACCTGGAGCAGCCAAACATTCCCTGGCACACCCAGACACAGCCCATCTGCTCTGCTCCTGCTCCTCCAAACACCCACAGCTTTGCCAGAAAGACAGAGGGAAAACAACAAAACAGACTTCCAGTTCCATTAAAATAATAAAAAAAACCAATTGAGAAACTTCTGCTAATAAACATCCAATTAACCCTTTTCCTTGGTAGTTGGAGCCAGTTTGCCCACACAGTCCAGGAAACCACTGCCCTCACTCTGAGTGGGGAGAGGGGCTGGGGGGCACCTCCCGTGGTTATCCTGCCCCCTGAGGGCACTCTGGGACTGGTGCCCCCCACACCTCATGCCCACACAGCAGGCCCCATGTCCCTGGGATGAGGCACATCCCAGGAATGGGACTCTCAGCCTCTGGAGATCCCTGTGCCAGCTGCCCCAGAGCTGTGCCCACACCACAGGGACCAGCACCCCAGGCTGAGAGCCCCAAGACCCCCAAACCCCTCAAATCCCTGGGATGCTGATGCCCCTCTCCCCACCCCAAGGAGTCCTTGCTTGCTCCACTGGTCCCAGGGGCCAGCACAGCCAGACAGGTCATTGCAGGGAGAAACACGGGATCAGCAACAAGCAAAAGGGCTGAGGGGACGAATTGCTTCACCAGCTCATTAACTATTAATTAATTAAGTGCTGGGTTGGAGTTCAGCCTTGCACAGGGGTGTGAGTGGGTGATCTGAACTCACTGGAGCTTTCCAGGGGATGTTAAGTGCAAATAGCAGGAAGTTTATCTTGCAATAGAAATAAAATAGAAATCTTGGAGATTGTGCAGATAAAATCCCCTTTCCCTGAACCAAGACATGCAGTGGGAGATCAGGAGGCCCAGGACCACCACTGTCCACTGGATTGGTTTGTCCCTGTCCCTGCAGAGGCATCTCCTCTCGTTCCCTTCTCCTTGGGGAATGATGCTGCCCATGCAGCTCCCACGGACGCTGATTTTGCTGACAATCCCTTTCCTCAGCCATTTCTCCAAGTATTTTCAGACTGTGCCCAGCCCATTTGCTGCCACCAGCACTTCTGAAGCTGGTTCTGCTGCAGAGCCCTCCCCAAGTGCTCAGCATCCCCAGGAGCCTCCTGTTCCCAATGCCAACAGCAGGGAAGGGCTGCCCGCCCAGGACACCGACCCCAGTGCCCTCCCCTGGCACATCCTGCTCTTCTCACACTCCAGCTCTGTCTGCTCTTGGCTGGCAGAAGCCCTCCCTGTCCCCAGAAGTCCCCGTGGCACAATAAAAAGCGCCCTAGGTTGCGCCAGGCCCAAGGGAAGCTGAGGGATTTCCTCTTAGGGGACCAGTGTGGGGCATCACTGGGGCTGCCCCAAAAGCAGCAGGAGGGGCAGAAAGTGAATCCTGACCATGGCAAACTCCTGCTCTGGGGGCAGTTGGACTCCTTGGGGGTCTTTGGTGAGGGGTTCACAGCCCTGGCACTGCCTGTGCTCTCGGCATCACCCAAACCAGCCCCATCTCCCTTCTCCTGGCAAATCCCAGTGCTGGCTGTGCCCACATTATCCCATCACATCCCTGACAGTTCCAATCCACCCTCAGGGCGGTGATGCTGCCCCAGGACCTGCCAGGGTTTGTGTCTGAGGCACAACTGATGGGATTGGGCCGGGCTGCTCCTGGCACAGGCAGGATCCAGTGGAATTCCTGGCACAGGCAGGATCCACTGGGAATTCCCTGCCCAGGCAGAGAGTGAAAGCCTGGGAAGAGCATCCAGCACATTGTTCTGCACAGCAACAACACCCCCAGATTCCAAGGCAAACAAACACTCCTCTTTTCCCCCCCCTCTCCCAGTCACTGTCTGGTTTTAGCCACTTTCTGGTGACAGAGGGAAGAGGAATGGTGGGTCTGATCCTTAAATCATGAGCCTTTGCCAGGACAAGACACGAGGGAGCAACCTGGGCCAGGTGCTACTGACCCAGCCACGTCTCAGGCTGAGCTCTGCAGATCCTCTTCATCCTGACACCTCCCTCCTTTTACATCCTGAGTTCTTCCAGGGGGCTTTGGGGCTGGTTGGCTCCCTTCGTGCCACTGGATTTTGGCCAAGTGGAGGCCCCACGCCCCGAGGGGCCAGAGGGGGCAGTTAGTGCAGGGTCAGTGGGTTAGGCAGGGGGTTAGGCAGGAGGGGCTCCAAAGCCAGGATGGACTCACCACTGTACATGGCAGTGTGATTTCGTAAAGACGTTTCGTTATGGGGCTTCTCTGCAATAAACAAAAGAGCGTGAGCGTTTCCAGGGCCCCAAGCGAGAGGGGAGAGGCAGCACAGGAGCCCAAACCACCTCCCCAGACACAGCAGCACAGGCAGGAGGGGAGAGGCAGCACAGGAGCCCAAACCACCTCCCCAGACACAGCAGCACAGGCAGGAGCAGGGAGACAAAGCACAGCTGCCTTCCAGCACAAACACAGCCAAAAAGGGGAGCAAAAGGGGGGGTTTTCCTCCTACGAGGTGAGGAGACAACTAAAGGTGTGGGAATTGTGGTGCAAACATTTCCTTGAAGTGTTTTTCTCTACTGGGGAAAAAAGATCAGTTCAGTCTGGAGGGAAAAAATGGGTTTTCTCTGTGTTTCCTAAGTACAAAGAACACGTTCCAGCTCCTCTTTGCCAGCCACGGGCAGGGGTTGGCACAGCTGGGCAGCAATGGGAGAAGGGGTGAAGATGAACAAATCAAAATAATAATAATAATTAGGCTCTACAAGCATAACCTGCTGTACAATCCCTTTTAATTACAGAGTAATTAGAGTAGATTGTGTTCCAGTTCCTCAGCAAGAAGCTGCTCTTGTTTATTGACACCCAGCACGAGCCAGCACTGATGCAGGATGGAGTTAATGCCCACTCTGAGGGGTGAGGGGGCTCAGCCCCCTGAGCTGGGACTGCTGCAGGGTCTGCCCTTCCCAGTCCCCACCAGTGCCCCAGGGACTGGTTTGGGGCCTGAAAAAAGCCACATTCTTGTACCTTCAGCTCTCTTGGCTGCTGCTCACTGGCTGCCCTGAGTCCTGAGCCACAGGCTGTGTCTCTGCAAGGGGGTTAGGAGAGCCCAAAAGATGCCCAAGATCTGCCTGGACCTGGATCCACCACACAAACTCCCCCCAGGGAAATGCAGAGGTGAGTCCCTCCCTGCAGCCTTTCCATTTTCCTCCCTTCACCCCATGGCAATCCCATGCCAGGAATTTTCAGCATCTGGGGAACCTTTTTGAGAGGATTCAGGCTCCTGGCTTAAGGCTGAGATGATCAAAGAGCTTGAGACAAATTCAAGCTCGTCCCCTTTGAACAATGTAAATACAAAACACTTTTTTATGTAGTACCAGGTGAGAAATCAGAGCCTCGATTCTTGAAATTATGAACAGCTCTGAGGGGCTCCTGGGGTGGAGTTTGCATCTGATCAGGCAGCAGATGTTTCCAAAGGAAAACTGAAAGAGAGGATCTAATTCTCCATGGGCTGGGAGCGAAGGGATGTGGTGGCACCTGAGAGCAGCAGGAGGGGGAGCTCTGGCTGTGCACAGGAACCTGCCAGGCTTTCACCCTCTTTGCTCCCAGAGCTGGGCAAAGATGTCAGGCTGGAGCCTCTGGAGGCTCAAATGACTCCAGGTCTTTGCTGGCCACAGTTTCTCCAGCTCACACCAATTCAGGGCTCAGCCCTTCCCCAGCAGGGGAACACTGGGATTCTCTGCCCAGCTCTGTGAACAGACAAATATTCAGAATTAATTCCCCACTCCTGTTCCCCACTGCTGGCACAGAGCCTGTCGTGGTGTGTAAATTGCTGATTCCCTACTCGAGCTTTGCACAGGGCAGAAGCTGCTACATGGGAGTGTAAAACACCCCAGGCCCTGTCTGAGGCTCAAGGCACTTCCAGCTCTCTCTAACAGAATTCCAACTGCTGGAGAGCAAATTAACCCCCACCACCAGGACTCAGGAGCTCCTCGTGCCTGCTCTGCCCCCCAGACCGAGCCAGCACCCCCTCCCTCCCAGCTCACCTCACTGGGGATGGTCCCAGCCATCTTTATGCTGATTGCTGATTCTCTTGGTGCTCTGCACACACCTCCCCAAAGCAGAGCCCGTGCTCTGCAGGACCTGCATCCACTCAGGAGCCTCCTGTCCTGCAGCCTCAGCTCAGCCCCCTCTGCCAGAGTCCCCACAGGGCTCATTTTCCTTCAAACCACCTCATTTCTGGAGAAGAACCTGCTGGAGGCTGGACCTGCCCATGGAAAGGCTTTGGGAGAGCCCTGTGTGCCCCTCAGGTGCCCCTGACACGGGGGTTGCCCACCCTGACATGTCCCACCTGCCCATGGTCACACCCCGAGGGCTCCAACCCTCCTGTGGGCACATCCCAGAGAGAAGGAGCCCAAGGGCAGCTCAGCAGGTGCCTCCTGAGCTGGGCAAGGCTGGCACACACTCAGTTCCCCACACTCAGTCCCCTCGTGCAGCACCAACACCCAAACCTGGAGCAAACCGAGGCCACTTCCAGCATTTCCAACCAGGGGAAGATCTCCCAATATCACACATTTCTGTGGAGATGTTGGAACTCTTTGCACAGATTTAGTGGTACCTGCCCCAGACACCTCTGCAGCCCCAGCCTGGGAAGCTGCAACACTCCAAGGGGCTGGAGGGAAACCCACCCCCCTCCCTGCCAGGTGAGCCACACAAGGACCATCATTCCTCATCCAACCCGGTCCTTGTGCCATCCCAAACAAATCAAGGATTTCCTCTCCTCCCTGGGAGGTGTCAAGGCCAGAAACCAGATGTGTGGAAGGCAACCCCTGAGCTGGGGAGAGGCCAGGGGAGCCCCAGGCTGAGCCAGCCCCATGACACTTACTGGTTTTCACCTTGAGGGTGTAGGGGTTCTTCTGCTGGATGGTGTGGGTGAAGTGGAAGCGGGCATTGCAGCTGTAGTCGGTCTGGGCATCCTGCAGCAGCACGTTGGAGAAGTACAGGTCCCCATTCTGGCCCTGGGACACACGCTTGTCCTGCTGGATGGGCTCCATGGCTGCGGGCAGAGCGGGCACTCAGGGTGGGCACTCAGGGTGGGCACAGCCCAGACCCACGGCATGGGGGGGGCCTCCCAGCCCTGAACCAAGGGGAGGACCCTCAATGAGCAGCAACTGCCCTAAGCTAGCAGAGAAGACTCTAAACCAGCAGTGAAACCCCTTAACTAGCAGTAACAGCCCTAAACTAACAGAAAATAACTTAAACTAGAAGAAACTGCCCTAAACTAGCTATAATAACTCTAAACTATCAGCAAGAATCCTAAACTAGCAATAACAACCCTAAACCAGCAGTAACTGCCCTAAACTCCCAGAAACTGCCCCAACCCAGCGGTAACAACCCCACACAGGGTGATTTAAGCCCTGTAGAGGCTGGAGAGGCTGCCCAGAGGGTGCAGAGGGTACAGAGGTGCAGGGGGCACAGGGAGCATGGGGGCACAGGGGGTACAGGGGGTGCAGGGGGCCCAGGGGGCCCAGGGGTGCCCACTCACAGCTGCTCATCCAGAAGATGACGGGCGGGGGCAGCCCTGGGGGGGGGTTGCACTGCAGGCTCAGGGGGGCCCCTTCGTCCACCTCGATCACATCCACCTTCTCCTTGGGCCACAGGGGAGACTCTGCCGAGGGAAACAAAGCCATGTGAGCAGGGGAGGGCAGGCCACCTGCAGAGCCCTCCCCACCGGGGCTGGCCTGGTTTCCACGCAGTGGCCTCGATGCAAACTGCAGCTCTAGACATGCAAAACTCCCTGAAATGCATGGAGAGTCTCCCTGTTGGCTGCAGCCAAACCCCCAAGCCCTGGGTACACCTGGACACGGGCACAGCTGGAACGGGCTGAGGTCACAGAATCCCAGGATATGCTGAGCTGGAAGGGACCCACAAGGACCATCCAGTCCAACCCCCAGCCCTGCACAGACACCCCCAGGAGTCCCACCCTGTGCCCCAGAGCATCACCCAAACCTCCCGGAGCTCTGACAGCCTGGGGGCTGTGCCCACTGCCCTGGCTGCTCTCTGGTCACTCACTGGAGACCTGCAGGTGGATCTTGCTGGAGAGGGCAGTGCCATAGTCGTTCCTGGCAAAGCACTGGTACTCGCCCTCGTAGTCCTCGGGCCGCCCCCCGCTGTGGAAGTCGATGACGAGGGTCCCCGAGCGGCGCCGCATCGACACCTTCGGGTCCTTGGCCACGTTGAAGAACTTCCCGTTGCGCGTCCAGGAGAAGCTGTGGAAGCACGAGGAGAGGCCAGGTTTGCAACCCTGGGTTTGCCAGCAGCTGGACTGGCTGATGGGGAACGTGGCACAGCCGGATCAGAGGGGAGGTGCCCCAGAGGCAGCCCCGAGGGATGGCAGAGCTCCGGCTGTGGGGGCACTTACATGGGCACGGGGTTCCCTTTGGCTTCACATTCAATGAAGATGTTGTCCCTCGGGTCCACGATGTAGTCCTTCACCGACTGCTTGGTGATGGTGGGGGGCTGAGGCACTGCAAAGCCAAGGGGGAGCCATGAGCGGGTGGTGGGGATCCCTCTGCCACCCTGCAGCAGGTCCGGGGGGATCTCAGCTCCTTCCCCAGGCTGGACGTGCAATGGGAGGTTTCCAGCCCTGAGGAAATGCCCCTGAGCACTGGTCGGGGGGCTGCTCATCCCCTCTCAGACCATCACACTGCTCAGGCTCCCTTTAGGTACCAAAACCCTCTGACTCTCACTTGGTGTCTTGGATTGAAGAAATTCCACAGCTCCATTTTCCTGCTGCCACAGCTGGAATCCCATCAGAGCCCTCCTGGCTGTGCTGCCCAGGGAGGGGCTGCAGCTGGGCCAGGGACCCCCAGGCACTGCCAGGGACTCCCTGGGCAAAAAGAGGCTCAAACCCCCAGGCTGGCCCTGAAGTGCCTCAGAACTGGTGTTTAGGAGGGCAGGGGTGTGACAAGGGCCCCACCAGCCCTGCAGCCAGAGCAGGACCTGGGCTGGCCCTGAACTTGGGGTTGAAGGTCCCCAAGGCTGTCCTGGGATGAAGGTCTGAGAGGGTTTGCTCATGCCACAAGAGCCAGCAATGCTTCAGACCTGTCAGGAACTGGGGCTGAGCTGGGCACACGTGCCAGGCAGAGCAGCACAACAAACTCCTGCACCAGCAATACTCCCATGGCAAAGGCAGCCTCGCTCCTGCTGCAGAGCCCAAGGGCTCCTCCCAAGCCCCTCAGTGCCTCTCCCAGCTGTGCAGCAGATGCTGGTCCTGTTGTGCCCACAAGAACAGCAATGCCCCCAGAAACAGCGTGTGCCACCACAGCCCCACTGCCCCCTGCTCCCTGCAGAGCCCTCGTGCCCGCTGTGGCCACGCAGGGGACACAGACAGGGACACACAGAGGGGAGGGGACACTTACATTCACTCTGAATAGTTGCTGTTATCCCCAAAGGGCAAGCAGGGAGGAAAGAAGACAAGAGGTTAATTGAAGAGCAGCCCTGTGTTCATGGTGTCCACAAACACAAACACAGCGGGTTATTTTAGGGCTTGCAAACACCGCACACAAACCACTTTACAACTCAAGTGTGTTCTAATCCACCCACTTACTGTCCACGGGGAGAAGCTGCTGCCAAGAGCTCCTGGAGGCTCTCAGCTCCCCCACAGCAGGTTTGGGCCACAGCACAGACTGACTGGGTGGGCTTTGGTGTGCCCAGCCCTCCCCTGCAGCACTGGGGATCCCACAGGAGTTCACAAACTCCCCCTTCACCAAGGCCAGGCTTATCCTGAGCACCCCCAGTGTCATCCCCCTCAGTCAGAGGCTGCCACGTGCCTGATAAACCCTTCAGGGGCTTCTTAGGTGATGCACAGGCTCAGAGAAGGTGCCAGAAATACAGGGAGGTACAGACATCCTGTGGCCAAGGTCTTATCCAAGGAAGAAAACTTGCTGGGGTTGGGGCAGGGAAGAAGCACCTGAGGGAGCTTAAAAGAAGCAGTAAATAGTTCAGGAGCTTTGAGAGGGGTAAACCCACAACTTACGATCCAGAGGGACCTCGATGGTGCTGACCAGGTGCTGAAGGCAGAGGGCGAAGGCGATCCCTGCACAGGTGAGGGGCTGTCTGGGCATGAGCATCTTGGAGGGCAGGGCAGGGGCAGCACCTCAGAGTGCCCCTGGGCAGCAGAGCAGCAGCACGTGCAGAGGGACCCTCAGCTGCAAAACAAACCCAGAGCAGTTACAGCTCCATTTCCCCGGGGGAACAGAGTGTTTCCAGCCCCAAAATATTTGTGTGCAGGGCTGGGGGTGTGGGCAGTGCCAGGAATGGTCTCCAGGCTCTGGGGACCCAGGTACAAGCCCATGGGCACAGTTCTCCCACCCCTGGCTTGTTCTGCTGGCAGAAAAGCAGCTTGGTGGGGTTATTTGGGCTCAAAGCCTGGAGTGACCCCTTGGATCACAGAATCACAGGACATGCCAAGCTGGGATGGCAGGAGAAGGGCCTGGCTCTCCCCTGGGGCTGATGGAAGGTTATTCAGCCCTACTGAACACCCAAGCAGAGAACAGCACCCAGAGGATAAAATAAAAAGGATGATTTGCTGTTCAAAAAATAATATTCATTGTATTTTATGCACAAGACATATCTAGAAATATCCAATCCCTCAGCCAGGGCACCAGGGTGAGCTCTGCCTCTGCAGTCAGCCTGGGCACAGCAGGGAACTGGCTCTGCACCCCTGCTGTGTCCCAAATAGCCCATCACCCACCTGGCACAGCTCTGGGAGTCGGGGCACAGTGGCACCTCCCCTGACTGCTCCCTAGACAAGCCCATTCCCACCCAGGATCCAGCTGGTTCCCTCTCCAGATGCTCCTTGGTGCCAGATGTGCCACCCACTCCCCCAAAGCTCCCAAGATCCTCCTGCCAGGATCTCCTTTGCCCCCCACCAAAGCTCCTGAGATCCTCCTGCCAGGATCTCCTTTGCCACCCCCTTCCCTGTGCTGTTAACACCCCCCAGTGAGTGCCCACCCCAGAGGACCCCAAAGGAGCAGCGTTTGTCCCCCGTGTGAGGTTTCCCTCCCTCAGGGGGGCACAGGGGCTGCATCACACCACAGAGTTACCAAAAGGGCAGCAGCTCTCTCAGCTAAGAGGGAAAAAAGGGGCAGGAAAGAGTGGCAATGCCCAGCCCTGCTGCTGCCTGGCACTCACAGGGCTCTGGCCGAGGTGTGTGGGACGTGGCCAGGCAGGAGCAGCACAGAGGCCGTTTGGCATCCAAGGAGAGCCTGTCCTGAAATACAACTCCCTGGCTGCAGCTTTGGGGGCTGCTGCTCCTTCAGCTCTGTGTGAAGGGAGGGAGTGGGGGGACCCAGCAGGACAGACGGACCCCTGGGCAGGGGCTGCGGCACCGCCGGGCACGCCACGGGCAGCCAGCGAGGAGCAGATGGCATGGCAGCCACCCAGCCCTGCCACACGGGCTGGGCAGCTCTGCTGAAGGCCAGGCAGGCTGCAGCCAGCTCTGAGGACACTGCTCCCTGTCACCCTCCCGGGGAACAGGAGCTGGGGGGGTTCTCCCTCTGCTGTCTCAGCATGTCCCAGTCCCACCAGGTGACACTGGAGGGTGGGAAGGGGCTCTGAGTCCCACCAGGTGACACACTGGAGGGTGGGAAGGGGCTCTGAGGGGAGTGTTGCTTTGATCTATTTTGCTGTTCCAAGGATTTTCCAATCCAGCTGTTGCAATAAAAATAGTTGAAGGACAGAATAATTATAGGATTGGGCCAGTAATTAAAGTCATGTCCAGCACTTGTGCAGTCCTGTGATCAGGTCACACTGAACAAAGCTTTTCAAATGGCTCCTTTAGCTCCCTGTGTGAGGCAGGAGATCATTCTGATCTGCAGCCTTCCTTTTTAAAGCAGTTCATTTCTCCAGCCACAGCTTAAGATGAGTAATGGGCTCGCTGGGTTTATGTCTCTGTTACTGAGCACAAACCTGACTTAGGAGCTGAAACAGCCAATTGTGCCCCCAGAGACTGAGCAGGGAGGAGGTTTCTGGAGTCCTCATGGTGCTCACGTGGTGATGCTTCCCAGCACTGCCCCAAAATGCTTTAAAGCCTCTCCCAGCAGAGGGCAGGGAGGGTGCCGGGCAGCAGGGATTGAAACAGCAAACACCTACAGCTGCTTGGGGCTGAAAAGTGAGGAATAGGTTGGGGGTTTGAGCCTGGGTGGTGCTTGGTGGGAAGGAAAAGGCTGTGACATGAAGGAGGAGGTGCCTGGGGGATATTTGTACACACTGGAATAAAGGAAGGGCTGAGCCCAAACTCTGACATTTCAGTGATGCCAAACCACAAAATCACAGAATGGTTTGAGTTAGAAAGGACCTTAAATCTCATCCCACCCCCTGCCATGGGCAGGGACACCTCCCACCAGCCCAGGCTGCTCCAGGCCCTGTCCCACCTTGGACACTTCAGGGCTGGGGCAGCCACAGCTTCTCTGGGCACCTGTGCCAGGGCCTGCCCACCCAAAGGGCACATCCGACCCATCCCAACTGCACTGGGACTGTACAAGTATGGGGAGAGGTAAATTTGCAGATAATTTTTGAGCTGTAAAAGCAACTGAACCAGTGGGCAGAGCTTTGTGGGAATGTCCCAGGCACTGGGGGATCACAGGGAGGATGGTCTGTACAACAGCACAGCCCTGAGGAGCAACAAATAAAGGAGCACACACAGAATTCCTGCTGCCTTCAGGAGGGCAAATGCCAAGATCTTCCAGGCTCCTCCAGGCTCCCCCAAGTTCCCCCGGGCTCCCCCAGGCTCCTCCAGGCTCCCCCAGGCCCCCCCCAGGGCCCCTTTGTCTCAGACAGATGTGGGTGCAGGAACAATCCCCCCGTGCCTGTGTGTGTAGGTGGGTCCTGGGGACAGGCAGTGCCAGAGAACACAGCCCACATTGTCCCACATTGTCCCACATTGTCCCACATTGTCCCACATTGTCCTGCATTGTCCTGCATTGTCCTGCATTGTCCCACCCTGTCCCACATTGCCCCACATTGCCCCACACTGTCCCACATTGTCCTGCATTGTCCCGCATTGTCCTGCATTGTCCTGCATTGTCCCACATTGCCCCACACTGTCCCACCCTGTCCCACATTGTCCTGCATTGTCCCACCCTGTCCCACATTGGCCCACAATGCCCCACACGGTCCCCCCCGGTCCCCAC
>JAWWLZ010000077.1:3031188-3044736 GCA_035041345.1 Poliocrania exsul
GGGTGAGATGTTTTTAAATTACAAGTTCTAGCTGAGTTTTAGCAGCCAGCAGTGACCATGCACAGCTCTGGAGGACACAGTGGAAGTGTTAAATCACAAGGGGGGGAAAAATCAGGAGAAAATTAAAAAACTGACACCCAGAGTGCAACTGGTGCTTTGAAGAAGTTATTTTCCCCCCTCAAAGCCACATTGCACTGAAAACTGAGGATCTTCTATGCAGATTGATGAGATGAGGCAGGTGGAAGGTGCACTGGGAACATCCCAGAACAGGCACAGAGCTGTTGGAATTGAATCCAGCTGGCAGAGCAGTTTGAGCTAATGCTGGACAGGCTTCAAAGCTATGCAAGATGACAGAGAATATATTTAAATGAGACAAGAATCAATATAAATTAAATAAGCCAATAAGAAAGCAAAATGTAACACTATATTCTCTTTCCATCTGACATGTGACCTGAGAAGTTATGGATTAAAAGTCTGGGAGGATTTATTTCCTGTCTGGGAGCAAGAGGACCTTCACCTTGCCTAAAAAAATCTACCTTAAACAAGAAAAAACCCCAGAAACAGGGTTATTTACTTCTCACTGCCCTCAGGAGGAGTGATCCTTGGAGAAATGGCTTGTCTAACACCTTGGTCTGCCCACCCTGACTGTTTCTCTCTCTGTATTTCTCTCTTTCAGATCACTCCCCCTCAGAAGGCATTGCACAGCTCTGACTGACTGGAGAACTCCACTCCAAAAGTCACAACTCTGCCCAAAACTTGTCAGAACAGGGAATCCCAGTGACACCACTGAGCTGCAATGAGAAGATTTAAACATTTTCCAGGCTGGGGCACTGACACCAACGTGTCACTCCCTGTTCCCTACAGGCTTTGATTTAAATGGGCATGAACAAGTGGATACTGCAGAGGGTTCCTCACTGTGCTTGGGCAGATTTGAAGCTTAATTCTCTTTGGCTTTCACTGGCTTTCATTGGGGTTTGAGTGCAAGCAACCTGTTGGCTCTTTTTTGGAGGAGAGGGCCTGGAGTGGGCCAGCTACCCCATAAAGACCCTGATGACCATCTCGATCTCCTTCCTGCACACAGGGCAGGTGGATTTCCTCTTCTTCAGCATCCTTGCACACCTGTAACAGGCCACGAGGTGAGCGCTCCTGCCGTGGACGATGTTCCCGTCCCGGGGCCTGTGCTGGCACAAGTAGCAGGGACTCAGCAAAGCTTTTATGCTCTCTGGAGACTCCATTTGTTCCTCCTTTTTGTGCTCAGTGAAGCTCAGCAGAGACTCTTTGCTCTCATAAGCCCCTGCCAAGTCCAGAGACTCCACGGAGCCACAGGGGGGTTTGGTGTCCACCCTGAACACGTGGGTGGCCGGCCCAGCTGGAGCTGACATAGTCCTTCTGCAGTCAGGGACATCCACCCCCTCGTCCTGCTCCTGGGTCTTCATGGCATCGATGGTGGGCAGGGAGAGGGAATGGGCCAGTCTGGGCCAGTCTGAGTACCAGCCCTTGCGCAGGGCCCAGCAGCGGTAGCAGTACCGTTTGCCTGGGGAGTTAAACTTCTTGCATTTGGTGCACTGCCAGCAGTCCTGGGGAATCTGAGGCCAAGAAACAGCAGTAAATGAGGGTGTTCTTGTGTGCAGCTCGTTTCCTCTACGTAGGAAAGGCAGCAAAGAAGCCTCATCCAAAAAAAGGGATTTATTACTGATTTATAAGCTTGAGGTTTGATTACCAGCACCTCAGAAAGCCTAACGAGGATTTGACCCCCCCTGTGTGTTCTACACATCCCTCAAACATTAAATCCTGTCCTGCCTCCCCTCCCAGCCCTCAGCACTCTGGAGGAATACAATGTTCTCTGCTGGGCAGTTTATTGAATTTTCAGTATCTCACTCTAAATTCAAGGGTAGAGCTCCTGGAGTCAGTCAGGATATACTTCCCAGGCTCACTAATCACCTGGCAACTATTGAACCTGCACAATTAATGGAGGTTTGCTTGATTACCCCACCCAGCAAGGGCAGGAGCTGCCCAAGATCACAGCCATGATTCAGCTGTCCAGTCCCAGGGACAACCCCATTTATACCTGCACAGGCTGGAAAATTATCCTAAAACCAATTTTTGGGTGTCATCAGCTGCAAAGAGTCTCATGACACACTTTTGCTGGCTTAGAACAAACCTCCAAGGCAGCCCCAGGACTGGGAGAAGAAAAGGACAGCTCAGAGAACACAGACCTGGTGTCTCTCAGGATCCATCAAGGGGGTGGTGGGAAGGTGGGACAGCTCAGTAATTGCTGCTTTTTCTTTTTCCACCTTGTTTTGCCATTTAAATGGGAAAAAAAGCACTGCAAGGGCACAGACACCACCCCAGACATTCCACTCTCCTGACAGAAGCCACACAAGTGTCACAGGAAGATGAGACCTGGATTCTCTTCCCATCCCAGAAAACACAAAACAAGAGGCAGCTCCAGGGCTGGACACCCAGGACTCAGTGGATCCCTGATCCTGACACAGAAACCCAACTATCCTCCAGATTTCCTTCCAGAGGACAACATGGAATTAATTAAATTAATTAAAACATGCATGGGTATCAATACTAACTTCATCCAGCATTAGCCTGGCCACCTTTTTTGGCCTTGAAACCCTTACAAGAACCAGCCACAACCAGCAGTGGGTGTAGGATGGGCTGTCCCAGCAGGGAATGTTGTCCTGAGGGATTTCCTACCTCAGAAGCAGCTTCTCTGTCTGTGTCATCACTTAAGTACTGAGAATCCTCAAAGTCATCCAAACACACATCCTCAGTCACCTGGAAAGAGGGGAAATGTTGTTGTTGGAGGAGGAGAATGGAAATGTTGCAATGATCTCCATTTATCATGTGCCTGGCACTGCACACCCAAATTAAATGACTATATAATCACCATGCTAATCAAGCTATTGCTGTAAGTGAATGAAAAGCCATTTTTGTAGTGTTTTTATTCCAGAATGTTGATAATTGTTGCTGGACTGGTTTAGTTCTATTTGACTGTGGTCAATATAAACTGAGATTTTTCTGTTTGAGTCTGGAATTGATGACCTTGGAAGTCTTTTCAAACTTTAATTCCATGACTCTGTGATTTATTATTCTTGCAGATATCTAGATAGAAATCTAGTAAAGTTGCTGCTGGAGGTTTCATTCATTTTAAATTAATTCTGTGCCTTGAAAATACGTATTTAAGCCACAACCTGAGCAGGAAAGTCATGCCCCATGTAAGGAATGGTGACAGCCTTTTCCAAACCCAGTTTAAACTCTGGATGGTTCCAGTATGAGCACAGCACATGGATCAGCAAACCAGGCCAGGCTGTGGAACACACACACTGGGGCAGCTGCAAGAGGTACCTTTGTGTCACCTTCTTTCACTTCCTCACAGTCAACCACCTCTACCTTGAGCCCAGCACTGCCCTGGTCCAGTGGGCACTCGTTGAGGAACCACAGGTCATCCGTAGTATCCGAAACTATGGCAGTGTCTATGTCCTGATGGAACAGAAACAGGGACACCCACTCAGAGCTCAGCTGAGAACCACCTGCACCACAACCACCACTCTCCCCTTTTCCTCATCAACAACCTCCTCAGCCCCGGGCAGCTTTTCCTCCAGGAGAGAAAAGGGCACCTCACCACTCTCAGACACCCTGTTCCCAAATGCCAGCTCACCCTTCCACCTGGCCACCACCCTCTAACCCAGAAGACACCAAGTGAAGTCCAACCAGTGCTCTGGAGTGCAGAGGGACCCCCAAGGGCTGGCACAGCCCTCAGAGAGAGTCTGGTTTATTGAAAACACTAAAGGTAACCAACCACCTGATGTGAAAGGCTGGGACAGGAACACACAAGGGAGAGGCTGAAAATCCTGGAGTGGGAAGGGGAAAGAAAGAACAAGAATATTTTATTGACTTGGAACCCAAAAGAAGAGAGGAAGAGGACACAGTGCACCTGTTCCAAATGTCTACACACCTGGTTGGTTTGAATATCTGTTGATCCATTACTTCTGGACTCGTAATTGCTTCTGAGGTTGCCTAAAAACCACCATGGCAGACCAGCTACATCCCATTCCTCAAACACTAGGTCCAGTTTAGGCTTCTTGCTTTTAGAGAGGTTTTCTATTAAGTCTTTGTCTGTAAGAGCCAAGTAGAGTCTAAGTCATGCCACACCTACACTTGGTAAGAGACCAGCAGAGAAAAACATGGCCCCATCTGATTTCAGAAACCCTTCTTGCTCCTTGTGGCACCAGTTCCTGCTGGGAGCTCTGGTGTTTGTCTGTACTGGCAAAACAGTCCCTGCACTGAGGTCAGGGAACATCCCAGAGCTCTCAAGGTCTCTGCACTGGCACAGGTTGATTTCTATCTCAAGACTCAACAGAGAAATATAAACATTTCTTTCTGAGCCCTCCCCAAGTCACCACTGAGCAGGTTTATTGAGTGACTTAGGAAGCAGAAAGAACTGGTCTGAATTTAGTTTCCAATGAGGAGAGCTCCTGAATTCCCAAACCAGGCTCACACAGGAAACAGGAAGGTAAGAATCCATCCTCCCCACGCTTCCATCTCCTTTTCAGCCTGTGCAGCTGAGTCTGTGATCCCAAGCTCAGCACAAGTTTCAAGATAACCTTGAATGTCTCTCCCTTCAGTGCCACGAGTTTCAAAGGCACAGACAAGGCTGGTTCTCCCTCTTTTGTACACACAGGAAATAATCTCCTGCTCTCATTTGATCTGGAAATGCCCACACTCACAAAGACCTGGTTTTACAAATTAGGTTCCTTGATATGAAAACAACCTGAGAATAGAAAGTAGAAAAACAGGAAAATTGCTTCCACAACATCTGAAATCTGTATGAGTGACCCAGCAAGAAATCCCCAGACATCACACCAGAGGAAATGTCTAAATATGAGGGAGCTGTATTACACTTGTGCTGGATACAAAACCCCCCACTGTAATTCAGGTCCCTGATTGGTTTGCAGGTAATGACTGCAGACAGAGCAGGTTGGGTTCTGTGTGCTCACAGGAGTCTCTTGGGGAGATAAACAGATACAAGTGTAATTTCAGCATTTAAAATACCCTTCAGCAAGGTCTGTAAGATGTTCCCTGGCATTGTTCAGTGATAGATGTGCTTTTGGGGTTTAACCTGCCATTTCCTTCAAAGCATCTGTTTGCTTATGAGACCAAAGAGCCAAGCCAGAAAACACATTTATCATAAAATACCTTTGCTCAACAATTGTGTTCTCTCAATCTACACCATAAACTGATGGTTTTAAATGATTATATTCCAAACCAGGGTTTAATAAGTGTCCCAAAGCCCTGCCCCAGTGCTTGCTGATGCAGAGGAGGAGCAGCAGGGCTGGTGCAGGTCGTGGCAGTGCAGCAGAGCCAGGACTCACCTTCACAAGTGTCACAGTTCTGCTCTGAGGTAGACAAAGCAGAGGCCTTGCTCTCCCCCTCCGTGGTCCCGGAGTCAGAACCTTCCTCCTGGCTAAACTGCAGGAAGGAAAATGCAGGTGTTAGTCCAGCAGAGCTTGCAGGGACAAGGGGATGTAGCACTTCCATTCCAAGTCACCAGCTGCAGGACAAGACCAAGCAGTTATGAAGAGGAGTCAAAGTCTCTCAGCAAAAACTACACACTATTTACCCTTTACAAAGCCTAATGCACCTGTAACCAGCACAAACGAGAATTTCCAACCTAGGAAAAATCTTTAGCTTGGCAAAAGTCCCCAAGTTACCAATTCTCATGCAGTAACACCGTGATGTTTGGGACTCTGTGGCCCCCAGTGTGAACAGACACCTCCCAGACCAGGCTGCCTTCATCCCAAAACACACCTGGAAATGAGCCTGAAGCTGCAAAGATTTTTCCTAGGTTTCCAACTCTCCCTGAAAGCTCGAAAAACAATCCTAACTAAACACAGAACTTGGTCACACGTTTTAGAAAGCTTAATTATTTGGCAAGTCCTACTCAGAGAGGGGATGGGAGAGAGGGGGAAAGACATGGAAACAGGAAGCACACTGGAGGAACTGAGGACTAGAAGTGCTACACCCCAGAGAAACGCGCTCAGAGACTGGAACTCTGTTATGAGGAGAACAGAGAAGGGTCACTCTGTCCCTGCCCTGTGGACTCCAAGAACTTTTCAGGAAGGTGAGGACCTGGCAGCCAAGCAGCACAAAGTTCTGGTAGTCCACCATGCACAGGTACAGAGAAGGGGCACTCTGTACAACAAAAGAAACCACCAGGCAGTGGGTTTACCTTCAGCTGGTCTTGGCTTGGCTTATCGACGCTCTGCTCCTTTGGGAGAGTCTGTGCAGCATCTAGATGGCAGGTAAAACAAAAGAAAAAACCTTCCCCAGTAATAACCATTCTCACAACACAGAGGGGCTTCACAAGCAACCAACGAGCCAGGCTTGGCAGACCTCGGAGAAACCCTTTGGAAACAAGGCCCTTCCTCCCTGAGAGAGAACACGAGGAGGCACCAGCCTGTGGAACAGTCTGTGCCTCCCTGGAGGAGATGAAAACTCACAGCAGGGAAGAATCCTCTTCCCAAAGGGAAAAACTGTTCTTTTTCCTACAGGTGGTCCTGCCATGGCACAGGATCTCCCAAAGGCAGGAACCCAGCGTGGGGAATCCCACCTGGAGGCTGGATCAGATCCAGTTGAAGGAGGAGAACAGGGAAGAGCAAGATTTTTGTAACTACCTGAGGATTCCATCTCTTCCAGCTCAGGCTGAGGCAGGAAAAACACCTTTTTAAAGGGTGTGGGCAGGAGGAAGAGAGATTAGACTAATGGGAAAATTCCATGCACAGCAAGCTCTTTCCTGGGCAGCTGTGGACACAGCCCTAACACATTTTAATCCAGATGATTATGCTGGCCCCAAGAGTTAATTAAAAGACCAAGCTAAATAACAAGAACAATCAAATTAACAGAACCCTCTGCATAACAGGAGCTGCACTCAGGAAGTCTGTCCTTCAGACAGAATGAGTGGCTAGAGAACAAAAGCTCCAAGGATGGCTCCTGCTTGCTCCCCTTTCAATTTAGCAGAGAAATTCCCTGCTGAATGGCAGGCACACAGCATGAGTCTGATTCACACCATGAATCACAGCACTGATATGAAGACACTGGAAACTGTTGCTACAGGCAGAAAATTAGGCCACAAAGTGGCCATCAAATGGAGCAAAACCCAGGACAAGATGACGTGGCTCTGCCCTTCAGTGCTTTAGACTTTTCCTTTCCTGCTGCCATCACGCTACAGCTTTGCAGCCACTGATTATTTAATACCTGAAGGAAAACAGAACCCAGCTGGCTCATCCATCACTGCTTTGGCTCTGCAGGGACACTGGAACAGAGGAAGACTCACCCTTCTAATACTTTATAAATTTTCACTGTGTGAAAACCCTGCACTGACTGGAAGGCTTCCTTTTTGGAGCCAAGTTATCCCATACAAATGTCCCTGAAGTGAGGGATTCCCAAATACACCTCATGGGAATCACATTTGTGGGGAAAGTTGGCCCAGGAAGGAGCGAAGAGCTGGCCAGGGAAAGAGGAAAGCTGGCCAAGGAAGGTGTCAGGTCAGATGGTGGTCTGATAAAGAGCCCTAAGTAAGGGCTTATCCTCATTCTCAAGATGTGCTGCAGCCACTTTTCCTTCTTCAAGTGCACTTAAAAGTGGTTGAAATAATCTGCAAAATGATGAGCTGATAAGCCCTGATTTGGCCAGTGAACACAAGCAGCCACTGCAGAACATGAAACATGAAGAACTCCTTAAGTCCTAAGGCACTTCTAGTCATTCCTGTGTTGGGATGAAGGAAAAACAACACCTGGAGTGACCCTCCCTATGGATCTGGCCGAGGTCTGGTCTGCCAAGCTTGTTTCGTTTTAGTCACACTCACACAGGTCTAACTCAGGCCTTCCTCTGGCAGGGTTAGAGCTACACCAGGACTGGGCACACACACACAACAGTCACAGCCACACAACAGCCACAGTCACAGCCACACAACAGTCACAGTCACAGCCACTGCCACAGTCATAGCCACTGCCACAGTCACAGCCACTGCCACAGTCACAGCCACTGCCACAGTCACAGCCACTGCCACAGCCACACATGAAGGAAAGGGGACAGGGCAGCAGGGGAGAGTGTCTGGCTGGCTGGGATCCTTTGCTCTCCACACAAACTGCTTTGGGGAAGAGGCCAGGACATCCTCAGCAAGGGAAACAGCACTCACACAGTTATCCTACAGGTAACACGTTTAGGAGTCCACTTAAAAAGATCCTTCTTTGTAACTGAAGCAGGGGGGCCTCAGAGGCACCAGTGTGGCTCCAAGCAGAGGATTAAGCACTTCAGGGCCATGTTTTCTCAGTTTCTAAATTTGCACAAGCTTTTATGCACTCGTGCAGAAATAGCCCAAGCCCTTGTAAAGAACTGGGATCCACATGAGCTGCTGAGAGCCCCCAGGAAATACAGCACAGGAGTCCACAGCTCTCCCAGCACAGCTCCCTCACAAGCTGATTTTTTCCAGCAAAGATTACCAGCCCAACAATGGGAACTGGCTGCAAGGAAGCCATCAGCTTAGGTTAATTTAAGAATAAATTTTCATTTATGACTGAAGAACTCTTGATACAGCTAGATTTGATTTCTCTTATGAGCTGGGAAAGCAATAGTGACCTTTAAAGGTTCAAGTGTCTGATTAAAGTCCAGACTTGTGGCCTGGAGAGCTCGCTGGGTTTTCAGTACTCTTACGGATTATGAAAGTATAAAATGAGGTGAGAGCGAGAAGCTGCAGCTATGAAACTGAAAAATACTGAGAAAATCAATAATGATTTGGAAGGGATACTTGAGCCACGCTGATTTGTTCATGCACAGTGTTTAGCTCTGTCACTGCTCCCTGCTTTGGCCATTGGAGGCAGCCACACCACTCAGACAGCACCCCAATGTGGTACCACAGAAAAGACACATACTCCAAGAGATTGTCTTGTCAGAACCTTCAGCAGCAGTTTATTCCAACTCCACAGACATTTCTCTGCCTGATTTTCATTACTTACCAGGTTATATCAACACTACATTGAAAGGAGCTGCCCGGACTGTGCCCAACCTACCTGTGAGTGCAGCCGCCGTCAGGTTCCGTTTCAGCATCTCATACAGGGGGCTGTGGGAGGGAGGGAGGGACTCGTCAGCATTACCCTCCTACAGCAGGCACAGACATTCCCTTTCATTATTGGGGTAGCTTTGGCTTTAGTTTCAGTTTAGGCCTTACTTAGGCTCAGTTTTAGCAGGTGTCAAAGGATGTGACATAGATTAGAAGGGACCAACATCACCTGAGAGATATTTCATATTATCTGACATCATCAAGAAGGCTCAAGGGGTGTAAAAAGAGAGAGAGGAGGAGTTTCTGTCTCTTGGTCTCTGCCCCAGCCCTGGGAGGATGTGCTGCTTTAACCCCTGAGATTTAGGCCCTACTGCCCTCAGTGCTGTTGTTTATCCAGGGAGGTGAACATTTTCCTGTTGATTTCTCTCTCTCTTGCTGGGAGGTTTCTTGGGAAGACTTTCTGGGAGGTTTTCTGGGGTTTGGGTGGTTGGAATTTGGGATATTAACTCGAGCAACTCAGTGGAGGTGTTATTATTTCTTTTCACATTTGTACATGTATGTGTTATATCACATTCTGTTTTAAATTTTCTTTTCTTCTGTGTAAATATAAAACCCTTACCATGTCAGAGCTTTATTTCTAAGTTGTTTTTTCCTCACTCCCTTCCCTGAGAGGGGACCCTTTGACTCTGTACTGGGCAGTTGGCATTTTGCCAGCTCAAACCATAACAATTATCCAGAGGGACACTGGAAACCACAGTGGGGGTTTTGCCACTCCTCAGGGTAGCTCAGAACTCACTGCAGATGCAGATTTTTGTTTAAGAGTGAGATTCAGGGTTTGAGGAGAGGCAGAAACAAAAGGGGGAGAGATCACAGACTCACAGACTATTCTGAGTTGAAGGGACCCCCAAGGATCATCGAGTCCAACTCTTAAGCCAATGGCCCACACAGAGGATTGAAGCCAAGACCTTGGCATTGTTACAACCAAGTTTTAACCAACTGAGCTGCTCTCAGGGTCAAAATGGGGAGAGATGTCACCCCAAGCAGCTCATTGCCTGGACCATTCAGCACTGGCTGCCCAGGACAAGGAGCTGGACTCACACCTGTCCCACGTGGTTACCACTTGGTGTTGAGGGAGGTTTGTGTGACACAGAACAGGTCAGGGACACCAAGAGTTGCTGCCTCAGCCAACTCTGTAAGACAAACCCGGGTTAAAGGTGACTGTTCTCCTACCTTGGATCTTTCACAGAGAAGCTCTCCAGTCCCAGCAGCTCTCCCAGCTGATCTCCTCCACAGTAGACCATGTGCTGCTGCCTTTTGTCATAGAGCTGCCTCACCACGATGTACTGGCCTAGGTGGTGCATCACCTGTGGGCACAGAACACACCTCAGCCCCACCTGCAGCTGAGCCAACCCCCAGAACCCCTGGAAATTGGGTTTAATTTATAGTACTTGCCTCCTGCTGCCCTGCACAGTGTGAGTCAAACCAGACCTGCCTTTTTGTGCCTCCCAGCTCAAGGGAGAGTTATGATTTATGGTATTTGTAACAATTAACCCTGGACAAGAGGGAAAACTGAGGCAAAGATGGACAACCAGCACTGTCCCAGTTCAAAGAACAGGCTCTTCCCAAGGGCTGAGCACATTTCCAGTGCTGCCCCTCAGCCTGCAAGGGGCAAAATTAGCCCCAGAGCATCACAAAAGGATGGAGAGGAAACATCCTCCAGTCCAGCTACAGTGAGCAAAGTACTGTAATTCCTCTGGAATTTCCTGAGGGGAAAGCAAAGTGCACTAAGCACAATTACAGGCAGGTTCCACCCCACCATCACCCACCAAAGTGACCCTGAAGTGTCCCCAAAAAGTTGCCACCAGTGCTCCACTCCCTGCAGAAAACCCAGCTGAGTTAAAGTGTTAATCCCTACAGGTAACCTGCACTTAATACTCAGCTCTGCCCATTTAAACCATTCAATTTGGGTTTGCACAAATTTTTAGAAGCTAAATAAGTTATTTAAATGCATAAGTGTTAAATTAAGTCACAGGGCTCTGCAGGAAGATTTGACACATACAATAAAAAACCACTGCATTTAATTCTTTGCAGACAGGATCCTCTTGTAAATCACAGTGTCATTTTTTTAATCTTGTACATATATTGCATTTTAATCTTAAAATAAATGAATACACAGGGTCTCTTAGGTTTAGCTGACAAGCCATTGCAAGGGAAAGTTAAAAAATATCAACTGGAATCCAATTTTTAAGGCTTTGGTACATTGAGCAGAGAGCAGCACAATGGAACAGAATCTCCTACACCCTCTCAGGAATGTGATTATCCCATCTCTCCTTTCTCCACAGAGGTTTCTGATTTTCCATGATAAATAATTTAATATTTCACACTCTTACTCCAGTCCCTCCAGGGGCATTTTGATCAATCAAGCCAGAACAATCCTACAGGTCAAATATTCTTATTTTGCAGGTCGGGGTTCAAAGCACAGCAAAACAAAGCCAGTCCCATCCCACCTCCCCAAAAAGCAGGGCCAGGCAGTGTCAGGGCCTGCAACCTGAGCCCACCTCCTGCAGTGTGAAGGTGTCCCCTTGGGCTCCTGCTGCCTGCAGAATCCTCAGGAGGGGCACTTTGGGTCTCACCTGGAACACAGAGCAGGGTTTGGTTGGAATGACAGGAAGCAGAGCCCTGCTGGGAGAAATTCCAACATTCTGGCATAATCATTGGGCAAGACAAAGAGAAAAACTCAAAGAATTCAGGAAGGGAATTCTAAAGGCTTTAATCCCTCACCCTGTGCCATTAATTGTGATGCCACTCATGCTGGGAGGGAAGAGGGTTGGAATGAAGGCCTGGCAGTGACTGCCCTGGGGTCTGAGCCAGGGTCAGGAGCAGTGTGGGACAGTCCCATTGCCCCTGGGCCTGGATTTCCCCAGTGCTGCTGGGAATAAATCAGTTCAGACCAATGATTTATCCAGGTATTTACCCATAAATAAGCACAGAACACCAACCCTGCATTAAACACAAGGTGTGGGTAATGAACACCAAGGATCATGGGTCTCATCTGCTCCTCAAAGCAGCTTTGGGGGTGTGGGGAAACCTCAGGGGGATGTGGAGCAGTTGCATCATCCCCAGGGTGCTTTTGATTTTGTGTAATGAGGATTTAATCAGAAACTGGAGTGACAGGAGGAGACGAAAGGGATCAAACTGAAAGAGAGGAAATCCCTTCCAGCCCAAACCACCCCAGGGTTCTGTGATCTTTATAAGAGACCACCTGAGGGGCAGCACCTTTTTCCTGCAGAACAGCAGGGCTGCCTGATTGTCATGGATGTCCTTTGTCACTCAGCTCTCAGACAGCACTTTGGAGAGGTGTTTATTCCACTGCTTTCCAAAATTACAAAAAATTCACCTCCTCTGTGAACGTGTCTGGTCTGTTCTCTCATTATGATGTCCCTTAATTGCATTTTCCAGCTCAAACTTGTGTCCAGCCCTGAGCCTCTTCCTCACAAACAGCCTTTTCAGAAGGAAAAAGCTCAGCACACTCCCCTAAGTGCTTGTATCAGCACATGGTGTTTAATAAGATGAAATTATGTGTTTGTTCAGTCATTTCTCTAATGACCACTTTCAAATGGGTTTGGAAGGAACTTGTTGTAAGTCTCTTTCTAATTAAAGAAGCACCCCAGTCAGCTGGATCATTCCAGAATGGGCCCTGAGCTCCCCCAGTCCTGCTGGCAGAGTTTGTTCCCCCTGCCAGGGACACTCAGTGTTGACAATCAATATTTTCCCACTTTTATCACAGCCTGTTTATTTATTTATTTTTTTTCCATGCAGAGTGAATTGGATAAATAAGCACAGACATCAATTCTGCACAGGACTTGGCTCCAGTCCAAAGCTTCTAAATTAAGCCTCAAATGGGAAGTGCCCAACTCCCCATCAGTTCATTTCCACTCCCACCACATTCCCACGTACTGGGGGGTGTTTGTTCCACAAGGAATTGGCTCTGGCAGGTTGGATACCTGGGGTTTTATGCCACATTTTTACTGTTGTTGGCAGATTTCTCTTCTCTGAGTGGCTCGTTTGAACCACACTCAAAGCACACAATGCCAGGCTGGCCTTGGCTTGCCCTGCAAATACCTTTTGTTCCAGGAACAGCTGATAACAGGATGATAACGGGAGTACTCCGTGTCCAAAGCCACCTGAACAGCCTCAGGAAAGGCCTGGGGAGGCATCACCACACAAAGTTTAACATACAAAGCTCCAACACAACTGTCCCAGAGTTCAGCTCCAGCAGGAATGCTGCCCATGGAATATTGCAGGTACAAAAACGTGCATTGTACCATTTCTCTATGCCCAGTTCTCCCTTTCTTCCCCTTAAAGAAACTCATAAATCTGAGATTGAAAGATAACACAACTCCTCAGGAGAAAACCCTGATCCACCAGGCTAAACTGTCCTTGCTTATATACTTGGAGAGCTTGGATTTAAATAGAAG
>JAWWLZ010000077.1:3086422-3105923 GCA_035041345.1 Poliocrania exsul
GGGTGGTTTTGCATGGAAGGCCTCACTGTGTGCCCCTTGCTGACCCCCCCAACCTGGAGGGTTGTGAACAAGGAGCTTTTAGATGGACTTTAAACCAAATGAAAACAAAAAGCCCCACTGGTATTTCCCCTTTGAATTTCCATTGGATTAAGATAGAAGGAAATAGGGGAGGAAAAATTCCCTTGTGGAAGGCAATAAAAGCTGATTTATTTACCTGGCAAGAGAGAGGCTGGAGCTGCTCGGGGTTGTTGCCTGAAGGTCCCACCAACCCTCCAACAACCTCAGTGTGATTCACTCCTTCTTCCCAGTGTGTCTGATGAGTCCATTCCCAGTAACTGCCATGGAAAAGTGAGGGGGACTCTGGGAACAGGCATGGCCAGGGAAACACATCCCTCCCTGGTGGTTACCAGAGAAGGAAGGAAACCTTTCAGGATCAGATGAAGTTACCTGGCATGGCCCCTGATCCCACATTCCCTGGAGGTACCTGTGAGGATACTCTGTAATGGCAGAGGTCCAGCCCTGGGCTGGAGGGTGAGGGCCAGGCACAGGGAGCTCCTGACACAGCACCACAGAGCCAAATTATGTGGTTCTGGGCAAGGCTCTTCCCCCAGAGGGTGGTGGGCACTGACGAGGCTCCCCAGGGCAGAGGGCACAGCCCCAAGGCTGCCAGAGCTCCAGGAGGGTTTGAACAACACCCTCAGGGACAGGGTGGGATTGTTGGGCTGTCCGGGGCAGGGCCAGGAGTTGGACTGGATGATCCTTGTGGGTCCCTTCCAATGCCACAGATTCCATGATTCCATGAAGAAAACCCCATCCCTGAGCCAGTGCAGGGGCAGGGGGACCAGAGGAGCCACTGTTACCAGGAGAGCTGAGGTTATCCCTGCAGTGCCATATCCCAGGAGAGCTCTGTGGTTATCCCTGCAGTGCCACATCCCAGGAGAGCTCTGTGGTTATCCCTGCAGTGCCACATCCCAGGAGAGCTCTGAGGTTATCCCTGCAGTGCCACATCCCAGGAGAGCTCTGAGGTTATCCCTGCAGTGCCATATCCCAGGAGAGCTGAGGTTATCCCTGCAGTGCCACGTCCCAGCAGCTCCGTGGTTATCCCCACAGAGCCTCCCCAGCACTGGAATAGGATTAGGGCAGCTTAGGAACAGCCTCTCGCTGTGTTTGACTTTATAAAACCATTTCTGCCTTGAGCCCACACGTGCCACAAACCATCTCCGGCCAGGGTTGGCCTCGGAGACTCCTCAAAAACCACCATGGCAAAGGTTGATGCAGCAGATTTTCCCACAGGTTTGGAGTTGCCCTGGGATGAAGCAGCACCACAGGGAGCCCCTGAGGTTTGGCCACGGCATTTCTTGGCTGTGGTTTGGCTCTGGGGTGCAGACCCCGTGGAGCAGAGGTGGAGGGGAGGCAGAAGCACCTCCTGGGTGATGCTGTGACCTCCCCAGTCTCGGGCACAGCAGGAGCTCTCGTGGTCATGAACTGGGTGGTGACTGAGGTTTACTCTGCAGCAGGTTCACAGATGGTAACAAGATAAGGGTGGTGACTCCCTGGTGTGACCCTGGACCGGGGCCAGCCCCACTCAGCCCAAACCCAGCCCAATCCACCTTCCAAAACTCCAAAGCACGAGGTGTTCCTGGTGCCCTGAGCCCCCCTGGCACCGCAAGTGTTGGGGTCTCAGCACGTGCTCTCCCTCACAGTCCTCAGGTCATATCCATGGGCAGGACATGAACTTGGCCCATGGATTGCAACCAAGTTTGTCCCCTGGAACAGAGTTTCTCCAGGTGAAAGAATGCCCAGGACTGTGGCATTGCCAGGGTGCCATGGGACACTCTCCCAGTGGGCTCACTGAGACTAACCAGACGTGTTTTTCTCACCCAGTGGCTCCAAGAACTTTAGGAAAAGCTTTCAGGGAACTGGTTTCCCCAAATCCTGGCAGGGCACTGCTCTGATGTGGGGACTGAGCTCCAGCTCAGCGGGACAAGCCCCTTCCTCCAGGATATGGTTTAGTAGCTCATGGTGAGGTTGGAGGTTGAACTCAATCCACCCTTAGTGACTCCAAGATTCCTCCCTACTTTGGGAACTTCTCCACGTGTCAGGCCCTCCTGAGCCAGCACCTTCCTCCCGTGCCATGAGAAGCTTTGCAAAGGCGCCATTGAGAAAATTGGCTCCTTCAATCAGCAGCCCAGGTGCCTCCCAGACCCCACCTTTCCCCTTGAAAGACGTTTAATTGACGGCTCAGAAGAGGCAGAGAGCAAATACCCACTGGGCAGCTCCAAAGTGCCGCAGATAATCATCAGGGTGCCCTACATACGGCTTGGCTGCGAGATCAGACGGGGAGAGGAATCTGACATTGTTTAAAATGAACAGGAGAGGGAAGTAACAACTCCATAATTACTCACCTTGAGTTAATTGATGGTAATTACACTGAGTAGGCAGTGGAGGAAGCTGTGACAGGCTGGCCCTGCACAGTCATCAGGAGAGCTGGGAGGGTGCCCTCTGCTCCTTGCAGGCAGGGTGGCAGCCCGGCTCCGAGGGGGTTAAACTCCATGGGGTTGGTTGGGAAGTTTTTTTCTTTTCCCTCCCTCCTCGGTTATTTGCAGCAAACAGAGTCCGGGTGGAAGGTCTGAGCCGAGCAAGTGTTTGCTCCTGGGGAGACTGGGAGTCGTTTGGCACTTCCCGAGTCGGGTGCTGTCCCAGCTCGGGGCTGTTCTGCTCCCGAGCCCCCCAGTGCCACCCCCATGGGGGATGACATCGACTGGCTGGACCTGCCAGGCAGGTGGACCTACGGCGTCTGTGGGGACGGGCGCGTCTTCTTCATCAAGTACGTCCCTCCTGGCACCTGGGTGGGGTGGGGTGGGGGCTGCCTGGGGATGGGGGTCACACTTTGGGGGTGTGGGGAGTGGGCTGCACAGCTGGGGGGCTGCAGGGCTTAGTTTGGGGTGGAAACAAAGCGTCCCCACTGCTGCAAACCCCTGCATGTGGCTGCTTTCCTGTGGCCTCTGCTGTCCCCCCACTCCTCTGGTTTTGGGGCTCACAGCTGGCCCAGCTGGGTGGACGCTGTTCCCCCCTGGCCCTAAAATCCAGTCCTTGCATTCCTTTGGCTGGAAAAGCCACTCGTGTTGCAAAGACACTTCCCTGGTGATAGGAGGGGGTTCCTGGAGCCCCCTGGGCACTGAGGGCCCCTCTCCTTGTGTTCCACAGCGACGACACCAAGTCCACGAGCTGGGTGCACCCCAGCACAGGCTACTCCATCCAGAGTGGGCACTTCTCCTGTGCTGGTAAGGGGCGGCTCTGGGGCCCTGGGGTGAGCAGGGGCTGCAGGTGTGGCGTGAAACCCTCCAGAAATGCAATGGACACCCCGAGCAGCTGAGCCAGCAGGAGCTGTCTGCACCTGGGGAGGGCTGGGGGCAGCTGGAGGGAGGTGGGAGGGGATGCTGCATCTCTCCAGCATGGAGGTTCCAGCTGGAGAGATTCATGGGGGGCTTTTCCCTTCTACAGAGACTCCTCGTGGTCTCTGAGACCTGTTGCTGATGGAGAGGAGACACAAACTGCTTTAAAAATGCAGTCTGAGCATATCAGAGCCAATCACTGCAGGCCAAAGCAGCCCCACAAGTGTCATGATCACCCCTCAATTCCTGTCCTTCTCCAGTGCTGCCTCCTGTCAGGGGGTTCCCCTCTGTGGGTGCCCCCCAATGAAGGGAAGCCTCAGTGTGACACTGGGCATTGCTCCAGTGCAGCCCCCAGCAGGGCTGGCAGGGAGGCAGGGGCTGTGTGGGTTTGGGAGGGTGACCCCTGGCTCTGCCCTGTCCTTGCAGGGCTGCCCCGAGGCTGGGAGGTGGACACCACGGTGCACGGGGGCCTCTACTTCATCAAGTAAGTGGGAGAGGGGCTGGGGGGGGAGAAGCTTCTGACTCCTCTCCCGAGCACTGTTGCATCCCAGGAGGATGAAGGTCTTTGCAAGGATTAGCAGGGACCAGACCCCGCTCTGGGCTCTGTCCTGCACCTGGATCCTACACCTGGGACAGCAAACAAGGGAGCTCCTGTGCCAAGTCACTGTCTCAGATGCAAAAGGCTCCTCTGAGGGCTTTGGGAGCTCCAGGGTGGTGTGGGCGAACCAGCCAACCCCCCACCCTGTGCCATCCCTCAGGGGAACATCCACCAGAGCCCAGGGGGGGTTCTCCAGGGCCCTGCAGCTCTGGGAGGGCGGTGGGTGATGCAGAGGGTCCCTGGGGCACCCCCTGCCCGGGGCAGCAGCGCTGAGCTGGCTGTGCTGGCTGAGCTGAGCGGCAGGAGCGTAACTCAGTGAGGATCCAGCCCGAGGGGCTGCTCCTGGTCCATCCCAGCGAGTTGTGTCCCATTCCCTCCTGCCCCCTCCTTGCCTGCAGAGCAGGAGCTGGGCCCGTGGCGGGGCAATGCTGGTGTCTAGACAGGCTGAGCTCCGGGCTGTGCCTCGTGTGGGCTCCGGGTCCTGCTGGGTGAGGCTGTTCCAGACCCCGGGATCTTTGAGCCCGGCCCTATCTGGCCCTCGCAGATTTCCCTGTGTGCCCAGACGGCCATAAACCCGAGGAGAGCAAAGATCCCAAGGCGGGCTGGGGGCTGGAGACCGGGATTATCCAATCCAGTCTGTGCAGCACACACAAGGTGGCCTTGAATCGGCCCCGGGCTCAAACCGTGCAGTCCCAGACGGGGCCGGGAGTGGGGCTGGGGCTGCTCCTGAACTTCCTGGTCGGGTTGGAGCTGTGTGTGCCTGCAGCACGTCTGCCATGCTCCCCAGGGCAGGGCTCTCCTTCCCTGAGCACCACAGCTCCTGGGAATGGCCCAGGGGGCACATCTGGGCTGGAGGGTGGCAGCCAGGAATGGGGAAGGGTCCTGCCAGCCCCAGTGAGCCATCATGGCCCAGGGACTGAGCGGTGGCCACGGACAGTGGCCTTGGAGGGGGAACACAGGGGTCCTGCTGTGGGCTGGCAGGGAGGGAGGGTCTCACCCACCGCTGTGGGGGCACAGGAGGCAGAGCAGCCAGTGAAAGCCACCCCCTGCCCAGCCTCTAACCCCCTGTGGCTAATGGGGGGATTAAAGGATCAAGGGCAGCCGCAGGTTTTTCCTTCCAGGAGGGCCTGTGTCTCCCCCCACCAGCTCAGAGCGAAGGTCCCTGTGGGGTCTGAGCCCAAGGTGGGTGCAGGCAGGGACCCCCTGGACTGGGCAGGGGCCCACTGTGAGCTCAGCAGCTCTGACAGGCAGAAGTAGGGCAGTGCCATGGATCAGGGCACGGTGCCATTGCTGTAGGGCTGGAATCTGCAGTGCCAGTGCCTCTGTGCCCAGCTCTGGGAGCCACCCTGCCACTGGGCCAGGGCTGGAGGCCTGAGCAGGGCTGGGGAAGGTCCTGCCAGCCCCATCTGTGCCATCACTGGCCCTTGGCACGGCCCAGGGGAGGGAGGGATGGCCTTTGTGCTCCAGGGATGCTGTGGCTGTTGAGAGCTGTCTTGCTGCCCATCTTCTGCATCCTCTCCCTGCGGGCAGAAATCCTGGGATGCAGAGTCTGGGATTGCTGCCTGACCCACTGCAGAGGCTTCCAGGATCTGGCTGGGAACAAATGGGCTTCCCTGTCCTGAGAGCTGCAGGATGCAGGGGGGGAACACGGTCCCAGCTGCTTCCCCAGGGATGCACTGGGATGTGCCGTCCTGGCTGCTCCTTCCATATTCTGGGATGTGGGGGGGGAGCGTGGGCCAGGCTGTCCTGAGACACGCTGGGATGCAGAGGGGAGCGTGGGCCAGGCTGTCCCCTCTGCTCTGGGATGTGGGAGGATGCACTGTGCCGGCTGTCCCCCTGCTGATGGGATGCAGGGGTGGGGGGCTCCCTGACTGGGGGATGCAGAGGGGAGTGTGGTCCAGGCCATCCTCCTGTCCGGGGTGCCGGGGGGCGCGACCGCGGCTGCTCCCCAGGGATGCAGGGGGTGTGTGCGGGGGTGGGGGGAGCGAGGTCCAGCCCCCTCGTACCCCCCGGTGGGGCACAGGGGGCCGGTGCGGTGCCCCCGGGGGATGCTGAGGTGGGGGGCGGCGCGGCCCCCCCGCCGTGCTCGGTGCCAGCCCGGCGTCACGTGCCGCTCGGTGGCCCCCGAGCATGCCCAGCTCCGGCTGCGGCTCCGGCTCCCGCTCCGGCTCCGGCTCCGGCTCCGGCTCGGGCTGGCCGGGAGGATGCTGAGCCCGTAGGCAGCGCGGGGGGACCGGCCGCTGCCCGCCCCGCACGGTGAGTGCCTCCGGCGCGGCTCCCTTCCTCCTCCTCCTCCTCCTCTTCTTCCTCCTCCTCCTCCCGGGCGCTGCAGGGGGCGCAGAGCGGCAGAGCATCCCCCTCATCGCGGGGGAAGCGGCTGTGCCGGGGGGGCTCTCTGAGGAACGGGGGATGTCTGTGCTCCAGCCCCATGGGCAAAGCGGGGTGCGCTGTGGGGCTCAGCACCCTCCGCTGCCCGAGGGGCCGGGCCAGACTCCCCCTGCGCTCCTGCTCCTCCTGTCGAGCTTTGGGTGAGCAGTGGGGCCCCCCCAGCTGCCCCCGCTGTGTGTTTGTGCTGCGCGCTGGGTTTGTGCCCCCGGACCCCCTTGGTTTGGACTCCTCAGGCTCAGACCCCCAGGCTTGGACCCGACTCCATGCACAGGCAGAACAGAGTCTGGATGATACCCGTCTTTTGGGGCCCTGGCTCAGCACCCCCAAACCCCGTGATGGTGCCAGGGGGTTCGGATGGGCCAGACCCCCCAGCCCTGCGTGCCAGGCTGGACCCCGCGCCGGGCGCTTTGCTGAGGGCACGGGACGGGATGGGATGGATGGAGCTGCGATGTCGTCTGGCGCTTCGCAGGGAGCCGAGACCTTCCTGTGGCTTCGTGGCTCATCTTGCTGCCTGCTGAGAGCGGGGAGCCATCCTCCTCCTCCTCCTCTTCCTCCTCCTCCTCGGTGGAGAGGAAGGGCTGCGCTGCTGCGTTCTGCGCCCCCGGGCCCCCCTGCACCGGGGGGGTGTCTGGCGGTGCCGGAGACGCGCGAGCCGCAGCGCCTGCCCTGAGCCCTCAATCGCAGCTTTGTTGCGCCGCTGTGAGATCTGAGGAAACAGGGGCTGATTCATCACATGATGGGGCATGTTAATACGCCACCAGTCTATTAAACCCCAGCGGAAGGGGCTGGACCGGCCGCCCTCCCCTGGGTCTCGGTGGGGACCCCAGCGCTGCCCCGTGCACGGGGCGTTCGGCCCTTCCATCACCTCCGTGCGGGGTCTTTGCCACCCACCGAGGGCTGTGGAGGGGGAGGGCCGAACCCCGTGTGCTCAGTGCGATCCGTGCCACCTGGCCCTGCCATCCCCCCGTGGCGCGTGCCGCGGTCCCTTGGGTGCAGGGGGGCCGATCCCCGCTCCAGATGGCCGCGGGAGCCGCTCCGTAATCCCTGCGTGCGGGGAGGTGAGAGGGAAGCTGCAGCGTGGCCATCTCGGGGTCAGGAGGGGTGCAGGGAGGCCGGGAATGGAGGGAGCCAGGGTGGCATTTGCTGCGGGAATCGTCCCTCAGGCAGGGGAGGCTGCGGCGCCGTGCGCGGATCTGCAGCCGGATCGGCAGCTCCCGAGGCTTCTCCCGCTCCTGTGCAGCAGAAGCGTTTGCGTCCCCCTGTGCATCCATCCCCCTGTGCATCCATCCCCCTGTGCCCCCCTCTGTGCATCCCCCCGTGCATCCCCCTGTGCATCCATCCCCACTGTGCATCCATCCCCCTGTGCATCCATCCACCTGTGCATCCATCCCCCTGTGCATCCCCCTGTACATCCCCCTGTGCATCCCCCAGCACATCCCGCTGTGGATCCCCCTGTGCATCCCCCCCTGCCTGCCTGGTCGGGAGCCCCGGGCCCATCCCGTGGCGCGTGGCTGTGCACACGCGTGTGCTCACGTGTGTCAGACTGTGCGTGTGGCTGCTCCGGTTCCCTCCCCTGAACCCCGCTGGCATTTCCTCGTTGGGAAGGAGAGCTCCTGTCCTGCTCCAACCTGCGCCAGTCCCTCTTGTGCCCTTCTCTCTGCTGGGAGAGGCTTCCCAGGGGAGCTCCTTCCCTCCTCCACCTGGCACAAGCACGGCTGGGGGCACCCAGAGCTGTCACCTACCCTGAGCCACCCCCTCAGGGACCCTGAGCCAGGATTAGGACTCCCAGAGAGGAGGCATTAAAAGTCTTGGGGATCTGCTGAAAATCCCATGGGAAGCACAAAGCCAGGCCCCTCTGGGCACTCTGTGTGTGCCTTGGCCACAGCCTGCTGGGGGAGCAGCCCCAGCACCCCCAGCCCGTGCCAGGGACCCCAGTCGGCCCTGGCACTCACCCTGCTGCACTGGGCCCCCAGTGCCATCCTGGCTCCCAGTGACCCCTCACTCAGGGGTGTGGGGAGCGGCCCCTGCCTTCCTGGGCATGGCCTGATAGAGAGGTCCCCCAGGCAGGCACGGTGACAGGGTGATGCCTGGCACTAGGCTGGCATTGGCCTTGCTGGAAACGGTGTTTTCCTGCTGAGTTCCCATAGAAACAGGCGGGAGCAGCCGCTGGGCTGGTGAGGATGAGGGAGAGGAGGGATGGGCACGGAGGGTGAGCTCCATGGCTGGCACTGCCGGGGTGAAGCGACAGCGCTGGTGCCAAGTGCTGCGAGGGCACCGCTGACCGTGACCAGCTGCTGCTCCTTGCCATGGGGCTGGGACACCAGCATGGCCCTGGCTGTGGGTCACTGTGCCATGAGATGAGTGTGTTCACACGTGTGTGTGTGTGTGTGTGTGTGTGTGTGTGTGTGTGTGTGTGTTCACTCCCCTGCTCCGCAGCCAGGCCTGGCATTGGGCACAGACACCACCCCAGATGGGCAGTGAGGGGGTTTAATCCCCCCGAGACCTTTTGAACCCGTCGCAGCTGGGCAGGGCTGTGGGTTGGTTTCTGCTCCATCTGTGCCCTCGGGAATGAGCTGGGCCGAGCATTTCTCCTGCCTGGCTCTGCTGGCTGGGAGGGAAAGCGCCGTTCTGGCGGCATCGCTGCTCCTCTCTCTGTCTCTCTCTCAGCCTCAGTAGTTGCATCCCCCACTCCTGTTTTCCTTAGCTGGAAACGTGATAATCCACAGCAGGCAGGAAGGCATCGAGGAATGTGCTGTCTCCTCTTCAGCCTCGTTTCTCTCCAGGATTCACAGCTCCACACCCACCCAGGGAAGTCCCTTCCCGCTGCCCTCCAAGGAGGTGGGTGCCTCGTGCCCTGCCAGCCCTTTGCTCCCAAACATTCCTGTTTTCCTGGCACTGCTGGAGAGCATCCCCCTGCATGTGGCACAGGCAGATGGGAACCTGCAGAGAGAGGGAGGAGGGATGTGTGGTGTTTCCCCCCTCCCCAGCCCTGCCTGCTCCCTTCACCATCCCAAGTTGGAAAATACCCTGGGAGTGGGTTGTTCTATGCAGGCAGGTCAGTGCCCTGTTGTTTTCAGCGTGGATTTGGTTTGATTCTGGTTTTCCCTCAGCAGCAGCACTGGGGAGCCTGTTTGGAGCCTGGCAAGGGCTCAGGAGCAGCAGGGTGAGGTGGCTCCAGCCCTGGCATGCAGGGAATCAGGTTGGGTCCAGGGAATCAGGTTGGATGATGGCCGTGGCTGGTTGTGCCCTTAATCTGTGAATTTGCTAAAGCTCTTTAATAAAGATTCAAAGTCACCAACTTCTCAATTAAGGGATGAGGCAGCTCTTGATCCCTGTTTCTGGGTCAGGCAGAGAAAGGCCATTTAAGACCTGGGTGATTCCTTTGATGTTTCCAAGGAAGATGACTTGAATAAACACCTGGACTTGAATAAACCCCTGGACTTGAATACACCTGGTCAGAGTGGGCTGTGCTGGAGGATGTGTGGCTTTGCCACCTCTGGGGCAGGACCTGCAGCCTGGAGTCCAGCCCCAGCTGCTCCTGACTCAGGATGATTCTGGGAGAAAGTGGAGCTGCTGGAGTGAGTCCAGAGGTCACAGAGGTGCTCCAAGGGCTGGAGACGGGCTGGGAGAGCTGGGGGTGTTGAGCCTGAAGAGACCTTAGAGCTTCCTCCAGTGCCTCGGTGTGTGCCCATGGGTGGTCTGCACCCTGCCAGGGTCCCCTGCTCTTCAGGGTGCTTCGAACCCTCTGTTTACCTCAACAACAGCCGCTCGCATGAGTGTTAATTGCAGGAGCTGGCAAGGCACTAATTAGAGGATAATGAGATGCCTTTTGTGTGTCAGTGGCAGCCTGGTGACAGACGCCCCTTTCCAAACACCCCTGTGGGTTGGTGATATTCCATGTCTGTGATCCCCTTGTGCCGTGTCCATGATCCCTCTGTGCATGTTGGGGAACCCCTGTGCCATTTCCATGATCCCCCCGTGCCATTTCCATGATCCCTCTGTGCCATTTCCATGATCCCCCCGTGCCATTTCCATGATTCCCCTGTGCATGTTGCTGATCCCCCCGTGCCATGTCCATAATCCCTCCCATGCTGTGCCCATGATCCCGCTGGGCTGTGTTCCCACTAATCCATCTCCCTGGCTGCTCCAGCCTGGCATTCTGGGGCAGCTTGGAGGTTTCTCAGAATCCCAGAGGATCAGAGGAGCTCCTGTCCCTGTGCTGTGGGACGCGGTGGCTGCGCAGCAGCTCCGAGCCCTTGAGTCCCGCTGGTGAATCCATCAGAGCCTTTCAGCACAGCCCTTTGTTCTCGGAGCAGGGAGGAAGGATCCGACCAGTGCGGGGCTCAGCTGCACCTCCATCCCATGTGCCATCCCATGTGCCATCCCATGTGCCATCCCATGTGCCATCCCTCCCCATCCTTGTAGTGTCCACACCCCTGGGGGACTGGAGTTGCAGAATGAGGCTTGTCCTGGTGGTGACCGAGCAGAGAGAATCCTCCTGCATCCTGCTGCTTCTTCCCACGTTTTCCTGCTGCTCTGGCACCCCTGTTCGTGGCGCTGCCGCTGGCAGCAGGGCTGTGTGTTCCTGCTGAGCAGCGAGAGGCTGTTCTATCTCTCCTCCTGCCTGCAGCCACCGGGAACGCGGAGCCAGCGTTCCTCTCTGAGCATTCCTTACGTAACGCCAGCAGCAGCTCTGGCAGCTCGGTGGCACCGAGGCCTGGACCTCACACCCAGGGAAGGGCCACCAGCACCTTGTTGGGAACAGGTGTGTGACAGCTGGATGCCCCTGTGGCTCGGTGGGAGCAGCAGCGCCGGCTGGGCCGAGCAGGAGATGCCTCTCCACGGGAATGCCGTGCCGTGGGTCGGGCTCCCGTGCGTGGCTGGCGCCCGGCAGAACAGCCACGACCAGTCTGGCAGCACCGGGCGCCTGCCAGCCCTGCTGGGCCGGTCCCGCAGCCGCCGGGGGTGAGCCCTGTGCTCAGCACCTCTCCCTGGAACATGGAGCTGCTGCACGCCCGGGCGCTGCGGTGGGTGCTGGGGACGGTGCTCCGTGCCAGGTGAGGATGGGGGGGTGTGGGGAACAGCTGGAAAATTCCATCCCACTGGCATTGCCTGCTCTGGGCTGGGCATCCAGGAGGGTCTGGAGGGAATCTGGCCAGGGTGGTGGCTCCAGGACCCTTCGTGGTGGGCGCTGAGCCACAGCTGGTGGTGGGTGATGTGGTGCCAGGGATCCATCGGGACAGGGCTGATGCCAGGCAGGAATGACTGCATTCCAAGGGCTCTGTAACTCAGTGGGGCTGGTGAGGACGAGCAGGGCTGCAGCTCAGTGTGGCCTCAGCACCATCAATCCCCAGTGCCAGCGTCTCATCCCATCCTCCCCTCCTGCTCCGCCACCACTGCCCCTTTCTGTGGTTACAGGAGGTGAATCCCCCTCCTCCCCAGCTTTGCAGGGATCTACTTCCAGCAGTGGAAAACCCTTTGGCAGTGGCAGGGTTGTGACTTTTTGTGTGTCTCAGGACCCGGTGGGCAGGTGCAGGATGAGGCCAGAGGCAGCCAGACCACACTGGAGGGAGCATGGCTGCACTTGGGCACCTTCAGCATCCCTGGCACACCCAGAGCACATCCAGAGGTGGCTCAGCTCCCACTCCACATCCTGCTCTCTCTTTTCACTCATGTCCTCATAGTCTCTGGAGTCACCATCCCTTGACCCTCTGTCCCCATGTCCTCAGGGGTCCCTCAGCCAGGATCTGCACCTGAGGGGCTCAGCTCTGCTCCCCCTTTGCAGGGGGATGCTCGGGGAGCAGGAGGACCCCCAAAAGCCCATCTCCCAGCCATCTGCTTGATGTACTGAAACTGATTTTCCAGCCTTTATTCTTCTGTAGAATTTGAAAAGGCGATTGCACCCTCGGGGCCCAGAAAGCTCAGGCAAATCAGGAGATGGAAATCTGCCCGTTTCTCCTCTGTGTGATTCTTGCAGAGCCAACTGCCTGGTGCCAGTGTGCCAGATCCGGGGGGCTGGGGGGTCCCAGGGCTGGGCTGGTGCTCCCGACTCCTCGGTCTTCTTTGCCGGCTCTGCCACGCGAGCGCGGGGGTTTCTTTTCGCTCCTTTTTGTTGTTGTTTCTAAATGCCTGGTTTGTGGATGTGCAAAGGCAGTGAGTGACCTTTGTCGGGGCGCCCGGAGCCGCCGCTGCTCCCCCGCCTGTCAGCGCGATGAGGGATGCGGGAGCTACGTGCGAACTCCCGGGCCCCGGGGCTCCGACACTCAGCTGCAATCGTGGTGATGAGTTCCCGGAGGGGAGGAAAGAGCTCGTTTCCCGTCTCTCCCCGTGTGCCCGGAGATGCCAGGCCCCTCACCAGCCATCAGCGCTGCCGCTCCACAGCCTGGCCCTTCCTCCAGCGGCTCCTCCCTGCGAGCTGTTACAGCTGTGACCTTGTCCCCGCTGCCGGCACGACCCCCCCCTGTGCCCCCGAAGGTGCCCTGGGATGGGCAGTGAGGGGTGGGCGTGGGGCAGAGCGATGGGTGCCGCTGGAATGGGCTGGCTCCTGCCCTGCCCGCTGGCTCCCGGCCATCTGTCCCCTTCCCCAGTGGCCTTGGTGGCCTCTCCAGCTGTGGACAGGCCTGCACTGGCCCCACCACAGATAACCAGGAGCCAGCAGGAATGTTATTTATGTGGTTAAAGTTCACCTGGCCTCAGGAGCTGTGCTGGCACAGCCTCCCGGGGTTTGGGGTGACCAAAACCAGGGCTGTCCTGTCCCTGGGTGACAGGGTGGCCCCTGTCCAGGTGCCACCAAGCCCTGGCTCTGGTGGGTGCAGGCTCAGGCTCTCAGGAGGATCCTCGTGGGCAGCAGAGCAGCACAGCCCCCCGTTCCCATTGCCGTGGGGGCATCCCACTGCCAGGGGAGGGGGGTGGGCTGGGGCTGGTGGGCTGGGGCTGCTCCTCACCGAGGAGAGCCACTGTCGTGGTTTTGGGGGCAGGGCAAGGCTGGTGCTGGTGGGTGCCCAGGGGGCAGGGGGCAGCAGCTGGGAGCAGGATGCCCTAAACAGGGAAACTGAGGCCCAGAGCCAGCGCAGCGGGAATTCGAGCCCACGACCTCCTGTGCCTCCTCCTGACTGTCCCATCCCTGCTCCAGAGAGCTCCCGAGGTGCCGGGGGGGTGTACCCGGGCACCCGTGCACTCCCTGGCACCCAACAGCCCCATTTCCTGATCGGGTTTGGGTGTTGCCATCATATAATTAGTCAGTAATTGCTCTCTAATGAGGCAGCAATCCTGCGGCACGTCTGCACTTCAAAGGGCTTCCCCTGCCCCGAGGTGCTCCCCGCAGCCCCCCAGGGTCGCCCCCCGAGCCCCGGCCCCCTCCACGGAATGCTGGCTGAGTGGGTGGGTGCCGGGGGGTCTCTGCTGGCTCCTGGGGGCGGGATGGAGAGATTTGGGATGGGATGTCCGGAGAGGGGTCTCCTCTGCGCCTGTCCCTTCCCAGTGGGTGGCACTGGGGGCCCTGGGCGGTGCCGTGTCCCCGCAGTGCCCGTGCCAGCCTGGCAGCCTGCCCCGGCTCTTCTCAGCGCTGCCTTTCACTCCCTCCTGGCACCCTCCCCGCTGCCTCCGGGGCCCTTTGGGGATTTCCTCTGCCTCGCCCCCGCTTGTCCCTGCTGGCACAGCCACCCCACTGGCACAGCCACCCCGCTGGCAGGGGCCCGTTTGCCAGACCCATGGCCACTGTGCCCTCCTCCTGCACTGCCCCAGGGGAAGAGTCACCCCAACCCGACCCCGTGTCCCCCCAATGCCACCGAGTGGGTGCCCCACTCCTCTCCCCCTCGGATCCCGTTAAACCCCCTCCACCCCTCAGTGGAACAGAGTGCTGGGTATTTATAGCCTGGCACGGATGCTGGGAGGCAAACACACGTGGAGGGGGCTGGTTTGGTCTTTTTTTCCCCTTAATCCTCCTATTTTAAAGGCCAGGCTGGCCCTGCCGAGGGTGAGGGTGCCCACACACTGGCAGATCCCATGTGGACATCCTGGGAACGGGACCAAGGGTGCCAACCCAGCCCATCCCGTGTAACACCGAGTTCAGGTGGGAGGGAGAAGGGGACAGGCACCAGGGCAGAGCCTCTCCCTTTGGGTGAGCCCGGGAGCTGCTCTGCCCTTCCCGGGGTGGGTTTCCATCCTCCAGCCCTGGGGTGTGTCCTGTGCTGCCCCACGGGGGATGCTCCGTGCCCGTTCCTGCAGCGCAGGCGGGTGACGTGGGGAGAGGCAGCGAGGAGGAGGAGGGGGAGGAGGGAGGAGGAAGGCTCAGGTGTGTGTGCCACCCCCGGGTGAAGTCCTCGTGCCCCCTGCTCGCTCCTGGGGGTTTGTTTTCCTCGGCAGAGCTCTCCTTTCAGCTCGGCTGAGCAGCAATGATGAGCAATTCCAGTGTTTATGGCGAGCCTAATGCAGCAGGGCTGGGGGGGCCCCCCTGTCCCCCTGTGCTGTCAGGATTCTCCCCCCAAATTCTTTGCTCTGCTGTGTGGTTTCTGGTGGGGTTTGTTTTCATTTTGTTTAATTTAATTTTTCCCCTTCCCCCTTTTATCAATTGGTTTGTCTGATTTGGAAACAATGAGCAGCAGTGAATGGGATGAATCTTTTAAAGCTCAAAACAGTGAGAGGTTGCAGGGAGGGTGCTGGGGGGGTGCTTGGGGCGCGTTGCCCCCCTCAGCCTTGGGCTGCAGGGCTGGAGGAAGGGTTTGGGATAGCAGTGAGGCTCTCTGGGGCCTTGTCTTATCCCTGGCCTTATCTCCAGACATGCTTGTGCTGCAGATAAGCAGGACCTTGGGTTCAGGCTCGGGCTGTTGTTGGGGGCAGTGCTGGGTGTCCCAGTGCTGGGGCACTGTGGGCATCAGGGCTGTGCTGGGAGGGCCAAACCCCTCTCAGGTGTGGGGGATTCCTCTGTGGCTCCCCAAAACCTGGGTGTGTGAGGGTGGGGGCACAGAGCAGCCCCTCCTGCAGCCTCCAAGCTCCCCTGGGCAGAGGAGGAGGCCCCTTTCCTTGCATGGATGGTGCAGAAACTGGGGCTGGGTCAAGTTTAGCCCCATCCCTTCTTCTCTTTAAGCAAAAAGAATTGAAGAAAAATCCATTTTTAGGCCAATCTGATGACTGTGGGCTGATCCAGATGCTTCAATACAAGTGGTGGATTCAGAATGGCAGAGGAGGAGCCCCAGCTTCTCCCCCAGTTCCCAAAACTCACTCCATGCCTGGTCCATGCTGGAGGTCTCTGCTCTGTTCCCTGGGATTTATGGATTGCTGGAAGATGATTATTTTGACTGCTGTTGGTGTCACCAGAGGAGCTGGAGAGGGGGAATGTTCGTGCCCAAGCACTGCCTGGTGCTCACAGGGCATGGTGGGGCCTGTCCCAGGGGGCCCAAGTCCCTCGGGGTGGCCCTGGGGAGGAAATCCCTGCCCGAGGCCGTCTCAGCCCCCTCATCCCCAGCCAGTCCTGCCTCTCCAAAGGCAAATTTGCCCTTCCAAAGTGGCTTTGCAGGATGTTGGGGTCAGGGTGTGCACAGGCTGGCCCGACTGTGCTGCTGCCTGTGCTGGGACGTGGCCCATCTGTGGGGGCTCTGGGGACAGGTGGTGGCCCTGCCCAGGGAGGGAGGGGTGGCACAGGGTGCCCCAGGAGCTCCTGCCGTGCCTCCCCGGGATCAGGCAGGGCTGGCAGCTGGGCGGGCAGGTGGCTGGGGCGATGCTGCTGCTCGGGAACAGGCCGGGACTGTTTGTGCGCCCCAGGGCCGCTTGTGCAACCGGGGCGGGAGCTGCGAGCGCTGCGGGGCTCCTGCAGCCCACACGGAGACTCCTCGAGGGGCCACATCCAGCCCCGGGAGCGCAGGGAACGGGAGCTGCCCCTTCCCCACCCCGATGAGATGCCACGTGCAGCCGCACGATGGAGAGGACCCCAGGGATGTGCCCACCGGGCCCCTCTCCCTGCCATGGAGCGGCTTCCCCGCAGCTGGAAGGGCAGTTGTGGGATTGCCCCCTCCCCTGGGCAGTGCCTGGGACCATCCCTGTGTCCCTGAGCAGGACACGCCACGCGGCCCCGCTGGCCCCGGGGGCTGGAGCCGGGGTGCAGCCCAGCCTTGCTGCTGGTATGTGGCTGTCCCAGTTCTGGGCTGAGCCGCGAGAACTGGGAAAAACAGGGCAGGGTTTGGTGTTCTGGAGTGTTTTGACCTGCTGGAGGAAGCGCGGGATGTCCTTCCACACAAGGAAGTCCCGCGGTGCCACAGTGTGGCCACGTCCTGGCTCTCACCCACCGTGTCCCTGGTGGGTGCAGGGAGGGTCCCACCGGGGGTGCAGTGGGCACCCACCACCCTGGGTCATGCTTGTGGCATCACTGCCCATCCCTGCTGCGTGAGGGAGGAGTTCACAGGTGCCCCACCAGCTGATCCCTCCCGCTGTTGGTGGTGCCGAGTCCCTCCCACTGTTCTGTGAGGTTAAAAACTGCACTATTTGCTTTTCCCACATCGCTCAGTTCTTCCCATATTGGCAGGAAGGTGGTGCCAATCCCCTGCCCACCAGCGGGCCCCTTTCCCAAAGCACAGAGCCCACTGCCCCGAGCACACCGTGGAGTTAAAACACACCTGAGGCACGACCTGAGCTGGCGTCAGGCTTCACCTTGAGGCGGTGCCAGCTCACGGTGCCCAGGACTGGTGCTGGGGGGCTCGGGCAGTGCGGCCGTGCCCGCCGGAGCGCTGGCAGAGCCTGGCGTGGCCGGGAGCAGCGGGAGTGGCGTGAGCGCCAGCGCACCGGGGGTGTGTGTGTGTTTATATAGGAAGGAGCCAACCTACAGGTTCAGATTTCAGCCCTCGCTTATCGGCGGGGCTGTTCCTGCCGCGCTCGGACGTGGCGGATCCTGGAGGCGGCAGACGCTTCTCCCCATTCCTTCCCCAACAGCCCCGGGGCTCCGACCTTGGCACCGACCCACTGCCCTCCCCAGGCAGCTCCGGGGGTCAGGTAGGCTGAGCCAGCTGTGGGTGCCCCGTCCTCGCAGCCTGGTCCGTGCTGGGGTTAAGGAAGGGAACGAGGGGATGGATGGAGAGTCCAGGGCTGGAGTGAGAGGGCTGGAGGTGCCAGAGGGGTTTGTGCTGTGCCAGGGCAGCCGAGGGTCGTGTTTTGGAGCCGCTCGCCGGGGCAAGGGCTCGTGGGGAGGGAACACAGCCCCGGATGTCAGAATGGGAGAGGCACTGCCACCATTGCCATGGGCAGGTGGCACGTCACGCCGGGCACGGGCACGGCCATGGCGCGCGGGAAAGCCCGGCTGTGCTCTGCCAGGGGTTAAACTCCTGGCAGGAGCTGAAGGGAAGGTGTGGCAGCACGATAAGGCTGGCAGAGCCAGCAGTGGGGCAGAGGCAGTGTCTACACAGAGCTCTGCTTCCTGCCAGGATGCAGGAGGGATCCTGCCCACCCTGTGGGCCATGGCTGGGGGGGTTCTCCCTGTGCCAGGGCTGGCTCTGAAACGAGTGGGAGCTGCTGCCCTTAGTGAGCCAGCTGGTATTGTCCTGGAGACTCCAGCTGAAATCTCTTGGAAGTGCTGCTTAAAATCCCTTGTCAGGGGAGAGGCACAGCTGTGTCACCTGCCTTGTTCGGTTTAAGGGGGTGTTTTAATGGGGATTCTTTTAAAGTGCCCCTCCTCTGTGGTACCCTCTGTGGTTTCCATCCTGTTGCCCCCAGCCATCTGCAGGGATGCCCAGGAGGTGGGAATGAACTCCCTACTGCTCTCCAGTGCTGGCAGAGTGGTGGGTTTGAAGCTGAGCCTGATCCTGGCACCATCCTGTTCCCTCCTCCTCTGCTGCTCTGTCGATGGTGGGTGAAGAACTGGGTTCCCTCCTCCCATCAGTGTGTCCTTCCTTCCATCCCAGTGCCACAGGGCCACTAATTATTTTGGTACAAGGAGAGACCTGTAGCAGCTTCTGGAGGTGCCCAGAGCTGGGGTGTCACCTCTGTTGTCCCCATATGGTGCTTTCTCCATCCTGTTGGGACAGCAAAAAGGAGGGAGGGAAAAGGCACCAGGGCAAGTCAGGTACATGGATGGCTTTCCTACCAACTGGTTTCTTAAGGAGTTGAGGTTTGTGATCACGTTCCCTTGTATGTTCCCTCAGTTCCCAGTCACTTCTGGGCCAGTCTGGGCTGGGCATACTGGTCTCCCTGTGTGTGGAGCATCCTCCCAGCCCCAAACCCACAGAAAGGAGGAGCCACTGTGCCACAAGCACCTGCTGAAGTGACCTCCCACCTCTGCCGTGCCCGGCTGCTCTTCCACATTATCATCCCATCTCTGCCCTCTGGAAACTTGGGACGAGCCTCCAGCTCTTCCCAGTGCTGAGCAAACCAGTTCCTCATCAGGGGCAGCCACTGCACTTAGTCCCCTCAGGTAACCCTGGTGCAGCTCCTGGGTCCTGGCTGCCTGGGAGTATCTTCGGGGGGCCCTGTGAGCGTCCTTGGGGGGCCCTGTGAGCGTCCTTGGGGGGGATCCTGTGAACATCCTTGGGGGATCCTGTGACCTTCACCAGGGGCTCTCTCCAGGCTGGGACTGGCCCAGCTCCAGCACCAGCCCAGCTCAACCATCCCGTCCTTCCAGCTTCTCTCCCCAGGCAGAGCAGACCCCGAGGGCTGCAGGGCGGGCTGGGGCCGCATTTATTTCCCTGCTGCTGGGGAGAAGGAAGGGGGAACTGGCAACAGGCTGCTTGCAAATGGGATTTCTGGGAAGCGGAAGGCTGGCGCGCGTTCAGCCTGGAACTGTCCTGATTTCCAATTGGAAACATCCCACGGTGACTGAACTTCATTCAGGGGCTGAGCTCGTTCTGCGGAGCCGGCGCCGCGCTGCTCCACCCGCCCGTGGCGCTGCGGGGGTGGCTGCGGGAGGGGGACGAGGGACACGGGGAGGGCTGTTCGGTGACACAGAGGTGTGTCCTGTCCCCGCTCTGGCTTTGAGCCACCCCGGGAGACTCTGAGGGTCCGGTTGGGTGGGTGCAGGGGGTATTTAGCTCCCTCTGCTTTTCTCCCCGAAGATTCCTTGTGTTTCCCCTGCAGCTGCTGCCCGGGGCTGTTCTGGGCTTTGTGCACTAATGAGGACGCGGTTGGGAAGCTGGGAACGAGC
>JAWWLZ010000077.1:3116984-3142940 GCA_035041345.1 Poliocrania exsul
GGAATGGTGGGGGGGCTGGGAATGGTGGGGGGGCTGGGAATGGTGAGGGCTGGGAATGGTGGGGGGGCTGGGAATGGTGGGGGGGCTGGGAATGATGGGGGCTGGGAGTGGTGGAGGGACTGGGAATGGTGGGGGACAGATCCAGTGGGGTGGAGGAACAGAGCAGTGCTGACTGAGCTCTCCTGTGCCTCAGACCGACCTCGGACATGTCCAGCAAAGCGGGCAGCAAGCGGCCGGCCACCGTCCCCAGCGAGCCCCCCAACCACACCATGGTGGCAGAGGGACCCCCGGAGCGCCCCGCAGGCCGGGTGGGTGCCCGGCGCCGTGGGGCACGGCAGGGAGGAGCAGAGAGGGGGTGCCAGGGACCCCTCCAGGGACTGAGCAGCTCCTCTTCCCCACTGCAGGCCCCGCGCTCCTCCCGGAAGGGCATCGCCTTCGGGAAACGCTCCAACTCCATGAAGAGGAACCCCAACGCTGCCGTCACCAAGAGTGGGTGGCTCTACAAACAGGTATCCTGCCGTGCTGGGTGCCCCCCTGGGGGTGTCACCCCCCTTCCTGCCCCTGGAGACCCCCAGGACCACCCCTCCCCGTGGGTGCTGCTCTCACTGCCCCCCTCTCGCAGGCCAGCTCGGGGGTGAAGCAGTGGAACAAGCGCTGGTTCGTGCTGGTGGATCGATGCCTCTTCTACTACAAAGGTACAACCACGTGCCCCAGTCCCAATGCCCCCCAAAGCTCGTGTGACCACCTCCAGCATGGCCCAGTGCCCACCAGCCGGGTGCCTCCATGCAATCCCAGGCTGTTTCCATGCTCAGAGGAGGGTGTGCCAGGGTGGGCAAAGAGGTCTGGGGGTTCCAGCACCCCTCTGTGTGGGTGTTTGCTGCACCAGGAGCCAGAGGGGTTAATGCAGAGCCTTCCCCGCCTCCCTGGCAGCTCCTGGGCTCAGCCCTGAGCAGGCATCAATAATTGAGGAGGCTGTTTGTGAGCCAGGCAGAGCTGCGGGAGCAACAGGCAGGCAGTGCATTCCCACAGGTGGGCTGCCTGTGTGCCCCTCTGGGAAGGAGCAACAGGATGGGAGGTCTCTGCTCCCACCCCCTCCCTGTGTGTAACCCCAGCATTCCCCCCTCCAGATGAGAAGGAGGAGAACATCCTGGGCAGCATCCCCCTGCTCAGCTTCCGTGTGGCAGCCGTGCAGCCCTCGGACAACATCAGCAGGAAGCACACCTTCAAGGTCAGCAGGAGGGGACAGGGCACTGGGGTGGCACTGGGGCGGCACTGGGGCAGTGGTGATGCTGGCAGGGTCCCTGCTGCTCTTCTGGCTTTCTTGGTGATGGGGCTTGGAGCAAGCTGGGGCGAGGGCTGACTGCATATCCCTGGGGTACCCTGTGGATACGCTGTGGGGATCTGCCTTCTGCTGGGGAAACTGAGGCAGAGCAGCATCCCCAGGCTGCAGCAGAGCTGGGTGCAGGGCCTTGCTGGAGGCTCCTGCCCCTCTCCCTGTCCCACTTTCCCCTCTCCATCGCTGCTCCCACCAGCCTGTCCCACCGGCTGCTGCGGCGCTTGCTGGCAGCGTTCCCAGAGCCAGGCGTGGAGGTGCCCTCAGCTCCAGCTCCGTTTGTGCTGCTTGCCTGGGAAGTGTAGCTGGAAGGGAGGAGCCCATAATGAGTCAGTGCTGTAGGGATGGAGAGGGGAGCAGGGAGAGGTGAGGGTGGCTGCTGCTCCCCCAAATCCATCCCTGGCATCACAGCAGGCTCGGGGCTTCCCTGGCACTTGTTGGCATCACCAGGCACCTTCACCAGCACAGCTGCTCGTGCTGCCCATGGTCGTGGGCCATTCTGGCACTCACGTGTTGATGGGCCCATGCACTTGTGCACACTTGTGCAAAATCCCAACATGCACCTTCCTGTGCCTGGAGCCAGTGCTGCAGTCCCTGCAGGGCCCTGCCAAGGAGGTTTTCCAGTCCAAGGGATGGACTTTTGTAGCTGCCCCCCTTAAACCTGCATTTAAGCTGCAGCTGAGTGTGGTTTAGGGCTGAGGGAGGTGACTGATGGTCGCACATGGGCTCTCCCGTGTGCTGCCCAGGGAGGTTTGGAGTCCCCATCCCTGCAGGTGTCCAAGGAATGCCTGGCCATGGCACTCAGTGCTCTGGGCTGGGTGACAAGGTGGGGATGGGTCACAGGTTGGACTCGGAGATCCTGGAAGTCTTTTCCAATCTCATTGATCCTGAGATTCTGTGAAATGTCTCTGTTGCCCTTTGACACTGGTGGGGAAAAGTCTTGCAAAGCTGCTGCCCACGAGCTGAGCTCTGCAGCTCCATGCTCGTGTTTCCCAGGGTTTGGGAATGGTTTTGTGCAGAGAAGGGTAGAGAGGGTCCCAAGGGCCAGGGGAGGTTTGTTCCTGCCCTGCTGCCACTGACCCCATGTCTGTGTTTCCTCCTCCTCTCTCTGTGGGTGAGGATGCCCGGACAGGAGGGGTCTCTTCGTGCCACCCACCACACCAGCACCCAGCCACTACCTAGGTAGTACCTTCTTGTGTTTCTGGTGCATGCAGGGGGTGAGGGACCCCCAGGCTCATCTGCATGCTCCGCTCCCCCCACTCCCACTAATCCAGGGGGTGAATCCCTTTGATTTCATCTTTTCCTCTGGCTGCAGAGCTTGCAAAGGCAGAAGTGCATGGGGGGCTCAGGAGTGCATGGGGGGCTCAGGAGTGCTTGGGGGGCTCAGGAGGTGCTCCCTGGCTGGGCACAGTGGCTGCATGTTCTGGGGAGGATGGAAACCCAAGTGAGGGTTTTAATCAGATGACCAACTTTTTTTTTTTTTTTTTTTAAAGACATTGAGCCCTGAAAGTCTTTCAGGGGAAAAATCCTTCTACTTCCTCCCTTTTTTTTTCCTCCTTGCATCTTTCCATCCTTTTCCAAAGAGGGGGAAGGTGGAAGCTTCAAAAAGGCCCTAAATAAGCATGTGCCTTCCAGCACATTCTGCGTTGAGTATGGACACCAACATCTTGGAGCAAAAGCCAAACTTTCTCCTCCAAAAAAATATTTGCTGGGCCCAGAAACCACCTTCCCTCTAACCCTGCATGGATGATGCTCCAGCAGTGCTGCTGCTCTTGCTGGGACATAGACCCTTCCCCAGCCCCTGTGCCCCCCAGGGACCCACTCAATACTGGGGTGCAGCAAACTCTGTACTGGGGTGCTGCTCCTCTGGTGGGGGGCCCTGGGGAGATCTGCTCCTGAACATCTCTGGGAGGGACCCTGGGGGGATCATGACCCCAGGGAATCCCCCTGTGAGGGGCCTGCAGAGGCTTCCTCCTGCTCAGCAGGAGGGTGCATGTGGCTGTGAGGCTCGTGCAGTGGGGCAGGACCATTCCTGGCTTGTCCTGCATTGTCAGAACCTCGTGCTGGGGTGGAAATGGAGCTCTCACCCTCCTGTCTCTCTCCCCCTTCTGTGCCCCCCTGCAGGTGACGGTGTGCTGGGTGGAGGAGGCGCCGGCGGGTAACGGGCACTCCGTGTCTCCCCAGGCCGAGCACGCCGGAATCCGCACCTACTTCTTCAGCGCCGAGAACACGGAGGAGCAGGAATCCTGGATCCAGGCCATGGGCGAAGCTGCCCGGGTGCAGATCCCCCCGACCCAGAGGTCAGCACCCTCCATCTCCCCGTGCCAACCTCTCCCTGCTCTCCTGGAGAAGGATGGGGTGGTGTGTCATGGCCAGGGACCTTTGGGAGCATGAGGGACCCTCTGGAGAAGGGCAGTGGGGGAGCATTGCCCACCGAGGCTGAGGGAAGGTCAGGACATTGCTGGCCACTCCAGGGCATTGCCAAGGGAAGGTGACCCCTCTCTCCTGTCCCCAGGCACGAGAAGCCGGACTCGGAGAACATCCCCCCCAGCAAACACCACCACCACCACCACCACTGCAACAGCACCCACCGCGAGCACCCCAAAGCCGACCCCGACGCCAAGACCCGCGGGGAGGGCGACGGCCGAGGCTCGGAGAAGATGGAGAGGAAGTCGGAGCGGGTGGAGAGCAAGAAGGAGCCGTTGGCCAAGGCCAATGGCATCGCCGGGCAGGAGGTGCCCTCGGAGCCTGGCAGCCCGTACCCCGAGGCATTGCGGGGGCCGGGCAGCGCCGAGCGGCCACCACAGCCCAACGGGTGGCCATACGCGTCCCCCAGCCGGCCTGGCAGCACCGCCTACCCGCCCCCCGATGGTGACAGCGGTGCCCCCCGCCGGGGCGGTGCCCCCCGCCCCAACCCCGACAAGATCGCCCAGCGCAAGAGCTCCATGACGCAGCTGCAGCAGTGGGTGAACTCGCGCCGGGGGAATGTGCCCCCCGAGGAGCTGAGGAGGTGAGACCTGCGCCTTTCCTCTGGGGTTGTCCCTCATGTGATGCTCTGGGAATGTTCTTCTCCTTTCCATCTGCTTTCTCCCCTCCTGGGGTCAGAAAATCTCCCTTCTGGGCTCCTTTCTGGCCCTCAGTTTTCTCCATATGCCAACTCTGAGCGGTGTGTGGGATGCCCCAAAAAGCCAAGGAGAGAGGGTTTTGAACAGGAGGGAACCTCAGGGTCCTTAGGAGGAGGGATGGCATGACAGGAAGCCACCATGGCATCCTTGGAAGGAGGGAGATGAGGAGAGGAGGCCGCCACAGAATCTCTGGGAGGAGGAATGCCAGGATGGGTGGGCACCATGGGATCCCTGGGAGGAGGGATGCCAGGATGGGTAGGCACCATGGAGTCCCTGGAGGGAGGGCTGCCATCCAGCCACCTTTCCCGACGCTGCTGTAAGAGCTGCCTGCTGGAAGGCTGTCTTTGCCCACTGGCCCCCTGGCACTGCCAGCCCTCCAGCCTGGCTCTCACAACTCTTTTCCCTGCTCCAGCCCCACCAGGTTTTACCCTGTGTCCCGCCGGGTGCCCGACTACTATTCCCCCTACTCGCCCCAGTACCCTGAGGAGTACCAGTACTACCCTCCCGGGGTGCGCCCCGACAGCATCTGCTCCATGCCCGCCTTCGACCGGGTGAGCCCGCCCTGGGCTCTGGAGGACAAGCGCCACTCCTTCCGCAACGGGGGCCCCTTCCAGCTGCGGGACTGGAAGGAGCCCGCGGGGTTCGGGCGACAGGACGTGCCGCTGTGGCTGCCCGGCGCCGGGAGGCAGCCGCCCTACCTGGACGAGGTGGACGCGGCCTCGGGCTCGCTGCGGAGGATGTCGCTGCAGCCGCGCTCCCGCTCCGTGCCGCGCTCGCCCAGCCAGGGCTCCTACAGCCGGGCACGGGTGTACTCGCCCGTGCGCTCGCCCAGCGCCCGCTTCGAGCGGCTGCCGCCCCGCGGCGACGAGATCTATGCCGACCCCACGCCCTTCATGATGAGGAGATCCATCAGTTCTCCCAAGGTCAGTGCCCGTCGGGATGCCAAGGATCCTTGCTGGGGAGGTCAGGGCAGGGATGCTGCAGCACGGGGTGTCCCCTCTCTGTGCACAAAGTGCCACCGAGCCCGTGGCTTGCAGCAGGTGGTGGCTTTGGGGACCCCCGTGCCATCCTGGTTGTGGTTGTTCCCCAGGAAGGGATGGATGAATGGGATGGGGTGCTCAGGGCCAGCACAAGGGATGTGTTCCCAAGCTGGGAGTGCTGGCATTCCTGTCCCAAAGCCAGGCCTGACCCTGCTGGGGCCCGAGGTGTGCCCTCTCCTGTGCTTTTGGCTCTCACCCTCCTCTCACATGTCTCTGATTTTGGGCTGGGGTCTCCTCTCACATCTCTGATTTTGGGCTGGGGTCTCCTCTCTCCACAGTACGACTATCTGGGCGACAGGCGGCCCGTCCCGGCCGGGGTGTATCCCTACCACTTCCCAGCATCTCCCACCATCCATGACAAAATGGTACGTGTGCTGCTGGCTTGGGAGGTGGGGCAGTCTGGGGGTCCTCACTCAGATGGCCAAGGAGGAACCGCTGCACTCCAGGGGCAGCTTTGTGGGTCAGAGCTGGGCTGCTCTGGGGCAGGTCAGGACTGCAGGTCCTCTTACCTGTCTGTGGTCTCTCTCAGCCATTTCTGGAGGAAATACAGGTGAAAAGGCCCCTGGTCCCTGCTCTGCAGCAGTGGGGACACCCTTGGGCCCCCACCTTCCCGAGGGTGGTCCTGGCTGAGGCTGGTGCACCTCCCACTTCTCCCCCTCTGCTTCCTCACTTCTGGCAACAGCTGCTGCATTTTCCTGCCTTACATTTCCTCTCAGAAGGGCTGGAGCTGGTGGGATGACACTGGGAGGTCTCTCCACAAAGCACAGTCCTGAAATCTTGGGGCAGGACCTTCGGAGGAGGGAGAAGCCTGAGTTACCATAAGCCACCCATGCTGCCATCCATCCTCGTAGCTGGAGGAAGGGCCATGCCAGGAGGGTGACTGGGCTCCCCAGGGCACATCCAGGGCAGCATTCCCAGCTCTGTGCCGCGGAGGTCTCTCATTTCCCAGCCAAGAGATCTTTCCATAGCCTCCACCTAACTGCTTTGCTTCTTCTTTTATATGTTTGGCCGTTCGTTTCTTGCCGCGTGCCTGCTGGCTCCTGGTAGGATGAACTTTTAGACCTTCAGTTGCAAAGAAACCTAGAGTATTTGGACCAGCAGGTAGGCAGAGCTGGCTGCCAGCCCCACCTCACCAGCTGCTTTTGTCCCCATGTGCCCCGTCCCCAGCGGCTTCCCCTTCCCTCCCAGCGCAGCATCACATCCATCCTCACCCTTCTTGGCATTCCAGCAGCACGAGTTGTCTTTGGTTTGCTTCTTCCATCCTGCCCATCCGTAGGGTTGCTCATTGCTTGGCAGAAAGTCCCCCCTGGCAGTGCCTCTGTGTGGTGTGCTGGAGATGGGGGGGTGTGGGGGAAGCTGGAGCAGCTTCCTAAATTCCCGGGCTCTGCCCTGGGGTTCAGGGGGTGCGGCGGCTCTGAAAGCCCCCCGGGCAGTGCTGGACATGTGCAAGGTGCCAGGTGTGGCCATGCTGGTGTCCCCCATGCAGGGGGTGGCCAGGTGACACATGGGGACTGTGATTTCGGTGATGTGGAGGCCCCGTTCCTGCTCAGAGGTGGAAGGTTTGATGCCAGTGGGTGTGCGGTGCCCACCGGGACTGACACCAAAGCGGCAGCGCTCAGGTGTTTGCATGCCAGGGGTTTTGGATGAAAGCTGTGAGAGCTGACTTCATCCCAGGAGCATGGCAAGGGGGAATACAGCTGGGAGAGACCCCAGGAATGTGTCCAGGCAGTGGCTGAAGTCAAAGCCAGGGACAGGAGCTGCTGGCCTGTGCTGCAGCCCAGGCGCTCACCTGCCATGCCAGGCTGGCACTGAGGGAGCTGCTCCAGAGACAATCTCATTAGTCTGCAAATCTCCACCGGTGCAGCAATCGCCACGATCTGTGTGTGCCTTGGAGCAGGGCCAGGGACAGGCAGGAGCACTCGCTGCAATAAAAGCTCTCTGGGCTCTTTCACAGCCACCAGCAGCATCACTGCCTCTCCCAGGCTCTTTAAAACACTCCTAAAAAGGCTCTGCATCTCCTCCTCCTCCTCTCCCAGCGACCTCTGGAGAGACTAATTCGGAGTGACGCTGTCAAGTGTCTTTTCAGACATCTTGCTGCTTGATTTTCTCTCTCCATCCTTGTCCAGCTGCAGGCACAGCTCCCTTGGCTGCCCCCCAGCTGGGGTTCTGTCCCTGGTTTGTGTTCAAAGTGCTGTCACCCCTTGGATCTCGGGGGTCCTGGGTGTGAGGGGCTTCCATGGCATGGTCTGCTCGGGGCTGTGAGCCCCTGCAGCACTTCCATGGGCAGAGGCAGGGCAGGAACTCCAGTGCTGGTGACTTGAGTGGCTCCATCACCCACAGCCATTGCTGGCTGTGCACCCCAGGGATCCGTGGCTGGAGTTCTGCCCCCCTGGAGGGCCTGGCTGCAGCTCTGGGTGCGTACAGGGATGCCAAAGCCATCACATCCGTGCCTGGCAGCACAGCCTCAATGTGCCATCTCCCAGTTCCTCCCTGCTGGAGGTTGCTGGGCTGGACAAGGGGACGCTGCTGTCCCCAAGCGCAGCTTTCAGTCAGCTCCCTGATGCCATCAGAGCCTCAGCTGGGCACAGAGCCATCAACCAGAGCGAGAGCAGGGTCTGTCCGTCTGTCTGTCTGTGGGACCCGCTGTGCTGCCGCCGTGGCGTCTGTCCGAGCTCGTGTCTGTCCCTGCCGTTTGCAGCCGCCCAGCCCCGAGCTGGCTCCGTTCTCTCTCTGTGTTTTCCCCTCACCAGGGTTTTCAGGGCATTCTGCCAGCCCTGGGCGCACCAAACGGAGCAGCAGCAGCCCCGGGGGGAGCTGTCCCCACGTGTCTCGAGCCCCTGGGACATGTCAGGAGGTGGCATTTGGCATCCTGAGGGCTCCTGGAGCGATGTGCCCGGGCGCACGCGGGCGCGTCTCCGCTGACCTGTGCCCTTTCCTTCCGTGTGCCGCAGATGAGCGAGAGCGAGACCCTGATCAGTATGGTGAACAGGATGGTGGAGACCTCCTCCCCTAGGGCCCAGCTCTACATGCAAGTAAGGCTCTGGCCACGGGCCCTGCATGGCTCGTGCATGGCAGCGGGTCCAGCCGCCCCTGTGCCATCCGGTGTCACCTCCTGCCATCGCCACTCATGCAGATGCAGCACCCACGCGGCACATCAACCCCTCTGGGGACCTGCTAGTCCATCTCAGGCTTTGCTAATCCATTCATGAGTCATTAAAACCCGATAAATCCTTGTGCTGAGAGAGAGTGCAAGGTGGGGACGCGGCAGTGCCGGACTCTCATCCTCGTTTGGGCTGTACTCGGGGCTTGGCTCATCCTCGTTTGGGCTGTACTTGGGGCTTGGCTCATCCTTGTTTTGCCATCTGATGATGCAAGGAGAAGGTGTGGGATGATTTGAGACAGGAATGCAGCCTAAGGCTCTTAAACCAAGGCAATAATTCCTGCAAGAGGGAGAGGAAACAACCTTTTAGCCCCCGAGGCTCTGGCTCCCTCTGTTCCCAGCATCGGGATGTTCCCACTGGTGTTGGACTGCAGGTCCCAGCACAGACAAGTCCCATCACTTGAGCCCGCCGTGCCACCCACCCCAGGCAGGGGGTTGTGGGGCCCTGCCGTGCTTCCCAGGACACCTTCTGGCAGTGCCAGCAGCCGGGAGATCGCTGGGATTTTCCAACAAAAAAGGCTCCTGTTTCCATCTGTTGTGAGCAGGGATGTGCTGGAGGGTGAAACCGGAGCTCCTGGGATGCTCTCGCTGGCTGAGCTCCCTGCCCCGAGGCAGCAGCATCTCAATCCACCAGGCTCTGCCTCCAGCCCCGCTGGCATTTCCCAGATTCAGGTCCATTTGCATTATCCTGTAGTTTAAATGGCTCTAAAGTAGCATCTTGCTTTCTAGCAATAATGATCCCCTTCTTCCTATCTTATGCCTTTCATCTCCAGATCTTGGAGGCATTTAATTGCTGAGGTCCCATTAGTAATTTAGATTTCCAGGAAAGGAAAATGACTCATGGAGAAGCCGGGTGGGGGTAAACAGGCCCTGCTGCAGCTGCTGATTTATAGGTGTTTCCACTCTGCTAAGTGGAATTACAGCTCAATCTCGCTGCCTTTGTTTCCCTGCCTCTGGAATGGTGGCAGTTAATGATTCACAAGGCATGTCTTTAGCTCAGTCCGTGGCTCCTGTGGATCATTCCTGTGTGATGGGCAGAGAGGTTGTGACTTCATCCAAGCCCTCTCCAGCACCAACATGTCAGTGCCTCCTGATGGATGGGGAGCACCCACCGCCTCGAGACTTGGCTCTTGCCTCTCTCTCCCCACTCACAGGGATGGGAGAGAGGGGCTGGGAGCTGCCTCACCTCCCCTGGGAATCCCAGAGTTGGGCTCACCCCATACTCTGCTTGCAGGTGACGCCCTTCCCGGAGGCCTACAGGGAGACTCTGCATCCCTACAAGATAAGCGAGCAAGACACCGATGTAAGAGCAAATGTCTGTCCTGTGTGTGCCCCTTGTCCCCACTGCAGGTCTGGTGTCCCCATGCAGAGAGCTGTGCCCAGTGCTCCCATATATGGGAGCTGCCCCCAGTTGGTTTGTGCTCCTCAGGGAGGACTCCACTGAGTTCAGGTCTTGCCCCATCTCCCAGTTTGTCCCTTGTCACCCTGGCTGGGGCTGAAGCCCCTGCAATAAGAGCAGGAGGCTGGAAACCCTCCCCAAGGCCACACATCCCATCAGCCCAACCCTGTGGGCCATGTCCTGGCTGCATCCTGTCTCTCCCAGCTGAGAGACTGGGTTGGATTCTCACTCTCCTCATCCTCTTCTCCCTTTCTCTTTCCCTCCTGGCACAGAAGCTGCTGGGGAAGCTCTGTGAGCAGAACAAGGTGCTGCGGGAGCAGGAGAGGCTGGTGCAGCAGCTCCGAGCAGAGAAGGTACGTGGTGACAGCTCAAGTGGCCATCTGGGGACAGGTGGTGGCCATGCCCAGGCAGCACCTGCGTGGTGAAGAAGTGACATGTCATCACACAATGGAGACAGCTCAGTGGGGATGTTTCTGAGCTGGGGGAGATGCCCTGGCAATGCCCCAGTCCTGGGGCCCATGTGTTCGTGTCCTGTTCAGGAGATGGGCTGGAGCTCCTGCACCAACCAGGGTTTCACAGCTCTGTCTCTCCCACTGCATCCAGGAGAGCCTGGAGAGTGCTCTGATGGGGACACACCAGGAGCTGGAGATGTTTGGGAGCCAACCTGCCTACCCAGAGAAGCTGCTGCACAAGAAGGAGTCGCTCCAGAACCAGCTCATCAACATCCGTGTGGAGCTGTCTCAGGCCAGCACGGTAATGGGGGTCCCTCCTCTTCTGGGGACCCTCACACTTTCCATTGTCCCTTTTCTCCCTTCCTGTAAGGAAATTAAGAAGGGAATTCAAATTCCCCTCAGCTGGCTGAGGACTAGAGAACCCAAAATACCTCACTGGGCACAAAGCAAACGAACCCTCGAGGTGCCATCTCAGCCACTGGTCCCATCCCTGCTGTTGCAGGTGTTTGTTGGCACCAGGTGCTCCCACAGACACTTCAGAGCTTGTCCCCACTGCTGCCACCCCCTCCCCAGCTCAGGGGGCTGTACTGGGTGCAGCCTCCTCCTGCTTTCCTGGGTGGTCCAGGGCTGCTCCCAGCCAGGAGAGGAACCCACCAAGGACTCCCCTGACCCCACCTTTTCCCCAGGCCCTGGCAAACAGCACTGCTGAGTATGAGAGCCTGGAGAGCGAGGTGTCCACCCTGCACGATGACCTCTGGGAGCAGCTGAACCTGGACATCCAGGTGAGTGGGTCCCCCTGCCATCCCTGGGGTCCCTCAGGGAGGTCAGAGAGGTGGAAGCCCCCCCAGTTCCCTCAGTCCTCTGCTGACTGGCAGTGGTGGGACCCCTCTGACCGCTGCCTTTTCTCCCCATCCAGAATGAAATGCTGAACCGGCAGATCCAGAAGGAGATCTGGCGGATCCAGGACGTGATGGAGGGGCTGAGGAAGAACAACCCGTCCCGTGGCACTGACACTGCCAAGCACAGAGGTGAGTGGGGTCTGTCCCTGCACAGCCAAGACCCCAGTGTGCCATGGCATGGCATGTCCCTGGTGGCTTTGGGTAGACAGCAGCTCCTGCTTGGGGACATGGTGGCTCTTATTATTATCTTATTATTGTCATTATTAACTTATTTCTGCTCTTCTCCACAGTGGCCCTGGGCCCCTCAGGGACATACAGCTCCAACAGCCCTGCCAGCCCCCTGAGCTCTGCCAGCCTCACCAGCCCCCTCAGCCCCTTCTCCCTCATCTCTGGCTCACAGGGCTCGCCCACCAAGCCTGGACCTGGCGAGGTGAGTGAGCAGGGACATCCCTCCTGTGCCACCAGTGGGACTGGGGGATGCTGGGCATCAGGCGTGGAGCACAGGTGGCTCTGCCTGAGGGCATGGTTTTGGCCACATGAATGGGCCATGGTGTTCCCTGGTCACTTCGGGCTCCTTGCAGGGGCTGTCCTGGGCTGTGCAGCCTTTGGGTCTGGCGTGGAGCAGCCCTGAGGGATGAGAGTTGCTCAGCTCCAGCTTTTGGCTTCAGGACCAACTCCTGCTGCCACCACAGCCCCTCTCACTGCCCTTGCTCTGAGTCCAGCAGTGCTGGTCTCACCTTCAGCCATGTGAAGTTTGTTTAGGGTGGAATCTGGGGCCTCCCCAGCTCCACTTGGACAGAGGCAAACAGTGAGATGGGATTCACTGTCCCTCTTTCCCCAGAGACACAGACCACGGAACCTCCTCCGCTCCTTGTCTCGATGCTTCCACTGTGTGTTGTCTCAGTCTTTCTCTAACTCTCTCTCCTTCTCTGCTCTCACCCCTCACGCTGTGCTCCACCCCAGGAACCAGGCCCGCCTCGACCTCCCCTCCCCAAGTCCTACGTCCCCCTGGAGTCTCCTCCGGCCGTTCCTCCGCTGCCCAGCGAGAGCCGCCTGTGGCCCTACCCCACCTCCCCCTCCTGGCAGCAGGGCGGTGGGGAGGCGAAGCGGGGACAGGTACCGAACCCCCAGCGCAGCAGCCACCCCATCATCCTCCTCCCCACATGTGGCAGGGCTGGAACGAGGCAGGAGATGGAGCTGCCAACCCCAGTCCACAGGGACAGCGTGGAGGTGGCACTCAGCATGGGGACAGCAGCCTGTGGCTCTACCTGCCCTCTCCTAGGGCAGCAACGAGCAGTGCCCCCACAGCAGCTCTGCCATGGCCCTCATGTCCCCTCCGGGTCCTCAGCACTCACTGTGCTCTCTGGGAACAGGGATTGTCCCCTCCTGGGCAGCCCCTGAGGCTGCCATGGCCCCTGGCATTGCCCCCTCTGCTTTTCTCTGCCCTCACCTCTCTCACTGTCCTTCCGTGGCACTGCTCCCCTGTGTGGTGCTGACAGGCTCTGCTGGTGGGGCTGAACCCCCCCAGCCCTTCCCACCAAGGCAAACCTGGATTTGGGAACTGCTGGTGCCTCAGCCATGCTCCTGCTGGGGGAAGGGGCCAGGTGGGGACACCAGGGGACACCAGGGGACACTGGTGTCCGTGCAGCTGGGGTGGCAATGCATGTCTGGCCCCTGGGCAGGATGGGGGGCTCACCAGGGACCTGCTTCCCTCCCACAGCCCAAACCAGGCTTCGAGCAGGGCAAGAAGGAGGTGCAGCGCCCCAGCCCCAGCAGCCCCCCGGCCGAGGGGCTCCGGCAGGAGCAGGATGCAGAGAAGCAAGCGGCTCTCAATAAGGGTATGGCACTGGGGACAGCAGGGCTGTGCTGGGACCCTGCCCTTGGTCCCCAGCGGGGCTCAGCCTGGTGTTTCTGTTTGCTCTGCAGTGGGAATCGTCCCCCCCAGGACCAAGTCTCCGGCAGAGGAGGAGGTGGTGTCAAGGAGGAATGCTGGTGGCATGGCCAACGGGCTCAGCTCCCGGGTAGGGGTCGGGGTGAGGGGCTGAGGGCTGGGGAGGGGGACTGGGTGAGCCATGGTGGGCTGTGCTGCAGCCCGTGGAGAGGAGCCTGTTGCTGTGTGGCTCCATGTCTTGCCATCCTCTTCTGGAGATCCCTCCTGGGTGATTTCAGCACCTTCCCCCCACCCCGAGAGTGGGCTGAGCCCAGCAGCCCAGGGCAGGGGGTTGTGGCACTGGGAGGATGGGCCAGACCCTGCTGTGGGCAGGGGTGGGTGACCTGGGGCTGGGCTGTCCCCAGGAGAGACCAAAGAGCGCCGTGTTCGCCACCGAGACGAAGGTGAAGATGAGTGTGGAGGAGCAGATCGACCGCATGAAGCGCCACCAGAGCAGCTCCATGAAGGAGAAGCGGCGCAGTTTGCAGCTCCCCAGCAGCCAACAGCCCGAGCCCCCCGGCACGAGGACCCCCACCTCCTACAAGGTGGTGAGTCCCTGCGCTCGGCAGAGCGCCCGAGGTCCCCGCGGAGCAGAGGGGACGCCGGGGCTGGGGAAGGTGCCATGTGGAGGGGCTCAGCGGGGCTGGGGTCCCTGGCAGGTGCGCCGGCACCGCAGCATCCACGAGGTGGACATCTCGGACCTGGAGGCAGCGCTGCGCTCGGACGACCCCAGCAAGGTGTACGAGACGCCCCAGGAGGAGATCGCCCGACTGCGCAAGATGGAGCTGGAGCCGCAGCACTACGACGTGGACATCCACAAGGAGGTGAGCACGGGGTGTCCCAGGGATGTGGGGCATCCCTGGGGAGGCTGATCCACCCTCCTGCCTCAGTCAGGATCCTGGCTGTGCCCTTGCCCAGGTGGGTGTTGGGCTGAGCAGGGCAGGTGGGTGCTGGAGGGGGACAGGTCCCCCATGCCCAGCACGGGACTCACCCCTTTCCACTGCCCCCAGCTCTCCACGCCAGACAAAGTCCTCATCCCTGAGCGGTATGTTGAGCTGGAGCCCGAATCGCCCCTCAGCCCTGAGGAGATGAAGGAGAAGCAGAAGAAGGTGGAAAGGATCAAGACCCTGATTGCCAAATCCAGGTGAGGCGGCAGTGCCCGTGCCAGCCATCCCAGGGGGTCCCGAGGACCCTGGCATGGGTGCTGATGGCGGGTGCTCCACACAGCCTGCAGAACGTCATCCCCCTGGGCGAGGGGGAGGTGGACGCCCCCCAGGACCCCGAGACGCAGCTGCAGGAGCAGGAGAAGAGGATCGAGATCTCGTGTGCTCTGGCTGCCGAGGCCTCGCGCCGCGGCCGCATGCTCTCGGGTAAGGAGGGGGGCGAGGGGGCCAGAGCCTGCAGACCCCAGGGAGAGTCACCTGCTGGGCTGGCAGGAGGGGTGAGGGCAGGCTGGGCACATTGGATGATGATTTGGCCACAAGAGCAAGGGGTCGGTATGGGCAGGAGAGGGGTCAATACTGCACCGATCCTGGGCAGGGCATCCCTGTGCAGTGGGAGAGCCAACAGCTCCCAAATCCTGCCCTCCGTACCTGGGGTTGCCTTCCTCTGAAATCCTGGGATGGAACAATTATTCCAGCCAGGCACAGCTTCCAGCAGCTTGTGTTGGGAGCATTTGTGAGGGTGGGACTGCCTGGCTGGGTGGCATGTGGTGGCACCCCTTGGCTGAGCGAGCATGGTGGCACCCCATGCCCGGAGGATCCTGATGTCACCGTGCCCAGGGGATGTGCCTTGTCCATGAGGAGCCCTGCAGGGAGCTCACGTGTGCGTGCCGGGACCGGGTGCTGCTGTGGCTGTGTGTCCTGCCCGCGCTTGCTTCCCTCTTCCTTCCTTCTTGCTTCTTTTCCCCCGTCCCTTTTCTCCCTGCTAACCCCTCGCTCGGTGCCCCCTCGCTGGGTGCCCTCTCGCCCTCCCCGCTGCCACAGCCCGTGTTCTTCACGCCCTTCTCCCATTTCTGTTTCCAGCCCAGTGCGCTACCCCCAGCCCTCCCACCTCCCCAGCCTCCCCGACTCCACCGACCAACCCCCTCTCGGCCGAGACGCCCCGGGGCGCCGACAACAGCCATTTAATGCGTGTGTGAGCCATGACGTAAGCACCTCTTCTCTCCTACGTCATCCCATCCCATCCCTCTCCATCCCGGGGGTCCGGCGGGGGTGTCTCCTCCGTGCCCCACCTCCGTCCATCGCTGCTTGCTCCAGCTAACAAACATTCCCTGAGCCACGTCAGCCCCGTCTCCTCCATGGACCAACACAAGTGCCCCCCAGGGCGCTGGGGGTCAGCCCGGTGTGGGCACAGGGGGCCCGTGCAGAGAGGAAAAAGGGGGTCTCATGCCTGGGATGTGAAATTTGGGGTGTAAACCCAAATTGGTGCCAGGCTCTCCTGTGCAGGGCAGGGAGGGACTGCAGGGTGGGCACAGGGTTGCCCCACCACCCACCCCCCTGCTCAGTCCTGCTCTCCCCTCCCTCCAGCTCAAGCCCTGGCTGCTGCCGGCACCACCAAGTTCCATGGGGCCACGTTTTAGCTCCCCTGACACGACACTGAACCTCTCGCCATGGTTTTTGGTTCTCCTGGACCCCCTTCCCTCCCTCCGGCGGCGAGACCACCTGGCACGGCCGAGCGGGGCGATGCGGCACCGACGGGACCCGCCGCTCTGCCCCGGCCCAGGAGACGTGTGGGGGCCTGAGGTTGTCCCCAAAGAGCCCCCAGGCTGGCAGTGGACACAGGGACAGATCTGCCATGTCCTGGGCATCAGGCCCATGTGGGCAGCTGGGCAGGGACATCTGTGACAGCAGCCACTGGCACAGTGGGCATCTCCCTGCCAGGGCATCCCTGGGGAGCGCAGGACTCCTGGGGCATCTCCCAAAGGTCTGTGAAGGGGCTCTGTGGGTGGAGACCAGCCAGTCCCCACCATGGATGGTGCTTCCACCTTCCACCAGACTTGGATGGTCCATCTCAGCTCCTCCGTGCCTCTTGCCCTCCCTGAGCCCTGACCCTGCTTTGCACCCACCTGGCCTGGGCTGTCCCATCACTCCTGGTGCTGGGGCTCAGCTGGAGGAAGAAGGAGCCGTGTTGGGAACAGGATGGAGGGGCTGGGGGGACTGGAGGTGCCCGTGGCAGTGCCATGCCTGGGGTCAGGGTGGTACAAGGGCTGCCTGGGGCACCAGAGCCCTGCTGGCACAGAGCAGAAGGTCTGGGCAGGGTTGGGGATGATGGATGGGAGCAGTGCAAGGCACTGGGTGCCAGGTGGGTTGGTGAAGCCATGGGGTCCTCAGGGATCCCTCTGCAGTGGGAGGGGAGGGTGGTGAGAAGTGGAAGGGGAAGGGGCCAGGAGGGAGCAGTGGGGTCACCTCAGCTGCCTCCGTCCCACTGTCACCTCTGAGCCCTCCAAAACCCTGGCCCTGCATCTCCTCCAAACCCTTCCCATTGCACTCCAGCCCCTTCCAGTTGTTTGGATTTCCTGTAGCAAATTTACCCTTTGCTTTAACGTTCTGGAGGGTGGAATAAAGCGGGTTCTGCCTGGAAAAGCAGAATCCCTGGAAGGATGTGTGGTTGGCAGGGCTGCCCCTCTGGGGCTGGGCTGGGCAGGGAGGATGGAGTGAGGAGCTGGATACTGGATACCGTCCATCCCACAGCTACTTCCCTACTGGTCTGATCCTGCCCCCCAGGACCCCTGCACCCCATTGCCCCCATCTTAGCAATACTGTAGGACCCCTGGAAGCCTAAACCCCCTTCCTGAGCCTCCCTCGGCCCTCTTAGCTCATAAAGCTGGCCCTTTATTTTGCTATTACATGCCTTAATATATGTTTTATGGAAATTCTACATTTATAATATATATCTATATTTGTTTTTCTCTTCTTTCCTGGGAGGAACTGTTTGTGCCGAGCTCTCTCTCTCCGCAGGGTGGTTGGCACCAGCCCTGCCCATGAGTTACAAAAGCAGATTCTTTGCCAATTTATCAGAGGGGAAAAAAAGAAAAAAAAAAAAAGAGAAAAAACCTATTTAAAATATATATATATTTTCTGCTTTTATTAAAAGCAAATTTATTTAAAATAAAATATACAGAGACTGTAAGTTTTAAGAGATGACGCCTTTATTTCCCTGTCCCTGAGCACAGCAGGGGTGGCCAGGGTGGGCTCCCCAGCCATGGCTGGCCTTGGAACCCAGTTGTGGTTTTGTGTTTTGTTTTGGTGTTTTGTTTGGATTTTTTTTTAAGAAAAAACAACCTTAATTAATTTTATTTTGGTTATTATTTTTCATAACACTTCATATACCAGTGAACTTGTAACCGAGAAAGGATTTGCATCGGGAGGAAATCTATTTATGCATTGGGGAGGGTGGGATGGGAGGTGTTTGTTTTCTGGGATATTTTGCTAGTGTTAGAGAAATAAAAGTATCTATGAAACAGCAACATGTGTGTGTCCTTTGTCTGGAGATGACCTTGGATGTTGGTTTTAATGTCAGACTGAAGGAACAGTGGATGAGTGGCAGCAGGAAGGGGCTCACCTTGCCCATGGTTCTCTCCACAGGCACCTTCTCCTCCCTCTCCCTGTTTTTGGGGTTCATTTTCCCAGTGGGGTTTATTTGAGGCTGTAGCTGGTTCTTCTGCAGGAATAAAACACCTTTCCCTGAGCAGTTTGTGTAAAGCCAAGGGATAAAAGGGGTCTGGGAAGAGCTGGGTGTGGAGTTCATGGAGGGTCATGGGCACCGAGGTCCCCCTGGGTGGCTCGGGGATGACACATGCCATGAAGGGACCCTGTGTTGGCCACAGCCAGAGGGTCCTGTTGAGCCATTATTCCCACACCAGGCAGCAAACCCCAGGGGATGAAACAGCCCCAGAACTCTCCTTTCCCATGGAGCAGCCTGGATGCGAGCTGGGAATGACGAGGATGCTGCAGGGACCTGCATGGGGCTCACTGTGCCCCCAGTGCCACTCAGACACCCCAAAGAGGCTCCATGCTCCCTGTTTCAGGGATTTCTCCAAGCACTGGCCATGCCATGCCAAGGAGGCTGAGCACTGGGGCAGGGAGGGCACGACCAGCAGCATCCAGTGGCCACCAGTGGCCCGGGCACCGTGTCCCCTCTGGGGGAGGTGCTGTGCCAGCGGGGCGGGCACTGCCGGGGCCGTTAATGATTTGCAGGATGACGTGGGGACTAAAGGGCTTTTCCAAGGGTCACTGTGGATGGAACCAGGGCCACCCTCGCCCGGCCTCACCCAGCCCCGGCCCCGGCACCGGCAACATGGTGTCTCTGACCGACTTCCAGAGTAAGTGGGCACGGGGTGAGCCCTGGGTGATGCCCATCCCTGTGGGACCAGGGCACACCAGGGGGGTGCTTGGCAGCTCCCAGAGGGGCTGGAAGCTGCTGGCTGGGGTGGTTGGGGCAGGGAGGGGTGTAATGGCGAGGGGGATGTGGGGAGCAGCACTGGGGAGGTGCCTGGACCATCTGGGCATCTTCTCCATCCTCTCTGTCACTGCTGGCACTGCCATATTTGTGCTGGGAAAGGCTGGAAATGGCCTTTTCATTTATTTTTGCTTTGTGGTTTATTCTTTATCTAGAAGGCCAGAAGGATTTCTAGGGTACCAACAGCCTCCCCAAGGCCTGGGCAGGTGCAAAGGGTGTTTCTAAGCTTTGGAGGCAAATCCAAAGTGTGTTTCTTGGAGGAAAAGGGACAAGGAGGTGCTGAGGAGAGTGACCACAGCCTGCCATGGGTCCTGAGGTGTGAAACCAAGCCCTTGTCTCAGCTCTCCCGTTTTCCACAGGGATTGGAGTGGGACTGGTCGGCTTTGGCCTCTTCTTCCTCCTTTTTGGGATGCTCCTGTACTTTGACTCGGTGCTCTTGGCCTTTGGGAACGTGAGTACGGTGGGGCTGGAGCTCCCCACAGCCAGCTCTGCTGCCCAGGATGGAGCAAAGAGCTTCTCTGACCCTCTGCCCTTCCTCCTCCCAGATCCTCTTCCTCTCTGGCTTGGTCTTCATCATTGGCTTCAGGAGGACCTTCACCTTCTTCTTCCAACGGCCGAAGCTGAAGGGCACCAGCTTCTTTTTCGGGGGGCTGCTCATCGTGCTCATGCGCTGGCCCATCCTGGGGATGCTGCTGGAGGCCTACGGCTTCATCACCCTCTTCAGGTCTGTCCTGGCACGCTGGGGGTGCCTCAGGATGGGCAGTGGAGCTGGGTGATCCTCCTCAGAGCTTAACTGAGCCTTTTGTGTTGACACAGGAGCTTTTTCCCAGTGGCTTTTGGGTTTTTGGGCTCGCTGGCAAACATCCCCCTGCTGAGCCAGGTGAGCAGGGCTGATGTGCCCCCCGGGGCTGGCACTGCTTGGGTGGGATCAGTCCCCATCACTGCAGTTGGGATCAGACAGGGAAGGTCCCCATGGTCTCCCCACAGCCCCCTGAGGCTGCACTGGTGGATTTTCCTGCTAATTTGGATCTGTCCCTGTTGCAGCTCTTACGGAAGATGGGAGACAGCGGCTCCATGGTGTGACCTGACCTGGGATGGGCCAGCTGGCTGAGGTGGGATGGTGGGAGTGAGCCCTGGGTCTGGCTGTGCCCTGGCTCAAACCCTGGTGAGCTGTTGCCTCTCTCAGCCCCGGGACCCTCAGTGCTGTCCAGAGTGACCCCACAATGGGGACGGTGTCTCACTGTCCCATGGAGCTCCCAGGAGTGGCTCCTGAGCAAGGCTTGGGGTCCAAACGTTGTGCCAGACAGGATTCTGGAACTATTACAGTTATTTAATTCTTTTTGTCTTCCCCCAGTGAAAGATTTAATAAAAAACGTGTCTGAGACTGAGCTCAGACTGTGCTCCTTTCCTGAGGCTCAGGGATTGTTCCAGCTCTGGCATCTCTTGGTGTCACCAAGAGGCAGGATGGCCATGGCTGGGGGTGGCACAGGGACCTTCCCATGGCAATGGTGGAGATGGCACAGGGATTTTCCCATAGCTGTGACTGGAGGTGGCACAGGAATCTTCCCATGGCCACGACTGCAGGTGGCACAGGGACTTTCCCACAGCTGGAGGTGGCACAGGGACCTTCCCATGGCCATGACTGGGGATGGCACAGGGACCTTCTGGTGGCTGTGGCCTCTGGCTGCCCTGGCCACCAACCCCAGGCAGCTGGGGCAGCCCTGGCACACAGACAGGGACCGTGGCACTGCCTTCCCACGCATCCCATGGGGATGAGGCTGCCCAGGAGCCACGGGAGAGGGCAGAGGGGGTTAGGAAAACACCCATTAAACTGCATTAACATTTCCTGACCTGACTGGAGGGGAGTAAATTACCCCAGTCAGACTCGGCCACCATGAAACAGCAAATGACATCCAGAGTTATTAATTAATGAGGGATGCTGGGGTGGGAGGGGGCCTGGGGCAAACCCTCAGTGTCACACAGCTGATCGTGGGCCAGGACTTGTGTTTCCCACAGAACTGTGTCCTGTGGGATGAGCTGGACCTGCAAGATGGAGCTGGTGGGATTTACAGCACTGGTGGGCACTGGGGCAGCTCTGCCAGGGTTTGAGCTGGGAGAACACCTCCAGCACCTGATGCCCACTGTAAGCTCAGCCATCAGGTGCTTCCATCCCTGCTCAAGGAGGACCCCCATTGCTGGATGCTCCGTGGGATGAGCATCCCATGGTGTGAGGGGCCAGAGGATGAAACCAGGGACATTCTCACAGCAGGTGGCACACTGGGGCCAGCTCAGAGCTCTCCCAGCTTGCCCTCAGATGGTTTCAAAGGAGTCATTTTGTCCAGGCTGCAGGAACTCCTCTCCCCAGGAGCGCAGCCAGCGCTGCCGGAGAACTGGTTGGATGACTCAGTGTGATCAGACACGGGCTGGATGGATCCCAGCCAGGTTTCTGGGAGCACTGGGGGAGCTGGGTGCAAGCAGCAGTTTAATTAAACCAAAGCAATCACATCAAAGCCGGTCCCTGCGCAGAAACCCTTCTTAACTTGCTAGAATTAATTAACGAGTTTGAGCTAAACCTGTTCCCTGTGGAGTGAAGGCTCCTGGAGCTGGTGGCTGTGCCTGTTGGCCCTCAGCAGGAACAGCTCCACTGCCCAGGTGGGCAGGGGGTTTGCACCAGGTGAGAGCAGAGCTGGGAGGGGCTCTGATGGCTCAGGGCAGGTGGGTTAACTCATGTGGGCACCCCAGCCCCAGAGCTGCAGAGAATGAGCTCCCAGCAGGTATAAAAGGGGGCAGAGCTCCTCCAGCACCTGTGGCTGCTTCATATCCCTGGGAGGGCTGGATAAAGGAAGTGGATCCCTGGGTTTGGGAAGCAGATGCCTGGCTTTGGTTGTTTTGACTTTGATTGCTGCAGAAGGCTCTTTAGAAGGGGAAAATGAGCTTCAGGGCAGGAACACGGGGCAGGCAGTGAGGGCTGCAGCCTGGCCTGTGCTTATCCTATACCTGTCCTGGCTTTGCCTCACCTGAGAATTCCCTCTTGGGATCCACAGCAACATTTCCTGGTCAAAATTCATCTTTGGGCCTTGACCAGAAGAAAGAGGATCAGTCTTTGAGGCATCGTGTGCAGGGTAAGGTGATTCCCACTGTTTGATGCCCCATCCCATGGCAGCCAGAGTGGATGAGCAGGGCATGTGCCAGGGGCTGCAAAGTGCCACCTCTGCACCCTGCTGGGGATATCAAGCCAGGATGGAGCATCTTCCCTGGGTGGCATTGAGAGATCATGGAATCCCAGACTGGTTTGGAAGGGACCTTAAAGAACATCCAGTCCCACTCCCTGCCAGGGGCAGGGACACCTCCCACCAGCCCAGGTTGCTCCAAGCCCTGTCCAACCTGGCCTGGAACACTTCCAGGGATGGGGCAGCCACAGCTTTTCCAGGCTCCAAAGAGCCCCAGGGAATGGCTGTGGCCTCTCTCAGCACCAAGCCAGAGCTGCTCTCCTGAAGTTCATTGCAGGGAATGTTTTCCCTCCGGCTCAGTAAATCCCTGTTTTGCTGTGCCAGAACAGTTTTGGTTTCAAGCAAACACTTTGGGTTTGCCCTGGCTCTGCTGACGTCAATACTGAATTCCCCCAGTGCTGGTGCCATCCAGAGCCCCCTCTAAGCCCTTCCCAAAAGCTGCTGTTATGCTGGAGCTCTTCGGTCATCTGGAATAAGGATCCTCACAAGCTCAGTGTGTTTTCCCTCCCAACAAAGTCATGGACTAGGAAATCATGTAAAGTGCGTGGGAAGGCCAGAAATGTGCCTTCTTTCTTGTGCTGCCTTAACAGATCCCTCAAGAAATAAAAGCTGTTCAGTAAAACTTCCTAATGATTCCATTTAGAGAGGGAAATACTTAATATCTCAGATTTTATTTTAAGAAAAGCAATTGCTCAGCCCAACATGAGAGAGGAACAAATTTATCTGGCAGGAAAGCGATTGTTTCTCTCTGGAAAGCGTTTTCCTTCAATTCCCTCAATCACTTGACTCCTTGAAAGCAGGCAGGGAGATGACTGAAGAGCATTCCCCTGCTATTTCCAGATGAGCTGCTCTCTATTGGAGCTGTAATTTGATAAAATCCCAGGCTTTTGGAGCCAACTGCAGCAGGTTTCCCACAGCAGCACACGGACCAAGTGGGGTGATTGCAGCCTTCCCTGATGCCCTGGCACCTTCTGTCGTGGCAAATTCAGGTTAAGTGATGTTTTGAGGTTGTGTGGGAAGAGTTGTGCATCCTCCCTGCAGGTCTGGGTCACCTGAAGGGCTGGGAATAAAACCAGAATGGGCCCAGAGCTGGCTGATGCCCCTGGGTCCATCCTTCCCATGCTCCTGTTCTGTCCCTGTGTCTGTCCTTCCCATTCCCCTGTTCTGTCCCTGTGTCTGTCCTCCCCATGTCCCTGTTCTGTCCCTGTGTCTGTCCTTCCCATTCCCCTGTTCTGTCCCTGTGTCTGTCCTTCCCATTCCCCTCTTCTGTCCCTCTGTCTGTCCTTCCCATTCCCCTGTTCCTCTAACCCTGGGCACAAAAGCACCTTTGTGGGTTATTTAAAGCCTCTCATTGGGTCTTTTCATCTCTGCTCTCGTGCACCAGCTGCTCCTCCCTGCTCAGAGCTGGCAGAGGGGACTGGGAAATGCCTTCTGGGGGTTTCCATGCACAGGGAACGTGTCCTGTGCTGGGGACACCCCTGAGCCCTGGCACTGGGAGCAAGGACAGCCCGTCCCAGGGCTGCCACTGCCCACTGCCCACAACAGCCCTCAGCTCTTTGGTGGGTTTGGGGAAGTTGGTTCTGCCTGTTTTCACTTGGTTTCCCTTCCAAGGGGGTTGTGTTGCCATTCCCTTGGCTGGGAGGGGTTGTTTTCCCTGGTCCCCCCTCCCCGGGGGTCTCCACATTTCCCAGCTGGGTCCTGCTCTGGATGCCCCCCAGGAGAGGTGTCCATCTGCTCCTCCTGGGACAAAGCCATGCCCAGAGCACCCAACACCCCTCAGGGCTCCTGCAAAGGTGCCTCCCCTTGGCCCTGGGTCAGAGGGGAGCTGGAAACGCCAAAGCTCCGGGACCACCTCCCCCTGCTGACGTGGCCCCTTCGCTTTGAAGTCACTGCGGCCCGCGCCTCTCCTTCGGGGAACGGGGCTTGGCAAAGCAGGCAGAGCCCACGGGATGCCCGGGAAGGGGATTTATGGCTGCTGGCGCCCTGCCAGGCTGTCTCACGTCGCTGTGGCTCCCGAGCTGGGCTGCTGCCTGCTGACCTCTGCTCCCCCCCAGCCTGTGCGGGGCACGAGGCTCCCGCAGTGACGCAGGGCTGGGGCCACCGTGGGAACCAACGTCAGGGCAGGGGCAGCGCGGTGGGGCCGTGGGGCTGGGCCCTGCTGCCTGCCGGGGGCAGCACTCCCCGGGCAGCCACAATAATCCCACAGAGGAGGGAGGGATTTTAGCCCCAGTTTTGGGGGAAGCTGTTTGTGTCTTTGTTTGTGGGGTGTCCTCCCTCCAGCACTGCTTGTCCCCTGGACAAGGGTGACAGTGGTGCCCTAAACAAATCCCATCCTCAGCAGGAGGGGGCCTCTGTGATTGTGTAGCTGGGGGTTTCGGGGCAGGGGCAAGTGTGCCATCAGCTTTCTTCCAAGAACATTTTTATAGCGTTTGCAGTAATTTCCAATCAAGATTCCCTGAGGTCAAGCCCTGGACTGGGAGCCAAAGGGCTGATCCAGCACCCACAGCCTTGGGCTGGGCACTGCCAGGGGGCAGACCCAGTGACCTGGGGGACAGGGATGCACCTGGCATGAAGTCCCCACACTGAGGGCTTTGAGCAGCATCTCCCTTCCAAAATACAGAGCAGGGCTGGGTTTGTCCCTTGGCTTCATATCATATGCAACAGCTGCAATGAGTTCTGCTGTTCTCTGCCCCGGGCTCTGCTCCCTCACTGGTTTAACAGAGCTGGGGGTTCCCCCTCACCACGCTCAGAGCAGCCCCTGTAAGGGCAGGGGGCTCTGGTGGGTCTTCACTTGGTGTCTCCATGGCTAAGGGGGCTGTGGCTGAGTATCCTTTGCCATTCCCCCCCAGGCCTTTGGGGCAAACCCCAACGCTCCTCTGTGGCACCTGACATCTCCCTGGCCAGCCTGTCACCTGTGTCACCACTGGCACCCCCACCAGCTCTGCCAGCTGACACCAGCAGGTGTTGGTGCCCTGCACATGCCATGGTAGGGGCTGGTGCTGCCAGGGAGCAATTAACAACAAGGAATGGGGGTTCAGTGCTCCCAACCCTTCTCAGCCCCCCTTCCCAGCTGTTCCCACTGGGCACAGGGGGCTCCTGGACGTGCCACCTTTGACTGGGACTGTCACAGTCAGCATCCAGCCACCTGCCCAGTGCTGCCCGTGGCATTCCCAGCCCTCCCCCAGGCAGGGGAGGAGAAACCCACAGGGATGCAGAACCCCGGGCTATAAAAGCATCCTCCCCTCTGGGATGCAAAGGAGCTGCTGGCACAGGACGGGGCTGCCCTGGAGGACACGATGCTGGTGGGACACAGCAGGAGGGTGCAGCAGTACCTGGTGCTCTTGGCCGTGACCTGGGGTGCCAGCCTTGCCCCCTCACCAGCCCAGGCTTTGCAGAGGTAGCAGAGAGTGTGTGGCCCAAATCGTGCTGGGTCCTGCTGTCTCCCCTCTCCTGGGGGCTGGGGCTGAGGTTGTGGGGCTCTTCTGCTTCAGCCACTGGGAAATCCCTTCCTCCTCCTCTTCTGCTCTGCACCTGCTCTTCCTCACTCGCCTTCCTCTCTTTCCTTGAGCACTGAGTGGTTAATGGTTGGACTGGTGAGCCTGGAGGTCTTTTCCAGCCTAATCCCAAATAACAAAGGATGCCAAGGTGAAACGTTTTCCGAGCGTGGGGCTGGGTTGAGCTCGGGGTCTGTGGGTTCTTCCTGCAGCACCCACCTCCCGTGGGGTCCCTGCCCCGGGTGGGCTGGGGCGCATCCCCCGCTGGGTGCGGTGGGAGCGGGACCCGCGGGGTGCTGCGAGGAGCTGCTGCCATCTAGAGCCAGGCGGCTGGAGCTCCCGAGGCAGGAGTGCCGGGGCAGGGAGCTGGGGGTGGAGGGGCTCTCCTGGAGCCCACCTGCCGTGTCCTGCCCCCGCAGGATCGCCCTGCGCAG
>JAWWLZ010000077.1:3143040-3159875 GCA_035041345.1 Poliocrania exsul
GGCAGGGAGCTGGGGGTGGAGGGGCTCTCCTGGAGCCCACCTGCCGTGTCCTGCCCCCGCAGGATCGCCCTGCGCAGGATGCCCTCCATCCGCCAGACGCTGCAGGAGATGGGGGTGAACGTGGGGGATGTTTTCCCGGAGCTCCGCCAGGGCAGACGCAGCGGCGGGGCCGGTCCCAGGAACGGGACGGCTCCCACAGTCCTCAGCAACTACCTGGACGTGAGTTTGTCCCTGCGCGGGGATTGTCCCCCCAATGTCCCCCGGCACGTCACGGATCACACCCGGCTCGGGTCTGTCTGAGCCGTGCCCCCAGTGATGCTCCCCGTGCTGTGCCCCTTCCAGACCCAATATTTCGGCGAGATCACCATCGGGACCCCCCCCCAGACCTTCAAGGTGGTCTTTGACACGGGCTCAGCCAACCTGTGGGTGCCATCCTACAAGTGCTCCCCCCTGTACAGCGCCTGCGGTGAGTAGAGGGGCACAGCCAGGGCCAGGACTGACCCCCTCAGCCTCAGCTCAGTGAAGGTGGGCAAGTCCCTCCACCTCGAGGGCTGCTCAGGGTGGGCTGCTGGGGGGGTCTGTCTCATTTTTGACAGACCTTTGCTGGGGGGGGTCTGTCTGTTGCTGCCCAGTGTGCTGGCACTGGGACAGGGTGGGTTCATCGTCACATGGAGGATGTTGTTGGGGAGCAAAGACCCTCAGCCAGTCCTCTGTGCCCCTCCCTGACTTTCTTTGGTGCCCCTTCTCCCTCTGCCCAGTCTCCCACAGCCGCTACGACTCCTCCAAGTCCCGGACATACATCTCCAATGGCACCGGCTTCGCCATCCGCTACGGCACCGGCAGCGTCAAAGGCTTCCTCAGCCAGGACATCGTCATGGTGAGGGCGTGCCTGGCACTCACACCCGGCTCAGCAAGGAGCTGCTCACACCTGGGGGGCTCCTCGGGGGGCTCCAGCCCCCCAGCTCCCTGCAAGGACCCTCATGCCCCTCCGCAGGTGTCAGACATCCCCATCATCCAGGTGTTTGCCGAGGCCACGGTGCTGCCCGCCTTCCCCTTCATCTTTGCCAGGTTCGACGGGGTGCTGGGCATGGGCTACCCCAGCCAGGCCATCGATGGCATCACCCCCGTCTTCGACAGGATCCTGTCCCAGCAGATCCTCAAGGAGGACGTGTTTTCCGTCTACTACAGCCGGTGGGTCTCAGGGGGAGCAGGTGCCTTGTTTTTAGGGCATGGGAATCAGAACCGTGTTTGCATCTTGGGATTAGGAAAGAGCCCCCAGCTGGGCTGTGGGGTGTGGGGTGTGGGGTGGGAGGGAGGGCAGGAGCCCGTGCAGGGTGCCTGGAGGAGCTGGGGTGGAACGAGCAGCACAGGAGGCAGAGTTGGATGGAGGCTTATCTGGAGCTGCTGGGCAGGGAGTGCCGAGGGGGAGCGGCTGCTCCCGGCTCAGATTGAACAGTCACCAGCTCTGAGTGGGGCTGGAGCAATCCCAGCCAGGAGGGGGTTTGGTGTTCCATCTACAGGCAAAATTTAAAAACAAAACCCACCAAAAATCAAACAGACCCTAAATCAGATGTTGTATCTCTTGACCTCAGCAAAAGGTGCATAAAAACAGCCTGATGATGAGGCTGAGGTTTCAACTGGCATCTGGGTGCCACCTGGGTCCCCTGGGCACGCTGGGGGCACAGCTGCCCCCAGTCCAGAGCCTCATGGAGCACCTCTCTCTTTGCAGAGCTTCGAAGTAAGAAGACACAAAGCCCGAGCACTGTTGATGGCACCCACTGATAGTCCCCCTGTGCCCCGGGGTGGGCACAGCCCCTGCTCCCCCTGCCAGCCCCAGGCCAGCCCTGGTCCAGCTCACACACTGAGGATTCCCTTGCTGGGTTTTGTCCACATTCCTGCTTGCTCAGAGACCCCTGCATGTGGCACCCCCTCTCACTGCTCTAACTAACTCAGTTTCTGTGCTCCAGTTTGCTCTGCACCACTCCTAACCGGGTCAGCAGAGCCTCATGGCCATGGCTGGTCCCTCCTGGCTGGTTTTTTGGGGACAGCAGCCAAGGGGGAATGGCTGCACTGTGATTTGTACCCTAGGAATGCTCCTCTGAAACCCGGGGGGGAGATAATCCTCGGAGGCAGCGACCCAGCCTATTACACCGGGGACTTCCACTACCTGAACGTCAGCAAGAGTGGCTACTGGCAGATCAGCATGAAGGGGTGAGGGCAGGGAGAGCCCCTGCATGGCACCAGCATCCATGGAATCATTTAGGTCAGACAGACCTCTGGGATCCTCAAGTCCAGCCATTAACCCAGCACTGCCAAGCCCAGCAGTGCATCCTGCAGAGCTCTGGGGGGTGGGATGTCAGGCTGGGAGCCAGGGAAGGGGGTCCATGGAGCCATGGTTTCACTTGGCATTGCTGGTGGATCCTTTTTCCCCTCTGGAGAAGAGTGGGGTTGGCTCCTCCAGCTTCTCCACACTCAGCAAGGAGCCAGGAGAGCTGGGAATGCAGAGGGGGTGGCACCGTGGGCTGATTCAATGTGGAAGGCGCAGAGGAAGAGTTTAACCCCCTTCAGTCCTGCAGAAGGAGCGTCAGGCACTGAAACAACTCTGCTTTGTTTAAATAAAAATAAACAAACTCCACACATGACCAAGCTTAGCTTTCACATTGGAAAAGCTGGAAGGGGGTTCCTGCTGCTGCTGGAGAGTTTGTGCTCCGGAGGCACCGGGAACAGCAAATGCTCTGCCTGGCCAGAGCTCCCTGGAGAAAGACATCACATTCCTGTGAGCACCCATGGCTTCACCAGGGGATATTCAGGGTCTTCCCTCCTGCTCCAGGGTGTCTGTAGGGGCTGAAATCCTGTTCTGCAAGGAAGGCTGCTCAGTGGCTGTGGACACAGGGGCATCCTACATCACCGGCCCCGCCGGGCCCGTGTCCGTGCTCATGAAAGCCATTGGTGCAACCGAAATGGCCGAGGGAAAGGTGAGTAACCCACCCCCCCCACAGCACGGGGCTGCCTGAACCCCAGGGAGTGGGCTCAGGGCCATCTCCCCCTCCTGCAGTATGTGGTGGACTGTGAGCAGGTGCCTCAGCTGCCCAACATCTCCTTCCACCTGGGTGGGAAGGTCTACGCGCTCAGCGGCTCAGCCTACGTGCTCCGGGTAAGCTGCTCCCTCCTGCAGCACCCTGCACCCTCCTGGCTCCCCCAAAGCAGCCAAAATGAGCCCCAGAATGATGACCCTTGTTTGCCCCAGACCCTCCTGTTCAGCAGAGGTGTCCACACAAGCCAGACCAACCTGTTGTTTCTTCCTTGGGTGGTTCTGGGGAGATTTGGGGTGAGCAGCAAAGAGCAAAGATGGGAAGGGATCCTCCTCCCTGGAGCTTGGGTATTAGGAAAAGGTTCTTCCCTAATAGAATAGGGAATAGGCTCCCCAGGGAAGTGGTCATGGCACCAAGAGCTCATGGAATGCTTGGACAAGGTTCCCAGGCACATGGTATGACTCTTGGGGATGGTCCTGTGCAGGGCTGAGTTGGGCTGGATGGTCCTCGTGGGTCTCTTCCAGCTCAGCATATTCTGTAATTCTGTGATTTCTGGAGTTGTCCTGTGCAGGGCCAGGAGCTGGACTAGATGATCCAAATATCCTGAGCTGGAATATCCCTCCCAGTTCAGGGTATTCTGTGATTCCATGAGGAAGGAACACCATGGCCAAGCAGAGGGTGTGGAGCTGGGGGTCCATCCCTCCCTTGAGCTCACTGCCATCCATCACCACTGGGGTCTCCTTTTTGCAGCAATCCCAGTATGGGGAGGACGTCTGTGTGGTGACTTTCTCAGGGCTGGACATCCCACCTCCAGCTGGTCCCCTCTGGATCCTGGGTGCCAGTTTCATCGGGCACTACTACACCAAATTCGACCGGCGCAACAACCGCATCGGCTTTGCCACGGCCCGCTGATCCCAGGGGGCTGGGAGGGGGTGGGGGGACCCAGCCTGGGGGCAGGAGAACCACCAGGAAGCAGCGATTTGAAGTGCAAACGAGAACAGCGTTCCCTCCCAGCTCAGCCACCTCCTCTCTTCACTGAAGCAACCGCAAACCTCGCCTTCTCCCACTCCCAAACCCCCGCGCTGCTTCCCGGGAGCTGCTGGGAGAGCTGAGCCTCAAGCACATCTTGTGGTGAGTGCTCAGTCTGGAAATCCAAGCGGGATCTGTGTCCAGAGCTGCTCCTCCAGGGACTTTTGGGATGATGTGCAGTGGTACAACCAGCACACAAGGATTTGCTGCTGGTGTGGAAGTGCCTGCAGGTTCCAGGCAGGCTGAGCAAGGATCATTTGTTACAGTTCATCTGATTCCTTAATTGGCAGAAAAATAATCTGTGTTTAATGATAGTTTTGGCTGGTGTTATCCCTGCCCCTTCCCATGACTTTAATATTAAACAACTTAGAGCAACAGGACACTGAGTGGAGGTTTGTTCTTGCAGAGGGAAGAGATCAGACAGATTTATGAAGGGAACTGGACAGCAAATGTTCCTCTGCCAGGATCTACCACTGCCTTGGTGTCCTTCCATTTCCTAGGAGTGCAACACCCTCCCATCTGCTGCCACAGCAGCCACCTGTAGGCAAAGCAGGGGCTTTTCAAACAGCAAACAAGCTCCTTCTGCAGGAGATGAGATGCTGTGCGAGTTACTCAAGACTGAATCTGCCTTCCCAGGGGGGCTCAGGACCACTGGTTGCACTCCTGGGGACAGGGACAGGGACAGGGCTGGACACGGCTCTTTGGGCTGTGCCCACCAGGAAGGTGGTTCTGGCTGCCCCAGACCCTGTTTTCATGGCCATGTTGGCTTCAGCCAACAACCAGAGGCTTGTCTGTGCCCTGGCTCTGTGCAGAGATCCCTCTGGAGCTGCCAGCCCAGTGCCAGCTGGCCTGGAAGGAGGGGCAGACCAGTGCTCCCAGCTGGAGGCTGCCATTTCCAGTTCTGAAGAGCTGCCACACTTCCAGTTCCAGACCAGCAGCTACAAATCCAAGGGCTCCCCAATGCCAAGTGCTTTGCAGTGCTCTTACCTCCAGTTTGACCAGTTCAGGTGCTGGGAGAGCCGTGTCCACAGCTGAGCACTGGGAAAGATGTCTGGAAAGGGGCAATTCCAGCGCTGATAAAATCCCAGTGCTGATGAACTCCTGGAGCTGCCTCCCCTGCAGGGATGTTTGGGAGAGGGTCCCTCCTACCGGCACAGAATCAGGGGGTGCTGTGTGACCTTCCCAGCCAGGGATGCAGCAGCCTCTGCTCTGTTCCCAGCCCCACATCCCTCTCTCCACGGATCCTCATTCCCTGCCCTGCCCCACAACAGCCTTAGGGCAGAGAGGATGTGGCTGAGCGGATGTTTGTCCCTCCTGGGAGAGTCTCTGCAACCGTGTAGCATTTAAACCTCTTAACGCTGGGATGCGCAGCCCTGGGGCTCTAGGGATGGGAAATTTAAGGTACCCAAAAGCGTGATGTGTTTGTTTCCATCACCTTCTGCAGCATTGCCGCATCACGGGGGTGGGGGGAGCGGTGGCAGCTCCTCTTTGGGGCCTGGCAGTGCAGGGAAGGGGCCCCAGCAGCCAGAGGATCTCCCTTTCATCCAGCATTTCCTGAGCACGCCCGGGCGCTCCAAGCAGCTGCTCATCAGCACAGGAAACCCCAGGAGCTGGAAGCGGGGCAGCCCAGGCAGGGAGGGGTGGGAGGGAGGGCAGAGATGTCCCAAGACCCTCAACACGGGGGGATCTGCTCAGGTCAGCGCTGGAGCCACAGCTCGGCCTCTCCACAACCCTTGGGTGTACAGGGATGCTGGCAAGGGTCTCCTTTTCCTTCCTACCGCAGGGAAACCCCACTTGGAAATAACTGAGCCTCCTCTGCCCTCTTTTACACCACAAAGGCTCTGGTATGGAGAGGACAAGAGTGGATGTGAGCTTGCAAATGCACCGGGTGACTTCAGCCCCCACCCTGGCTTCTGCCATAGCCCTCGGCTGGAAAACACTCAGGCTGGCCTAAAATGGGATGTTTCTGTGGATCCAGTTCTACTCCTATTCAGCACGGTTGTTTCAAGCAGCAGGAGGAGAAACGCCGGGGCTGCTCGTGGTGCTGCTCCTGGGCCCCTTAAGCCAGGCTATTAACACCTCTAATCGCCTGCTCCAGGGGCAATATCCCGGTGGCTGCGGCAGCGCTGGCTGCGAGGCACCATAACCCGCCACGGCCCGGATTAGATCGTGCCGGGCGAGCAATTAGGCCACGCTCAGCCCAGCAAAGCGCGGCAGCAATTATGGCCATCCTATTAACACTGACAGAGCTCGCTCTATATTTAGAACACAGGACCCGGCTGGTGGATTTATTTCCCCCCTTCCTTAAATGATTTTCCCCAGGTCTCCATGGTCCATTTAGCTGATTTCAGCCGCAGCCAGCTGTAAACTTTGGAGGGGGCATTCTCTGCTCCCAGCCATGTGACGTTGTAATTTCCTCTGATAATGAAGCCGGGCAGGAGCCGTGCGGGCTCTGCCACAGAGCGAGTCCTGCTTTATCTGTACCCACCAAACCTCTCCCCAGCCCATCCCAAAATCTCTGTGGGAGGTCAGTATTGGTGGGCACGATGGTAGCAGGGCTGGAGAGATTACCCCGAGGGGATCCAGCCCACCTGGAGCCCTGGGCGCTGCCAGCTCATCTCGCGCGTGGCATCCTCATCCTTTTTATTCCCAGAGGGATGGAGTGGTGGGGGCTGTGCGGAGCCCCCCGGGCCGGCTGAGGGGCTCAGGGCATGGACGGGCAGGTGGAGAGCACCGGCTGCAGGTGTGGAGCGGGGCGGTCCCGATCCCGGCGCGGGTCCCCGGGGATGACTTAAAGGTTCCAGGAATGGATGGGAGAGACATACGGGACGAGGGCACCGGCAGCAGAATCCCGGTGCACTGCCCGGGATGCGGGGGGGATGCGGATCCACTCCCGGATCCCGGTGCGGATGGGATGCGGATCCGCTGCCCGGGTCCCGGTGCGGGTGGGATGCGGATCCGCTGCCCGGGTCCCGGTGAGGATGGGATGTGGATTCACTGCCCGGGTCCCGGTGCGGGTGGGATGCGGATCCGCTGCCCGCGGTCCCGGTGCGGATCGGGTGCCCGCTGTGCCGGTGTGGTGCGGTGCGGGTGGGATGCGGGTCCGCCGGCGGGTCGCGGGGCGGGCGGGCGCTGCCGCTGCCGCTGCCGGGGAGGCGGGCGGGAGGCGGGCCGGTGACTCATGGCTTCCCTACGGCGGGCGGCTCCTCCCCGCGCAGCCCCCGGCACATGGGCCGCGGCTCCGGCAGCGCGGAGCTGGCCATGGCCGCAGCGCCCGCCCGCTGCCCCGACTGCCCGGGGCCGGGGCCGGAGCGCGGGGGCGGCGGCGGGACCCCCGCCGTGCCCCACCTCGGCATTGCGGTGGACGAGGGTGACGTGCTGCCCGGGGCGCTGCGGATCGTGCGGGAGCTGAGACCCGGCTGGGAGCCGGCCAGGGTGAAGACCAAGGTACGGGGGGGGACCCTGCGCGGAGACCCCCGCGGGGATCGACCCGGGGGGCTGCACGGCCCGGCCGGGGTGCGGGGTATGGGGCTGTGGGGTCTGCCCGAGATGATAGGGGTTCACTCGGGGGGGCTACAGGGTCTTCCCCAAGGGGGTTGTGAGGCTCATTCTGGGGGGCTGTAGGTCCACCCAAGGGGGACCGTGGGGTTCATCCAAGGGGGGCTACGGGGCTTAGATGCTTAGTCTTGGGAGGCTGCAAGGTTCACAGGAGGGTGACTGTAGAACCCACCATGGGGGGCTCTGCCAAAGAGGGTGTGACACCCTGTCCCCCCCCCGGGTTGGTTCTCCCATCCACTCTTACAGCATTACTGTGGCCCCACCAGGTGTGCAAAGGGGTGACACTCCCATCACACACATCCCCCCAAGGTTCAGGGATCTCTCAGGTGCACAGTGAGCGGTGACTGTGAGTTCAGGTGTGTCCCCAGGGTCCCTCCAGGCCGCCGGGGGTGGGGGTGAAGGCTGAGAGTGCCTGCAGGGGCTGGTCTCGCTTGGGTTACTTGTTGGCTCACACCTTTCCCAGGCTGCGTGGGTTGAGCTGCAGTTCAAGTGGGAGTTGCAGTTCAGCTCTGGGTTCTCTGCACGGGACAGGGCTTGGCTGTGTGGAGTTGGCAGAGCAGGGCTGGCACCTGCCTGGCGTGGGAATCCCTTTCCTCCTCCTCACCTCTGCCCAGGGGTGCCAGCTGGGGTGAGACAGGCAGGTGGTGTCTGTGCCCTCTCCAGTCTCCTGGCGATGGGCACTGGATGGGGAGGTGCTGGAACTGGGGGCACTGAAACCGCCTGCACGTGTGTGTGTGCCCTCCGAAGGCACTTGCTTCCCGTGTGCCTGGAGTGCCATTAAAAATGTATTAATAGCCAAGTGTAATTAAATACAAGAAGCTGCAGGAAAATCCATCTGAAAGGGCAGATGGCAATAGGCAGGAAGCTGGGAGTTGGGGTTGTAGGGGCAGGAAATGTCTCGCTCTGTGCAGCGCCAAGCACAGACCTTGATGGTTTCTGAAGGACCCTGAAGGCTCCCTGGTATCTCTGGAGGCATTGGAAGGGTCAGTGTTCACCAGTGTTCACACGTGTGTGTGTTTTTAATTAAAAACAAAGCAAAGCCCACACTTAGGAGTGGAGGGAAACCCCTCCTGTTGCGTTTCCCTCAGTGCTGAGCCATTCGGAGGGGACTGGAGCGGTGCAGGGGCCTCAGCTGGTTCCCATTAGCATTCCCGATCCCTTGTTCCCTTTCCTGGTGCCCTGGAGCGGTGCCCGGTTCTCACCACCTCGTTGCCCGGTGTCAGTGCACAGCTGCCTGCAGGGGCTGTACCAGCCTGTGCCAGTGGCATAGGAAAATCTCCTGGAGCTCAGGGCAGGGTGTGGAACGCGGGGAGAAGGATCTGGGTGCTCAACCTCTTCCACCTGCCCTCTCCCTGCTGGGGGCTCCAGCTCCCTGTGCTCCAGGTCTGCCCACTTCCCAGGGCTCCCGCTCCTCATCCTTTAAGCATCTCCGTGCCAGTGAGTCAGCCCACCACGCTCCCAGGGAAGCACAAACTCCTCCAGCCCTCATCCAGAGAGAAGAGCAGCAGCGACTGGAGCCAAACCCCTGCAAGAGCTCTGGCACGGTTGGACTTTTTTAGCTTGATTTTGGCAACGAGTCGCCTGGCCCCGGGCTGGGGGAGTTGAGCCAGCCAGCACAGTGGTGCTTTGGGAATGCCGAGGGGTCTCCAGCAGGTGCAGCACCAGGTGTTGGATTTTGCTGCTTCTCTTCAGCACTTTTGCACAGGGCTTGGGTGTCGCTTCGCATTCAGTTGCTGCAAAGCTCCTGGTGTGGAGTCACACGCTGTCACACACGCTTTTTCCTCCATCCCTGCTGTCACACAGCTGCAGCAGGGAAGGATTTGGGCTGGTAGCAGGGTGACAGCAGTCTGAATCCACAAGGAATAGCACCAGGCACCTCCCAAGCAGCTGCGCTCATTCCTCGGGAGCGGGAGGGAGGAGCTGCCGCCTCCGAGCCAGGCGAGCCCCTGCCTGCAGGTTGCTGAGGAACCACGTGTGCGTCTCCAAAGTTAGTGGCCTGGAATTCAGGGGGGATAAGGCTCAGTAATCCCGTTAAACCTGCTGGAAAGGGCTGATCAGGCTGTTGGGCAGCAAAACAAAGCAGCACAAGGACTTTGCTGAGCATCCCGAGGTGGAGCCACTCACCTGCGAGGTGCCGAGGTGTGAGTGGCTGAGGGGGGACACCGTTTCCTGCATGGATGGGCCATGGCACCTCTGCTGCCCGAATTTCCAGCCGCTGGGGCCTGCATGGACAAGGAGAGAAGAGCTGAGCATGGCACTGTGGTAGAAACACAGATTATCTGCCCTGGGAAAAGCAGCTTGAGAAGGTTCAGCCCGTCCCAGCAGCCCCCCAGGACACGGTGGCTGCCTCCCCCCAGATCCCCCTCCACCTGTGGAACAGGGACTGTAAGCACCATCGAACTTTGAGGGTCTCATTCCATGCTTTGAGTTTCCCTCGGGAGGCTGCACGGGGAGCCCTATATATAGGCACCCTCTATAGGAGCGTGGGTTGCTGAGTGGGATGTCTAAAATTATCTGTCCCATCCCCGAGCTCCGCGGCTGCCGTAGCACGAGCCCTCACCCCCTCCTGCTCCGCCAGCACCACACCTGCTCCGGCTCCCCGAGCCCAGAGGGATGCAGGAGTCATTCCCACGGGGAGCAGCAGCTCCCCACGGTGCAGAGCCAGGACCACGAGGGGCTGAGCATCCCGCGGCGTGGGGGGCGACGGGGCAGGGGTTTCCCGTGACACGATGGAGACCCCAACCCCCGGGTGCACTGGAGGTGACCGAAATCCCGCCGGGATGGGCAGCGGAGCCGGGCGGCAGCCCTGGCATGTGCACGGGCAGGCAGCCAAGGCGGAGTGATGGGAGAACAAAACTCCCTTTCCATCTGCGAGGAGCCGTCAGAGCAGTGACACGAGACGTCCCCAGCAGAGACGTCCCCGCCTATCAGCGCCCCGGCCCCGCGGGGAGGGTCGGAGGAGGGGAGGGGGTGGTGCTGTTTGCTCCGGGTTGTTTTCTGCCTTGCTGGGGTTTTTTGTCCCTTATTTTGAGCCAAAAGATTTACGCTGATTTTTTGGGAGCGATTCCCGGGGCTGCTCGTGTGCCAAGAGTGCTGGCGGCACATCTGGCCACAGCTCTTCCTGAGCTATTCCTGAGCTGCCAGGTGAAAAAAGCGGCAGGATTTCCACCCAAACCACCAGCTGGGTGCAGAACCCCAGTTCACCCCTGAGCCCCGAGGCCTTGCAAACTCACGTCATCTCCCATAGGAGCTTTCCTGGCTGTGCTGCCTCGCTCCTTCTTTTGCCCGTTGTTGCTGTGTTGCTTCCCCCCAGGATCTGCTGGTGGGAAGGGGTTTGCCCACTCCCACCTGGCATGGCAGGGATGTGCAGGCCACCCTTCTGTCCCCGCAGCTCTTCACCGATGGCATCACCAACAAGCTGGTGGCCTGTTACACGGACGAGGGGATGGCGGACGCGGTGCTGGTCCGAGTCTACGGCAGGAAGACGGAGCTGCTCGTGGACAGGGAGACGGAGCTGAGGAACTTCCAGGTGCTGCGTGCCCATGGCTGTGCCCCCGACCTGTACTGCGCCTTCCAGAACGGGCTCTGCTACCAGTTCCTGCCGGGCATCGCGCTGGGGCCCGACCACGTGCGGGACCCCCACATCTTCAGGTGTGTGGGGAACTCCCCTGTCCCCCTGGGGCAGGCACAGAGTGGTGGCACCAGGGCTTCTCCTGGCACGAGGGGTTGGCGCCATGTTTCCAGCTCCCCTCCCTGCCCTGGCTCTGGGTTGGTGCTCGAGCATCGCTGTGTGCACAGGCCTGGGTGGTGCTGGGGGTGTAAATGGGCCAAACTGGAGTTGGGTTCCTCACCAGATCTTTAAACCACCAGCTTTAGGTGAACAGAGGTTTCCTGCAAGCTACACCTTTGGGCTGAATTTGCCCTGGAAAGGTGTACCCTGTCTGAAATGTTCAGAGGCTGATTGCTGACATGGAAGGGGCTTTCAACTGTGCTAATGTTGTGGTTTTAAACATTATTTTGGGGAATCCCCCTCAAGACATCCCAAGGGATTTTGGGGGATGTCTTGAGGAGGATTTTGAGCAGTGCTTCTCTTGGGAGCTCTCAGAACACCTCTCCCTCCCCACCTGTGCTCCCCCAGGCTGGTGGCTCAGGAGATGGCCCGAGTCCACGCCATCCATGCCAACGGGAGCCTCCCCAAGCCCATCCTCTGGCAGAAGCTGCACAAATACCTCACCCTCGTGAAGACAGAGCTCAGCCCAAAGGTATCCAACCCCAGGTAAAGGCAGAGGGATCCCAAAGAGCCAGCTCTGGCTTGGGCACCCGCTGCCCACTCAGCTCTAAGTCTGTACAGGACCAGGGGGAAGAGCCCTGGTTCCCAGGTAAAGGCTCTGTGGGAATCTGGGGATGGTTTGGGAGCTGGATCTGGCCATGTGGCCACTTCTGGATCACGATCCCTCCCTGAACTCCAAGAGCAGGTGGGATGGAGGCACCTCCAGCACCTTCCTCCTGCCAGTCTGCAGGTGATTTTTGCTGTGTTAGGGCAGAGGCAGCTCAGGGATGTGTCTGTACAGCATCCAGGCAGGACCCAGCCAGAGCCATGGACTCCCACCTGCTCTACTAATCCTCCTCCTCCTCCTTCTCCCTGGAATTTAAGCCTAGAATAAGCTGGAGCTCAGGCCTTGCTTCGGTGGGGACCTGAGCAGGGCTGAGCTGACAATGAGTACTGGAAACCCTGAATAGATTAAAGCAGCCAGTTCCCACTTCAAACCAGCTCATCCCATCTCTGGGGGGCTGGGTTGACCCCAGGTGAGTGTTGGGGTGTCTGGGAAGGATTCGGGCAGCCCCAAGAGGCGGAGGAGGTGAATGAACCCCAAGGCAAGGGAATCATTAACCTGTGGTAAGAGGCAGAAGGGCTTTTCTCAGCACTCGCCCGCCGCAGGCAGACTTTACCCGAGCCTGCGCCTTCAGTGCAGCCAATTAGGCAATCATTAACGAGCTCTCTTCTTGGAACTGAGACTCCTGAGGTTACTGGGAGGCTACGTGCTCTGGCAGAGTCCAAAGCATTCCCGTTGCCTGGGGGTTAATCGGGTGTTTGTAGAGTGAGCGCTGGGGGGTTCGGTGGCAGAGTGGGTGAATTTGGGAGATGGAAGTGGGGTCTGGGCAGAAGGGAAGGGCTGAGGCTGGGCCAGGGTTCTGCCAGGCTCCTCTGGGACCACGCAGCCAAACCTGGCCTCCCCCTCCCCAAACCAGCCTCCTTAGCCCTTCTTTGTGTCACTGATGAACACCGAGGGAAGCCGGGGCAACGCTGCCCCTCTGCCCCCAGGGCGGCTCCCGGTGAGCAGCCGTGATTCCACCCCTGCCCTTCCCCAGCCTCCAGCAGGATGTGCCCAGCCTGGAGACGCTGGAGCAGGAGCTGGCCTGGATGAAGGAGACGCTGTCCCAGCTGGGCTCCCCCGTGGTGCTCTGCCACAACGACCTGCTCTGCAAGAACATCATCTACGACAGGACTCGAGGTCTGTGGCAGCGGCTCTGTCTGCCCAGCGAGGGGTCTGTCCCTCGCCCACCCCCGGGGCTGTCGCCCCCATCCCCCTCACAGCCCCTGCCTTTGCCTCCCCAGAGCACGTTCGCTTCATAGACTACGAGTACACCGGGTACAACTACCAGGCTTTTGATATTGGGAACCACTTTAACGAGTTTGCAGGTGGGTTGGGCTCCTCTCCGTGCCCCAAAGGTTCCCCCAGCACTGGCTGTCCTGAGGTCTCCCCAGCCATGGGGACAGTTACATCCCCAGTCCCGTGGTGGGCCATGAGGCTGCCCTGGGGTCTCCCCATCCTTGTGGACAGGGGATGTTTTATTTCCAGTTCCGTGGTGGGAAATGGGGCTGCTCTGGGGTCTCCCCATCCCTGGGGATGGAGGAAGGAGTTGTATCCCCAGTCCTGTGGTGGGAAATGGGGATGCCCAGGGTCAGAGTGATGTGTGAGGGGTGAAGGGTGTCTCTGGTGGCATTGGGCACCTGGAATGCAATTCCTGCATGAGCCTGGCCCTTAACCATGAGGCTGGGTGGGTGCTCTGAATCAGCAGTCAGTCCTTGGTTTGTGCACATCCCTTTGCCATAGGGAAACCCTCCCTCTGGCCCCTGTGCCCCTCGGGCATCGCTGACCCCCTCCCCTCGCAGGTGTGAAGGAGGTGGATTACGGCCTCTACCCCAGCAAGGAGACTCAGCTGCAGTGGCTGCACTCCTACCTGCAGGCCTACAAGCAGCTCACCCAGGGGGACCCAGGAGGCTCCAGGGTGTCCGAGGAGGAGCTGGAGGCTCTTTATGTGCAAGTGAACAAGTTTTCTTTGGTGAGTGGTGGAGGTGGGACAGAACCAGCCTCTCTCGAGAGGTGAAAACACAACCCAGGGGATGGATTTTCCTCTGCTTTTGGGCTTGCAGCTTACCTGGGGAGGATGGGGGTGCAGGTACCAGCCTGGGGGCAACTGGGACACGCTGCCCCAAAGAGCCTGGCAGCACCTCAGAGCTCTGAGCCCCTGGGCAAGGTCACAGATAGCGCTGGCTGCCTGCAACCCACCAATGTGTGCCAAGGGGCGGCGTGTCTCTGATAGCCATGGCCTTGGGCATCCCTTCAGACAGGCCAGACATGAGGAAATCCTCTTTGGTAAATGCCATGGGCAGCCTGAGCCAATTTTCTGGAAACAGGGCAAAATGTAATTGCTTTCCTGGCTGGAGCTGCCAGGAGGGACATCCCTGCAAGGGCAGGGGCTGGTACCCTGAGCACGCTGTGTTCAGCATCCTTCCTGCTGCCATCCCTCAGGAGGGCATAAAAATACAGGTGTGGGCCAGCCCCAGCTGGCTGCTGCCCCATGTGCCATCATCACAGCCGTGGGAATTCTGTAACCAGACCAGGAGAGGCACGAGCAACTCATCCCAGGGGCAGGGATGCTCCGTGCCCATTTCTAATCCTTGTTTTGTCTGTTGCAGGCATCCCATTTCCTCTGGGCATGCTGGGGCCTGATCCAGGCTAAATACTCTACCATAGACTTTAATTTCTTAAGGTGAGTCCCGCGTTTGCTCCCAGCACAGTTCAGTGTTACCTCCCTGGAGCCACAGGGGCCCGGTGGTCCCTCCGTGCCATGGCCAGGGGACACGGGGCCAGGGGGACAAGTGCTTCAGGTCTGCCCCTCTCTGGTCTCTTGGCAGATATGCAAAGTTAAGGTTTAAACAGTACTTCAAGATGAAGCCAGTGGTCACAGCCCTGCAGGTGTCCAAATAGTGTCACTGGCCCCGAGCCCCCGAGCTCCTCTGTCCTCGCTGCGTGCACAGCCCTCGCATCCCCCTCGCCCTTCCCCACCCAGCCGGGGGCGAGGGCAGGTCCTGACGGTGGGAAGGGGGAGCAGAGGAGCTCTGACCCGGCCACCGATGGAAGGGGACCCTGGACATGCCCAAGACTGGACCATGAGATGCTGGAGAGGCCCGTGGCCTCAGAGAGGCTGCTGCCTACCCGAGGAAGCCTCACCATCGCCTTAACGCCGAGCCCCGCTCGGCCCCGGTGCCCGGCAGGTCCGTGCCCTGCTGGCACTGCTGCTGCCTGGCTTGGCACCCGGTTTGCTCCCTCTGTGCTGTCCCTGAGGGGGAAAACGGGTCCCCCTCATCCGCTCAGGAGCGCCCAGAGCTGCCCAGTCACTTTGCTGCCCAATGCTCACGTTGTGCCCGTCGCCCTCACCGCTCACTTGGTCCCTCTGTGCCCTGGGTGTCACTTGGGCTCCCACCCCCAAACCAGCACCTTCCCTGGGTCAATACTGATCCCAGGCATGGGACCCTTTTCCCTGAGGGGTGGGAGTGCTGTGCTCCAGCTGGGGTAGTGCAGAGGACAAGGGGGCAGAGCCAGCCATGAGCCATGTGGGTTTGGGACCAGGGGGGTGCTGTGGGTGGGCACTGGGTGTCTGCACCCCCTGCAGGGTGCTCAGTCCGTGGCTGGCCCTGCCTGTCTCCATTAGCTTCATGGCTTCCCCTGTAGCATCCTGTGCTGCTGGAAGAAGGGGCTCCCAGCTCTGCCTTCCCTGTGCCCCCCCAGGGCCAGGCGGGTTCATCCTGCTCCTCACCATCCCTGTGCTCTTCTCTTGGCTGTGTCCCTGTGTGGGATCTCCCCAGGAGGAGGCTGGCCAGAGCTGACCTGCTCCAGGAGCTGGGCACAGCTTCACCCCCTTGGCACTCGGCTGCTCCCCACCAGAGGCTCCGTGAGGGGCGTCCTGGCCTGCTGAGCACTGTCCAGCTCAGCACAGTGGTTGTGCATCACCTGAGGGTGGAATCATCCCTCTGCTCATGCCTTGGCTGGTGGCTGTCCCCTCCCTATGGGCACAGGAACCTCCCCCAGCAAGAACCAGGACTATTGTTGCATCTGTGTTTGTTTTGGTGCAAAATAAAAGCTGCTGGTAGCTGAAAACTGGGGATGGTGGATCTGGGGGGAGCCTGTTCCTGAGCAAGGGCACCATCCCTGGGGCTTCGGGGTGCTCCTGGCTCTTCTGCAGCTGGAGGGTGTCCCCTTGCAGGGGGACTCCCCATCCAGCCCTCAGCCCCAAACTGGTAAAGTCCAGGCCCAAATCTCTGCTCCAAAAAGTCATCTTTATTGTGCCAAGGGAGTGGGGGACGATTGTAAACAGGTATGTGAAATATACAGGTTAAGTTACTCCTCGTCTTATTAACAAAATAAAGCTCTATCTATATTTACAATCTTTAAAAAAAAATAAAATGAAAGAGACAGGAAGAGCTGCAGCTGTGGGGCACATCTGCTTCCAGTCCCTCTGCAGCACAGCCCATCCCACCCTGGGAGCCAGGACCCTTCCCCAGGGACCCCAGCACAGGGAGGGGGAATAAATAAAGCACTGACACAGGGCAAGAGAGGAGAGAGGTGTTTGCTGGGCAGGGGAGGAGGCAGGATGCTCCCTTGGATAAAGGATGGCCCAAAGGCAGTGGAGCAGCACCACGAACCTGATGCTCTGGAGTTGCTGCTCTGGACCCCCACCCTGGGGCTGGGGACAGGGGTCTGCAGGGCTGGTTCCCCCCAGCCTTTGCTGCAGACTGGGGGGACATTTGCTGTGTCCCCAGCAAGGTCCCTGCTGGGCCAGGCTGGAGCCAGAGCCACAGAGCCTGTTCTGGCTGTGGCCACAGGGAGGTGCACGGACTCTGTGCACAGAGGGATGGTGTGGATGTACAGC
>JAWWLZ010000077.1:3179721-3198215 GCA_035041345.1 Poliocrania exsul
CCAGCTCCTCCATCACCAGCCTGGAGCCCCTCAGCTCCTCCTGAGCCCCCCAGTGCCTCCACTTGCCCTGAGACCAGTTCCTTCATCAGCCCCCAGCCCAGCTCCTGTATGAGCCCTGAGCCCCTCAGCTTCTCCTGAGCACTCCAGCTCCTCCATCAGCCCCCAGCACAGCTCCTCAATGGACCCTGAGCCCCCCAGCTCCCCCTGAGCCCCCCAGCTGCTCTGTGACCCCTGAGCCCATCTCCTCCTCCATCCCCAGTGCCAGACCCGGCCACTCTCAGACTCACAAAAAGAAGTGGCTTTGACCCACCACCACTTTTTAGCCGAGGGAAAATGAGGAGGTGGCCCTGGCAGTGCTGGGTTAACGATGATCTTAAAGGTCTGTTCCAACCTAAACGACTCTTTGGTTCTGTGAAATGAAGGTGTCTCATCCCTGGTCCTGCTCCCCGAGCAGCGCGGCCGAGGCAGAGAACAAAAGAGGGCAGTTGGCTCCTCCACGGCATCACAGGCTTTAGGTGGCAACTGCCCAGCCTTGAGGGGATTATTTCGTTTCAGTAAATGTATTTCTTTAGGAAAATAAGCAGAATGGGTTTTACCAGCAGGGCTGGGAACTTCAGGGTGTGAAACCGGCGTGGCACCGACAGCGCGTCCCGCGGCGGCGGCGGCCAAAGGTGGGCGCTGGGGGATCAAAGCTTTGGGAATTTCGGCAATTCCACGTGCACGCACAAAGCCAGCCCAGCACAAAACACTCCCCAAGTGTTTACAATGGGATCAAGCTGGAGCAAGCAGGAACACAGCCCTGCACAAACACAGCCCTGCACAAAGCAGAGCTCTCCGCGCTCCGCACCAGCCCCTGGGGCAAAAGGCCACGGGCTCAGAGGCTCTGCCCACCCCGAGGGTCCACAACCCCCCCACATTCACGGGGGCTGCAGGGAGGGACCCCCAACAGCAGAGCTGCTGCCACACCAGCACCTCACCAACAGCTGTCAAAGTTTGTTTGGGTTGTTTGCTGGGCATCCCCGGCTGCACCGGCACAGGGAGGGCAGGGACAGCAGGGGGGGTCTCACCTTCCCCAGGATCCCACTGGATCCCACAGGGGGTCACTCACTCTGCCACCTCCTCTGCTCACCAGCAAACTCCAATTCCTGCAGCACCACCCCCTGGGGCCCCGAGGGTGCTCAGGGACTCTGCTGTGACCCTCACCCCAGGGCTGGTGGCACTCACCGACCACCCAGGGCAGCAGGGATGGGCTCCCCCCACCCTCTCCCCCAAAACTCGCACCTGGGGGTGCAAACACACCCCTGCCACTCCCAGAGCTGCCCTTCACCCCAACCTGCTCCCAGCCCCAGCGAGTGCCAGCTCCAGACAGGCTCAGGAGACCCCACCGAGCAGCAAACACAAAAATAAACCCACTGACAGAGTAGATCTACTGTGAGACAAACCCTTCCTCTGCAGCCCATGAACGAAATTAAACCCCCTCCAGCACATAACAAGTTTCCGAGCTGCTCCCTCTCCCCCCTGCTCCCTCTCCCCCCGAGCCAACCTGCCAGGGCTCAGCTGCCCCGGCCCCCCCGCGGAAAATGGACATTTCGGCAGCGAGACAAAAAGTCCAGCTATTGCCCCCAGGACATCTCACACCCGGGCTGGAACAAACTTCGCTGCAAGAAGGATTTCGACGGGGTGGGGTGGGTTGGGCACTCTGATTTGGCAGAGGTAAAAAAAGCAAGGCAGGGAGAGCTGAGCTGCCTGATGGCACGGAGGGGAAAAGGGATTTTTAAAAATTTGGGACCTCTGCTCCTACCTGTTCGTCTGCTCCAAAGGGGTTTTGTGAGGTGGCAGCTCAGATGCCAAGGGCAGCCACTCTGCCATCAGAAGGAAGCAAATAACCGGGCCAGAGAGAGATGCTGGTAAAAATGTGTCACTTGCAAATGACTGAGAAAAACTGTCTTTAGCCTGCCCACGTTTGTCAAAGGACAGCTGCTATTTTTAACACAAAGCCCCTGAAATCGCAGGCTTTCAAAAAGAGGAGAGAAAAAAATCCTGTATCAGTGTCAACAGAATGGATTCTGTGCAAAATTCAATTGAACTCAAAGGAAATTGCATGAATTATAAACACGAGTTATTGGCTCAATAGCAGAGTAACAGAGGGACATTATGGGCTCTGTGCTATGGAGAAAATCACATTAGCTCAGCTAATGGTCCTTTTTCACTCCTCGAATCTATTACTCCAGATTTGCTTTGGAGGTCAAGGGTTTTCCTTGCTGAAGGTACCTCACAAGGTGTAACTGAGACTTGAACAACACACGGCCACGGTGTGTGATTTGTGTCATTTTTCCTGGGCAGGATCATCCCCTCCCTGGCACCAAACCCCTGGAAATCTTTAGGCAGAGGTGGGAAGAAGCAAAGCTTTGTATTTATTTGTGCATTTCGCATTAAACCCTCTCCTTTACTGCTCCCTGGGCGAAGCAGCTTCTGGTTTTCTCTTCCACCACTAACTTTGGGGTTTAACTGGGCAGGTCCCGATGCGATTTTGCTGCTCCTCCCTGAGCTGAGGTTTAGAGACCCCTCAAACCCCCCGAACCTGCAGCCACAGCCCCGCCAACCACCCCAGGACCCCGTGGCACAAGTCCCAGAGCCCGGAGGGCTCCGCTGTGCGGCAGCTTCAGCGCCCCCGAGCCCGAACCCGCCCCGGCCGGGTCGGACCCGCCGCTCGGAGGCGCCGGCAGGACCCGCCATGGCTGACGGGGAAGCCGCGAGCGCGGTGACAAGGTCGGTCCCCGCTCCCAAACCCTCGTTCTGGTCGCGTGCTATCGCGACCGTGTCGCTGCTGTTTGTTGAAACACCCCCAGCTGCTCTTGGGAAACAGCCGTGCGTGGCACTGACCAAGTTTTCCTGCCTGGATCCCGAATCTGCGCGGCCGGTGGGGCCGTCCCGTCACCCGGACAGGTCTCGCCCTCCCCGCGGGTGCTCCGGGAAGGGGCGGTGGGAGACGCGGGACGGGGCGAGAGCGTGTCCTCCGTCCCACGGAGGGATGGGGATGAGGGACAGGCATGAGGGATGGGGATGAGGAACGGGACAAGTGAGAGAGACCCCACCCCGGCACCTCTGAGCGCTGCAGAAACGCGACCCCCGCCCCGTGTGCCGGTGCGAGCAGCCCCCAGCCCCGCGGGCACCCCCGTGTGCCCGGCCCTGTGCCCGCGCTGTCTGTCTGTGCCAGCACAGCGCGTCCGTCTGTCCGTGCACACTGTGCTGTGACCCCCAAACCGCGCCTGGGGGGCTGCCCCCCTGCGCCCCCGGCCCAGAGCACCCAGTGCGGGCCGGGCTGTGTGCCCGGGACAAGGGGACGGGGCCCACCCGGAGCCGCGGTCACCAGTGGGACGAAAAACCTCCCTGAGGGATTAACCCGGAGTTCCGGGGGGTGCCTGTGGATTAACCCCTTTCCTGACGGGCTCCCCTCGCCCCACACGGGGGTCTCGGAGGAGTTCGCAGCCCCGAACTTTGCAGCGGGGACGGGGCTGTGCGGGGGACGGGGCTGTGCGGGGGACGGGGCTGCCCGGGGGACGGACCCGCACCCCACCGCCCCTTTTTCCTTCTCCTGTTCAAGCAGAGGGGCTTGAGGGGGGTTTTTCCCAGGCGGTCCCCCCAGTCCCCCTCAGCCCAGCCGGGACCGGGGGCCACGACCCCGGAGGACGCTCGCCGGCCCCGGAGGATGTTCGTCACACGGGGCCGTGCCGGTGCCCCCCTCCCGTGCCCCCGCCCGTGCCCCCGCCCGTGCCCCCGGCCGCACTCACGGCTCCGCCGCGCTGCAGGGCTGTGCCCCCGGCCCCGCCGCCGCTGCCCGCTCTGCCGTCGGTGCCGCCGCTGCCGGTGCCGTGCGGGCTCCGCCGCCGCCGCTCCCGGCTCAGGTTCGCTCCATGTCCCCAGCGCCTCCGGTGGGAGCTGCCCCGGCGCCGGGCGGAGAGAGGGAGCGAGGAGAAGGAGGAGGAGAAGGAGGAGGGGAAGAGGAGGAGGGACACCGGTCCAGCCAGCCAGCAGCCGGCTCCGGGGCGGCCCCTCTGCCCCGTCCCCTCCCCTCGGGACCCCCTGCCCCGCCGGGGGACCCGCATGTGACACCGCCGGGAGCCCCGCGCTGCTCCCACGCTCTGACCTGGAGTCCTGTGGAGGGGCTGAGACCCCCTCAGGACCGAGACAGGACTCGGAGGAGTCTTGTGAGACACCGTGAGACCCCCCAACACCCTGATCCGAGCAGGGACCCCAGAGAACTGCCCCCAGCCAGGGGATGGAGCTGTGCCTGCCTTGCAAAGTCCCGAGGGGTAGGAGCGTCCCGAAACCACAACATGCCAAGCCACAGACCCCAAGTCCAGTTCCAGCTGCTCCTTCCCAAATCATCCCAAGGTTTTGCCCCTTCGCTGTGGTGTCCCATCCCAGCCCCCTTTTCCTGCTCCACCACACCAGAAGTTTCTGGTGAGCCCTGAGCGAACCCAAACCCTTGACTGCTCAGCTGGGCCATGAAACGCTCCCTGGTCATACCTGCAGCTCCCGCATGGTAAAGGTGGGAACAATCGGAAACATCACCCGCCCAAGAAGGTGGGAAACAAAGGATGAGCAATTATCCTTTGTGCCCTTGGCCAAGCGTTTCCCTGGATCGCAGCCCGAGCGGAGCGGCACCATTGTGAGCTGCACCCCGAGTGGAACGGGACCATTGTCACTGCACTTGGGGAGTCTTTCCCAGCCCAATGGTCAATCAGCTTGGGCTGTGGCCAGGATGGAAACTTACTGATGCCTGAAATCAATCATCTCACAGCCCTACAAACAGCAGGCTGAGATGAGGCCCGTGGAGCTCACCTGGAGCTGCACCAGCAGCTCCCTCGGAGCCTCTCTGAGCTCCCAAAGCCTCAGGGTTGTGATGCTCAAAGGACCACAGCTGGCAATACCCCCACACACATCTCCAGGCTCCTCAAGCCCGTTGGGGAGCCAGGGATTTGATGGGAGTATTTCACTGAAGGGAATTTTGGAGTGGTACCTTTACCCACCCAGAAATAGGTGTAAACATCACTTTACCTGTGGGTGTGTGAATTGAGGGTGGTATCAAGGTTACTGCCTCAAATCTGTGGTTAAATCATTGTTGTAATGAACTCCCTCAAACCACTTTGCCCCCTGGCAGGGCTTTTGCTGCCCTGGGCTGCTCAGGAGCTCACCCTGAGTCCCACATCCAGCACCCCACGCTCCTCACCCCACCACCAGCTCCACTGGGAATGCCATCACCCCCCTTCCCAAGGGAAAAACCCACTTCAGTGTGATCCAACCGGTGCAGCTGGAGTGAGAGGGGGTGGGTTGGGCAGACAAATGTTGACAAACAGTCTTTTTTCTGTCATGAAATCTCTGAAATGTTATGTCAACATGGAAGGACTGTTTATGTTTTACCAACCGGGAAAGTTCCCATTGACTCGAAGCTGTTTCCTCCCCCACACCGTTATTTTCTTCCCTGGGAATTTCTTTTTTCCAAACATTGTTTTCACCCAGGAGCAGAGGAGAAGAGGTGGAGCTCCCCGGACTCGTGGCTGCCCCACAGCACCCGCTGACATGGGGGTTCTGGAGGGGTTTGGGCACCCACACCCCACATCCACCCCAGCAGAGCCTCCCCTCGCCCCGTTCCCACCACAGGAAGGAGCAGAGCAGGGCAGAGCCAGGCAAGGAGTGATCTGGGAGGGGTTCCCAGCTGGCAACTTCCCCCAGAGGACTAAACACAAGAGATGGTGAGTGGGCTGCACCCACAGACCCCAACCCTAAAGGAGCTCAGTGATTCACGTTCCCATTGCACAGATGGAGTACCTGAGGCCCAGGGAGGACTCAGCATTCCCAGGGCCTTGCAGCAAGTACCAAACACACATCAGGGCAGGACAAAAAGGCAGCTCCCCCAGTCCCCATGAACCCCCTCCCAGCTGGAGGGGCAGGGTCTCCCAGTGCCATCCCTTGCAGGCAGCCTCATGTGCCCCCAAAGCCACCAGTCCTGCTCTGTCACCCCCTGACTTGGGACAAGACCCCGAGAGGTCACAGGAGGGAGATGGTTATTGGGGGCCAAGTGACCTCCATGTGCCCCCCGGGCTCCGGCTGCCCCAGCGAGGCCCCAGAGCTGCCCCAGGGCCAGGAGGAGGCGGGAGATGCAACCCCCAAACTGGACAGGGAAACAATTAACAAAGGGGCCGAGGACCTGCACAAGGGAGCCAAAAAAGAGGGAGCGGGAGCTTTGTTCGGGTCGTCATGGCAACAGCCGGGCCGGAGCAGCAGCCACGGACTTTCACTTTCCTTTCCTTCCTCCCTGTCCCCAGTGGCCGTGGGGGCCGTCCCTGCCCGGTGCCAGGCAGGTCCCCCCAGAGGCCACCCCCACTGGGGCCAGGACGTGGTGGCCCACCTGTCCATCCCCAGGTGTCACCACAAGTCCTGTCCCCACCCTGACTCTGCTCCTCCCCATGTCCTCCTTTGAGCCACTCCAGCTCCATCCACAGCTCCTTCTCTCCACCTCACTGTGAGGCGTCCCAGGATGGAGGAAACATCACCAGGATGAACAAGGCATTCCCAGGATGTGCAGGACATCCCCAGGATCTGCTGGGCATCCCCAGGACCTGCCAGGCTTCTCCAGGATGTGCAGGACATCCCCAGGATGTGCTGGGCATCCCCAGGACCTGCCAGGCTTCTCCAGGATGTGCAGGACAATCCCAGGATCTGCTGGGCATCCCTAGGATGTGCAGATCACCTACAGGGCATTCCTAGGACCTGATGGACATCTTCAGGACCTGCTGGGCACCCCCAGGACCACAGGCACAAGATGCCAGGATGGAGATGATGGTACAGAGACAATCCCTGTCCTTTCAGATGGGGTCACACAGGACCCACTCAGCTCCTGCTCCATCTCTGCCCACCTGGCTGTACCTTGGCCAGGACCCAGCACTGCTCCCACCCTGCAATCCCTCCCCCAGCTTTCTGCTTCCCTCAGCAGAAGGAAGCCAGGACAATGGGTGGCCAGACCAGGAAAGCTGGTGGGGGCAAAGATCCCACTGCCTGTAGCACAAGGGGCACGGAGGGGAAAGGCACGGCCAGCGCTCGCCTTCCTCTTCCCAAGCCCCCCACCCTGCCCGACCCGCGGTGCCGCTGCCACCGGAGCTGCCTCCGGCTTTGGGCTGGCCCAGAGTCCCCTGGACCGCAGGATGCTGGGACTGAGTCATGGAAATGGCTCAGACAATGGCTTGGCCCCTTTAGAACTGGCCAGAGGGGGCAAAGCAGGGAGAACAAATCCGACCTTGCTTCCTGCACGGAAGTGGGCCCATTGTTTGGGAACGGGCATGTGCTTTGCTCCTCACCAGCCTGGGAAAGCTGCAGGGGGATTGGGAACAGGCAGGAAAGCTGACAGGGTCCTGCCAGCCACCCCCATGATCCAGCCTCATGTTCTACCTGGGAAATCATGGGATGATGAGGATGAAGGCACTGCCATTGCCGTGAGGTCACTGCCACCCGTCCCCCATGTGCCCTCAGCTGGCTCAGGCTGGTGTGGTGGCAATGTCTGGACTGGCAGAATGAGCAGAGGAACCCAGAAAGGTCCCAGACCCACAGACAAGCCCCTGGCCAAGAGGCTCCAGGGCTGGATGTGTCTTGGTGAACCCAGCATAGCGTCCCTGGATGTGCCACGTGGTGAGATCCGGCCCACGGGAGCCACTCTGGGCACACAAGCTGTGGCCTCAGACAGACAGACAGACAGACAGACAGACATCTGCAGCCCATTAAACCCAAACTGATATGACAGAGAAGCTCTGCAACAGTGGCAGTTTGGGGCTGTCCTCAGTTCACCCTGTTGCACCTGGATCTCATAGCCCACAGGGATGAGGGATGGGACACAGGGCAGGGATTCACCAGGGATCTGTCTCTCCCGTCCCTCCACAGCCCCAGGTGATGGGCAGCTGGTCCTGGTGGTTTGTACCCACTTTGTGCCCCCATGGCATTGCCTTTCTCTGCCTCTGCCTCACCAGCACAGCTCCTCCAGCCCTTGCCTGCCTGACCCCCTGGTTTTGGGGCTCCAGGTGGGAAAACAGCCGGGCTGTGAGAGCACATCCCAAACTTTTCCCTAAGCCAGCAGCTTCTCCCACTGCTCCCTGTCACCGCCTGCCCTCCTTGCAGGAGGGTGAGAGACCCCCAGGAATTAACCTACCAATCATTTCCAGCCAAATGCCACAATATTTCCTGGCCACTTGCGGGGCAATTCCAGCGGCTGGGACTCCGTGCTGCCTTCCCGGCGCTGGCAGTGCCCGGGTACTGCAGCGAGCCGGGGCTGGGCGAGCGAGTCCGCCCACAGCGCAACAGGCTCTGCTCGGGCATAATGAACCCAAGATGCTCCAGGACTGCTCTGCGGGGAGCGCACTCGGAGCAGCTCCGTCCTCAGCTCCGGGAGAGCTCGTCCGAAAATCAGAGTAAAACTGAGCAAATAACGATTCTGCAGGAAAGCAGAGCTGAGGTTGAGGGGCTGAAAGCGCAGGTGAGCTCCAGGTGGTGCCTGGGCAGAAATACCTTGCCAGGATATTTAGGAATGACTGAAATCCTCCCTGTGTCAGGCACAGCACACGATGCTAATCCTGCATCCTTCCCACTGTCCGGCCTTTTCCCAGCTCAGCCTCCAAGGGTGCTGGGCCAGTGCAGGCAGACCACAACCCCCTCCCAGGAAGGTGTGTGGGCAGGAGGGGTGATGGAGAACAGACCCAGGACAGGGAGCACATTTTGGGTCTGGAAGGGGGATTCTCAGAAAGCCCCGGGCGCTCCAGCTGCCAGAGTGGCACCTCCAAAGGGCACTGGAATCACCCGCTGCTTCCAAAGCCATTGCAGTTACCTAAGTACCTCAGGAGGAGCAGAGCACCGACTCCAGCTCCCAGCACCCCAGTTCCAGCTCCCAGTGCCCCAGTTCCAGCTGCCAACACCCCCAGTTCCAGCTCCCAGCACCCCAGTTCCAGCTCCCAGCATCCCAGTTCCAGTGAGGCTCCCAGTCACACCACTGTCCTCACCCCACACCGGGTGTGGGCCCCGGGGGGTGCCCTTTGTGTCCCCCCACGAGGCAGCCCGTGTAACACAGCCGGGCCCCGTGTGGGCAACAACCCTGCCAGGGACTTCCAGCTCCAAACAGGGATTCGACGGGGAGAGGGAACAAAGCGGCACCTCTGCCACTCTTTATTCCCAACCTGAACGCCGCGGTGCGGATTGTCCTCCCCGGAGCACAGGCTGGACCAGCCCAGCCACACACGCTCCTCTCCGAAGGGAAAGCCACAGGGTGGGAAGGCACAGCCAGCCTGGCACTGTCCCCAGCGCGTCCCAGCCGTGCCCACGCCGCGGGGCTGGGGCGGCAGACGGGGCAGGGGCTGCGGGGGAGCGCGGGGAGGGCGCTCGGAGCGGCGATGCTGAGCGGGCTGAGCCGCAGAGACGCGTGGGGAGGGAGGGGAGGAGGGAGGGGACGGCCGGACCACACAGCGGGCCCGGGGGGGCCGCGGCCGGAGGGCAGCGGGGGCGAAGCTGCGCCCCGACCTCCACACGGGCGGGACGGCTCTGGGGGCCGAGCCCACCGAGACGGGACGGCTCTGGGGGCCGAGCCCGTCGCTGACCATTCAAAGGCGAAACTGGGCTCCCGGGGCCTCTGCTCCATCACCCTCCGCCAGCCCGGCTCCAGAGGGGACCAGCAGCACCCCGTGCCACCCACCTCCCACCGGGCCGGGACCCTCCAGCTCAGCCCCACAGAGGGGCTTTTCTTGTCGCCCGCCTTTGTTTTCTATTTAGTGCTTTTGTTCTCCCCTCTTTGGTCCTTTGTTCCAGCTTGTCCTTTGTTCCGACGCCTTTGGTTTCTCTTCCCTTTGATGCTTTGTCACTCCCTTCATCTTGGTGCTTTTCTTTGCCCGGGTTTTTAAGCTGGCGGTTGTTTTCCCTGGCCGCTCAGTGCTTGGCATTTTTATCCTTTCTCCTGCCTGGTCCACTCCTCGGGTCACATGGACCCGGCCCGGATTGTCTTCAAATCCCCATTTGTCTTGTTTTGGTGCCTGAATTTCCCTGCCTTTATGTCCTTTCTTAAGAGACTCTCAGCGATTTCTTCTCCTGGGTGAGGGAAGCAGGGGGGGAGGTCGGGACTTAATTAATTAGCGAGTGTAATCTTTAGCTGCGTGGCACTGCGGGATGTGTAGAGCATCATTATTATTGTCATTAGGATGTTAAGGGTTAGCGAGGGTTTAAATACCAGCTAATTGCGGCAAAGAGCTCCAACTTCTCAAAATTCGATCAGAAAGAGTCAGACTTGTTTTCGCCCACCAGGGTTGGGAGAAGAGAGAAATTCCTGCCACGGAGGATGAGCAGAAGCAACACGAGCCCCGAGGGGGGGCTGATGGGCGTAAAGTGCTCCTGGGAGCAAGGAGGGGAGGGCTCACCGCTCCCAAGGAGACCAAAAAGCATCATCCAGCCTTCTGGAACTCTAAATGCAGACACTGCTGACTCCCTGGAATGGCAGAGCTCAGGGGAACCCGTGACCCATCGCCAGCAAAGCTGATGCCTGGGGAGGATCGAGAGGGTTAAACTGCCTGGGGTTGTTGATTTTGCCTGTTCCCATCACCCAGCAGGGACAACACACCCTTTGGAAATGGGGATTTGCACGGGGTTTGATGGCTGAGCTCCGGCTGCGGGTCGGCAGGACACGGACCCCGGCGCTGCTGCTCCGGCACAGCCACAGAGGGTACAAAGGTTTTAATGTGGGGGGAACGACCGTTCCCGCAGGCGCTTTGCACCTCGAGACAGCCCCGAGCACGTGTAGCGACACGACCACAACATCAGATACCCGCGCTCGGGATTCGGGAGCCGTTTTCCTGAGAACAACTTCAATGTGCCGGCGCTGCCGCTGGGCTTTGATTTGGTGCCCCAAATATCCTCCCCAGCACCACGTCCTCAGTGCCTGGTCACGCTGTGACCCACCAGCCGGGCAGGAAAGGGCAGGATGTGACCCTGCTCACGGTGGCAGTGCTGAAATGTCGCATCACTCCGTGGCCAAACCAAACCCAAATCCATTTTTGCACACCCAAAGCCCCCCCCTCCCCAGCCCATCACATCCCACCGCGCAGGTTTAGAGCAGCTGTTGCTGCTCCCCAGCTGTTGAACAGAGGAAACAGCCAAACTTAGCAACAGGATGTGCCCGCAGATAACGTGATCGATATCAGAAAATGCAGCTTTTCAAGTGCGAGCTGAGCCCATCTGCTCGAACTGGGCGGCTCAGATGGGCGCGATACGGGGCGGCCCCGGCTCCACAGCACCCCCAGCTCTGCTCTCCCACCTCACTTCCCGTAACTCGGTGACGTCCCTGCAGTTTGTGGCAGCTCATGGTGGGGTGGTGGAGGACAGGTGGGTTTCTGAGTGTGGGACCAGAGGGGAAAAGGGCAGGAGCACACCAGGGACTGCCTTGTGGGACATCCCTCCCTGTCCAAACGGAGGGGTCCAGGTGGGTCAGAAAGTGTGGGGTGCTGAGAAAACACATCCTGCAACAACAACCACAAATGTGCTGGGCTGTAACCATGACCAAGGGTTCCCCACACAGCCAGAACAATACTGGGAGGAATCAGGCAGTGGGAGACAACTGGGAAGGCCCTGGAGGAGGGTTTTCCAGGAGAGAACTGGAGGACACCTGTACCAGCTCCATGAAGCCACAAATCAGCACAGACACGGCAGGTGAGCTCTCCACAGAGGATGGGGAAAGCTGTCTGGTGCCCATGGCACATCCCGAGGAGCCATCTGAGCGTGAGGAATGTCAGGGAATGGACTCCAACCTGCACAAGGCAAGCAGGGCACAGAGCAGGGCCTTACCCCCCCTCAGGCCCTTACAGCTCCTGCCAGCTCCAGCATAACCAGGGGCAATGGGAGCTGCCTCCCCACCCCTCCCGTGGCTCCAGGGGTGGGAAAACCTGAGCCTGGTAGGAAAAGGCTGGAATAGTCAAGAGACACCCTCACCCAGGCTGGACAGACTGCCCTGGCAGATGGGATGGGTGAGCAGGGCCAAGCTGTGACCTGCAGAATAACCCCCCCAAACTGTGCCAAACTGTGCCAAACTGCACCACTGCCTCTCTCACCGGGGCTGAGTGACTTGCCCATAGCCACGGAGCAGGGGTGGGTGCCAAGGGATGCCAGGGAGCCGTGCCAGCAGCACCCGAGGACCCTTGTCTGCACTTTCAGAGGTTAAAAACTGAAGTGCTTGAAACAAAAGGAATGGGGAAATGCCATTCTACTGGTCTGCCCGGTCCTGGTGTCAGGCTCCAAGCGCAGCTCTTCAAATGCAAACTTGCGGCTGATAAGCCCTGCATGTCAGTCCTAAAACACCGGCACACAGCGCCGTGGGCTCCCGCTGAGCAAGGTGCCAGCCTGGTGGCATCAGGCGATGCCCTCCACCTCCCTTGGCATCACCGCGTGGGCTCAGCCCGCTCTGCTCACGCACCCCTCGCTCTGCCCCACTCTCCGAAGGGCTAAACCTGCTTCTATTACAGAGCTGGCACCGGGAAGGCTAAAAAAAAGCCCCAAACCCCCCTCATCTCTCTATCTGCAGCCATGCAAGGAATATTGTTCAACGCAGCACAAAAGCATCCCTGAAAATAGAAGCGCCAGGGCCAGGCCTGCCAGTGGCTGTGTGAGATAACGTCTACTTGCAAACAGTGTGTCTTTGTGCCGCTGTCACTGTCCCCATTGTTCAGGAGCCTATTGCCTCGGGGATATTGTTCCCTCCTTTTGTCTCAGCCCGGCTCCTTTTTGTTTGACTTTACTTACCATTTCATTCCTCTCCTTTGTGCCGGGGTTCTTGCTTTTGTCTCTCTCTCTCTCCCTTTTCTCTCTGTGATTTGTATTTAGCAATTGTTCCCGGCTCGCTGGAAGCACAATGTGCTCGGGGCTCTTTTCTGGCTCCATTCACTACCTATTCAGGTGGGTTTGTTTGCCCAAAGGTAACGGGAGGAGTGCGGGGGGTGGGAGTGGGGGGGCCCTTTGGGGACACCAAAGTCCCCACGTCCCCCACTCCGGGTTCTCCCCTCCCCCTGTGACAAACCAGCACCAGCAAAAGGCCAAATGGGGGCCCAGTCCTGCTCCCAGCGGAGCAGCTGAGGACACTGGCAGGGACAGGGACAGGGACAGGGACAGGAGCGTGGCCGTGGCACAGCCACACACACTGAGGAGTGACTGGGCCCAGCTCAGCCAGCTCTGAGTCCCAGCACCAGGATGGGGATCCCTCACCCAGACCCAAGCCCAGCCAAGCCGTCCCAGCCCTGGCATCAGCGGTCCCTGCTTAGCACAGCCTTGGCTCTGCCCTGTCCCTGCTTTTCTGGAGCCAGGGAAGGGACGAGGAGAGCATTCCATGGCAGGGAACACCGAGCCTGCTTTGCAGCACTATCCCCACTGCCCCACCGTGCTGGACAGTGACTGGGCCCTCTGACAGGGACCCTCAGGGCTGCAGGGTGGGCACCAACCCCCCCTGCCAGCCCCCAGTGCCCTGAGCTGCTGCGGCCCAGCTGGACAAGAAGGGAGGGATTCACCCCTGGGCTCTGAGACAGCCCCGGCAGCTTGTGGGGACCACAGGGATGCAAAGAGCAGCTGAGGATTTGATCCCTGGGGCTGGCTGGATGCGGCCTGGAGACAGAGGGATGAGAGCAGAGGTGTCTGGAAAGCAGCTCAGACTCCCGAGGTGCAGGACGGTGGGGACCCCCTGCCCTCCATCCCCTGCTGCCTCCTCCCCATGTCCAGCTCCTGCCGAGCATCTGGGGGGGCTCTGCAGAGACCGAAGTGAGGTTGTTCCTAAACCCACGAGGAGAAGGGAACACCAGGAAACCTTCAGGCAGTGCCGTGATGGAGAGCTGACAAGTGGCCATCCCCGGAGACAACAAAGCCCCGCTGTTGTCCGGGCACGGACCGCGTGACCCAACGGGACTTTTCCATCCCTCCCGCTGGTGAAACCCCGAGGATCAAAGAAACCACCTCCTTCTCCTCTCAGGGCGCAGCCCACGCGAACGGGAGGGAGGGAGGGAGAGAGGCGGCGGGGACCCCCGAGACTCACCCCGGAGCGAGGGCTGGAGCCGGCGGGTGGGACGGACGGGACTGGCGGCGGCAGCAGCGGAGGGTCCTGGGGAGCCCCCGGTCAGAGCCGGGCCCGGGGCCGCAGGACGGGGCTGCGGGGGGGGCGTGCCTGGGAATAAAGGGAGCAGACTGGAGACTATTGTCTCATTGTTATGGCTTCAAAGGACAATGGGGCATTGTTGTCCCTGGGGATCCCATTGTTTGCTTTCGCTGCGGATCCCAAGCCGCGCCGTGCATGGAGGTTTCCCGAGGGCCAGGCAGGCTCCGTGTGTGGGACACTCAATAACGAGGCAGGCATGTTTCCCTCCCCACCACCCTTCCTAAAAAGGCACGGCACGGCACGGCTCGGCCGCCTGTGCCCGCCCAGGCCGGGGCACGGCACGGCACGGAGCGGGCAGCGGGGCCGGGACCACCCACCCGAGCGGGGGGCGCACAGAGGGGTCACATCAAGGGGCTCGGGGGGCTCTGCCCATCCCTCTGGACTCTGCAAACCCATTCCAGGGTGAGGGGACAAACCCCATCCAGTGTTTTCAGTGGGAGCCGAAGTCCCATCTGCCTCCAGGAGCATCCACAGTACCTGCAGGAGGGCACCGTGCCCACCTCACACTATCCCTGTTTTCCTGCCTCCTCCATCGCAAAGCAGCCCCTAAAGACCCTCATCCCCCAGACATTGGGGAGTTTGACTTCTCCATCACCAAGGAAAACGTGCCTGGCACCATCAGAGGGACATGGGGAGGGACGAGGCAGCCCAGCACTGATTTCCACGGCTCTTTCCTACATAAAATTCAATCTGGGGGCTGTGCAAGCCCTGAGGGAGGGGAAGGAGCAGGGAGCCCATTCCAGCCCCTCTGGAGCCCAGCGTGGTGCAGGAGGTGGGCTGGGAGATCGATGGAGCAGGAAGGAGAGATGTCCTCCCCAGGGACACCCTTTCAGCAGGAGGCAGCTCCCAACAGCTGGGAAGGGAGGAACTCACCCAGGGAGCCCGGGATGAGCCCCAGGAGGGGCCTGGGCTGGACAAAGCCATGCTGGCAAGCTCAGCTGGGGGAAGGGGACACTGACCCTGCAGGAAATCAGCCTGGCACAGATTCCTCACGACCACTCAGGGAGCTGGGTTCAGACCCCCTCCCCAGGGGTCTGACCACCCTCCGAGTAACCCAAGGAGAGGTCCCAAACCATCTGGAAGAGCTGGAGAGAATGGCCCAGCCCCCCCCTTGCTCCCTGGCCCGCAGCCTTCCTGCCCCAGGGCTGAGAGGCTGCCCAAGGTCTGGGCTCAGCTGCTGCAGAAGATCTTTCCCCGCTTCCCACGTGCCCCTTGGTACTCCCTGGGCACCACCCGACCCCCCCAGCTCGTCCCCCATCAGAGGGGAACAAGCTCAGGCCAAGCTCTTGGCAGCCCCAGCTCAAACTCAGCTTCACAAGAGCAAATCACAGCGTTTGGGTTTTTCAGAGGGAAGAAACTGCGGCTAATTAAGGTATAATTGAACCCAGGTTGGTTTGTTTATGTGTTAATCCTGGGAATTCCCACTGCTTCTAATCAGGAGATGAGCCTGGACTTTGCCTCTGAAACGCCTCTAAGGTTAATCTGTGGAAAAAGCACCCAAAGATTTGTTTGGGATCAATAGAAGCTGTTCGGGGAAAGCAGGTCAGGTGTGATAAGAGCCACAGGATTTTGGCACTGCTGCCTCCAATCCCATCCTTCTGCTCCCCTGGGTCCCACCTGGGGCAGGGGGCTGTGTGCCCCTCCAGGAGCCCGGGCCCAGCAGGTACCACAGGAACCACCCCTGAGGGCTGAACCCCGTGGATGTGGGAGCTCTGACAGCTCTGGCTGCTCCTGCAGATCCCTGCCCTCCTGGGGACCTGCTCCATCCTCTCATGCCCACGGCCTGGGGAGGTGGCAGTGACAGACCCGACCCCAGCCTGGGCACACACAGATGCCAACCTGCCCCAGGTGCCAGCAGAGCTGGCACAGGCCTGTCTGGGAGCTCTTTAATGCTCCCCAAAAGCGTTATTTACACAACTGTGGGTGCACACAGACACACAACTTTCCCCCCTCAAATAGTGCAATTTCCTCTCTGATAAAGAGCTCCCCCCCAGCCCCCCTTTCCCTCTCCCCCCAGACTGGTGATGTCTCATGCACCCGGTTCGGAGCCCACCTTGGGCTCTGATTTTATCTCATTTCCTTGATATGAATATTGGCTGTGCTGCTGATGAGTGATAAAGGACGGGCTCCAAAATCCGGCTCTGGGGAGGAGGCAGAGGCTCTGCCGGGCCCCAGCTGCCACCAAAGCCCCCCTGAGGGTGGGTGCTGGTCCCTGCAGCCCTAACCCCCTGCCCATCTCCCCCAAAACGGGCTCTCATTGGCACTCTTGGCCCCCCCAACACCCTCATGGGCCCCCCAGAGCGGTCCGGGGGGGTTTGGGCTCCTTGAGGTGACAAGGGGCAGCTCTGCAGGTGCCACAAACCACAGCCAGGCTGGGGGGCCCTGGGAGGGGACTTTGGGACAAAATTCCCCTCTGTTTGTAGCACCTTAATGAGCAAAATCCAACCAAGGTTGGGCAACCCTGTAAGATCCCTCACCAGGCTACTCCCAGCTCAGTTTACAAGGTGAAAACCACTGAATAATCTCCTTAACTCTTACAACACCCAGCAGGGAGCACAGGGAAGGAGAGAATTACCCCCGGAAAACTCGGGTGTATTTACAGAGCAGCTTGTCTGGCAGCAGGAGAGCCAGAGACTGTTCCACTCAGCTGAGGATATCTCCCCACTCCATCAGCCATCACCCCCGGGGACTGTTGGATATTGCTGCTGTTCTGCAGACAAGAGGCTGGAGAAGAGCAGATAAGGCAAAATTGGGAAAAGCAGCAGCCAGAAACAGGGCTGGGCCAGGAAAGCTCCTGATTTTGGAGATCCAGCCCTTGCAGCAAGAAACCCTCCTGCAAACCTCATACCTGAGCTCAAACACGTGGAATCATGGAATGGTTTGGATGGGAAGGGACCTTAAACTCATCCAGTGCCACCCCCTGCCAGGGGCAGGGACACCTCCCACCAGCCCAGGGTGCTCCAAGCCCTGTCCAACCTGGCCTTAGACACCTCCAGGGATGGGGCAGCCACAGCTGCTCTGCCCAACCTGTGCCAGGGCCTGCCCACCCTCACAGGGAGGAATTTCTTCCCAATATCCCATCTGACCCTGCCCTCTGGCAGTGCAAACAATTCCTCCTTGTTCTGTCACCTTTCTGGTGAGCCAGGCAAAACCTGGACTAGGACCTGGATTAGCACCCAGACTAGGACCTGGGCCTCCCAGGTCTCAATAAACCCCCCCAGGTGAGTAAAATAAAGTGGCCAAGCCCAAATTTGTCCCTTGTGTTTGCTTTACCACTCCCCTGAACCTGCAGGGGATGTCAGCCCGTCCCTCTAAACACACTGGGATCATGGGAGAAGCCCCAAAACATTCCCTACTGTGGCACAAGGGACAGATTTGGGCTTGGGAGGTTTATTTTACTCACCTGTGTTGGGAGGAACACGGCCCAAAGGTCTGGATGGGCTGGGAAATTGGGCACAGCGGGATGAAAACCCCGGGAATGGGATTTGGGTGGTGGAGTTGGGACAACACTTCGAGCAGGGGGATCGGGGAACACACCGAGCAGGAGCCCAGGGTAGCACTGGGAGGAGCAGCAGCAGATGGAGCAGTCCCAGTGCCACCAGTGGCGCTGGGAGCGGGAAGGGGCCGCGGGCACTGGGAGGAGGCAGCGGGGCAGGCGGAGCTGCTGCTCCTGTGGCACAGCGGCCCCGCTGAGGGCGGGCACAACGCCCATGACTCATTTTTCCAAGAGATGTTACAAACAATGGGAATGATGCCCCTGGTGGGTCTGAATGGGAGGGGGCCCGGCGGGGGGGCTGCCATGCTGGGCACCTTGTGTGTGGGCTGCCAGCGCAGGGCACAGCCCGGGACCTGCTGCAGCCAGTCTGGGGAGTCCTGTGGGGATTTACAGGGATTTCTGCAAGGATTTGGGGGGGAAAAGGGCAAAATGTCTGCTCAGCAAACTCCTCTCCCCGTGGCATCCGATGTGCTTGTGGTGGGCACCGACCCCCAGGCAAAGAGAGGAGCAGCTTCACTGCCCACGGGGAAAATGGCAAAAAACAATCCCAGAGTGGCATCCCCACGTGGGGCTGGAACAGGAACAGGCAGGGAATCTGGGGGCTGGAACTGGAACAGGCAGGGAATCTGGGGGCTGGAACAGGAACAGGCAGGGAATTTGGGGGCTGGAACAGGAACAGGCAGGGAATGTGGGGGCTGGAACAAGAACAGGCAGGGAATTTGGGGACTGGAACAGGAACAGGCAGGGAATGTGGGGGTTGGAACAGGAACAGGCAGGGAATTTGGG
>JAWWLZ010000077.1:3214369-3224398 GCA_035041345.1 Poliocrania exsul
GCCATGATCTGGTAAAGGGACTGGAGTTGGCCCAAGGGTTGGACCTGATGATCTCGGAGGTCTTTTCCAACCCAATCTATTCTGATTCCTCCAGTGCTTGGAGAGGACCTGGCACTGACTGCACGAGCTGCTGGACACACTGAGCAGGCCACAGTTACACGTGGGCACATTTTATTCTCTGGATGCACTCGCATTGTTTCTGCTCAACAGCCACAGCTTTATTGATTCCAAACCATCCCCTTCTCCCCCACCCCAGCTCAGGTTTTGAACTATGGACCCCCTTCCCACCCCTCTGCTGCTTCCACCTGGAGTCTCAGCTCTGCTTGGAGTCTGTTTGCTCAGAAGAAGCCAACTGACAGTTCATTCAGATTCTTTTTTTTTCTCCCAAGAACCATATAAATTACATGCAAAACATTGTACATAGAGATTAATATCAAAATGCAATACAGATCAGGTGCACTTTAAGCTGGACTTTAGGATATGGCAAACACACCAGGGTACATATTGCTTTGAAACCACCATTTTTTTGTTGTTTAATGTCATGCATACCACATAATATTCAGTCTTGTCTTTTTTTTTTTCCTGTTTTTATACAAAAATACCAGTGCTTATTATACTTAGTTACTGGAAAAGAAAAACTCGGCTCTGCGTGCCCTCTCCCAAAGAAAGCTTTGTTGTGAGAGCTCTGGATAAATATATATACACACACATAAATGTTGATTTCATACTGTATATATATATATTTATTGAAGGGGAGGAAATAAACTAAAGGCAGTTTTAGCCATGGGCTTTGCTGGGTGAAAATTGGGGGGTTTGGTAAGTGGGAGAAGAGCAGGGAGGGGATGGTGGAGAGGAGAAACCAGGTGCCAACCCCCACCTGTTTGGGTGGTTCTGTTTGGGGCAGGACCAGGAGAGAGGGATCCCCACAGCTCCCAGGGGAGAGCTGGGGCTGCAGGGGGTGTTTTAGGGATTCTGTGCTCCATGTCCATGAACTCGGAGGGGCTGATGGAGCAGGAAGGGATGCAGGGACAGGTGCCCTCCCATAAAAGCTTCCAGGGACTTCATGTGGTCCCAGGAAAACAGGACTTGGCAATGGCACCTTGGAGATGCCCTCCCTGGATTTGGGATGGGGCTTTTCCAGTGACCCCATCGTGCCACCCCCGGGAGCTGGGGCTGAGCATTACAGGCCACGGACTCCTCGTGGAGGGAAAGCCAAAGGCTGCCCATGCTAAAATGTGGTTTAGTTTTTTTCCTTCTTGAGATTGTTTCCAAAATTTCCCTCGAAGCTTATTGCACAAAACCTCTGAAGATGAAGTAAAACCCCCTGTGCAAATCAGAAAGGAAACCTCAGCACAGAAAGCAAACGCCTCAAGCTGCCCGGCCAGCAACGCACACAGGGCGTGGTGGGATGTCTTTGGTACCAATCCACCAATTCATTCCACAGAAAAATCCACCACCAGAGACCCTCCTGGGAGTAAGAACTGGATGCAAAATTATGTTCAGAGTGTTTTAATAACAAAGCATTCCAAGGCAAGTTAACACGGATCACAGGGTATGACTTCGGTTCCTGTCGGGCACTGTCCCCGTGCGCGCTCGTGGCAGTTCAAACAAAGCAAAACAAAGTCATAATAATATATATATATATTTATAGACATCTCCCCCAGTCAAGGCATGTTGCAGAGTCCCCAAAAGTTCGTGCCGCCGACCATGCCTTTTGGAGCACCAATCTCCCCCAAATCTTTTGTAATGTCCTCAATAACTTAAGCCAAGAGTCAGCTGCTGCCAGTACATCACTGAAACTAAAAAACAATAAAATACTTTACAGGAAATTTGTATGCACAAGAAACGTTTATACTTGAAGCAACCAGCCAGACCAACATAATTTATATATATATATATAAAAAACCCCATTTGTGTCATCCAACTAACATCTAGTAGAAAGATGGCTGCTCAGAGAAAAGGAAGCTGACTGGCATCCGATGGCTGAATTAATTAATCCATGGAATTAATCACCTGTCCCTTGGCCCTGCCGTCACAGTCACGGGCCGGTGCAGCCGCGGGACTCGAGATTTATTTATTTACTTCTCTTTAAACAAAATACATATGGCTGACGTAAAAATATCAGTTTCTGAGCTAAAGAAAACTAGATTTTTTTTTTGCATAATATTTATATATAATTATTTCTCCCCCTCCTAATATGGAAACTAGAACGACAAAAATAGAGCAACTAAAGAACGACCAGACCCTTGTGGTAACCTGCCAGTCACAGATTTCTGGGAGTGACTTTGAGAGCCTCCAAACTTGGCTTTTTGTTGGTTTAAGTCTTTTTTTTTTATTTTTTAAACAGGTCTGAGGTATTAAAAAAATATCAAAAGAAAAAAAAATCGGTGCACCCCCCCAAAAGTATAAGTATTTAATAAATATTTATGTAAGCTTGTAAGAACACCATCTTTTTTTTGGTTTTTTTTCCAAGTATTTAAAATAGAAAAAGTGATTTTTTTTAAGCAATGTCACCTTTAAGTAGAGAACCAAACCCCACAACCACCCCTTTTAGTCGTTCCTGTCACTGCTCGTGTTTAACCCAAGAACCCCCCCCAGCCCCTGGTCCTGCCCAAGGTGGATTTCGGGGAGGGAAGGAGGAGAGGGGAGGGCAGTGATGGGCAGGGGGTTGACACTGCATTTGCAATCGAGATGGGCAGTGGTGGCAATTTGTTCTTGCAGTTGGCAGTGTAAGAGCCCAACCTTCAGCCCCCGCCAGCCCCGAGCAGGACACGCAGGAGGGGGAACTTTCCTCACTACCTGGGGCAGGAATGGGGCGACCTCGTCCTTCCCTCCTCCCACCCCAGGGAAGGGCCGAGCCAGTGCTGGGCTGGAAACAAAACAAAGACACTTGGTTTGTGTTGTGGTTTAAGGAACACTTGTTTCTTGGCAAAGTACTGGGCCCTGGCGTGGCAGGAGGTGCTGCAGGCAGTGCTCGGAGAAGGCACGGGAGATTCTGCTGTGCGTTCTGAAAGGAAAGGAGAGAAGGAACCAGCCCAGCCCAGCCTGGCCCTGAACCCTCGCTGCTCCCAGGGGTGGGGCTGGGCAAAGAGGATGTTGTACAGCCACTTACAACCAGGTTCTCTCTGCTTCCAACCAAGCCAAACGGGATGAAGGAGGGAGGCAAGGCAGCAGAGCTTCCTCCAGACGGTGCCACAGCCAGGGCAGCACCAGCAGGAGCCCACGGGGAGGGAACTGAGCCCAAGCAAAGCAAATCCTGCCTCCAGCTCAGAGCCAAGGGGCACCAGAGGGGCAGTTCAGAGCCAACCGGGGCCTCTGCTCCAAAAAATCAGGACTGTCCCTAAATGGTTCCAGGAGAGGGAGGTGAGGCAGGACACAAGGTGAAGAGATGACCTCCAAAAAGGCAGCAAGTGAGGCTGAGCCTCCAACAGCACCTTCTCTGGAAGACCTGCAGTCACCCAAGCACCTGCCACCTCTGCTGGCAAAGCAGCTCCAGAAAGCTGAGGGTCCTCCATCAGCCATGGAGCCTCCCCCAGTTCCACTGGATGGTGAGACAACCTGATTCATCCCTTCTATGATTTGGGAGTTGGCCCACAGTGCTCTCAGTGACCCGATGCTTGTTCTCTGTTCAGCCTGGGAAAGCTTTTGGTGGGCACAGCTGGAGCATCCTCTGAGGTTCCTCAGCAGTTCCCTGGAGCTGCTACTCCAAGGCTGAAGGATTATTTAACCCAACAGCACAGAAACGCCAGAATGGGCAGAAATCCCTCTGTTCTTGATGGCAGGAGCCATAAAACCTTGGCAGAGCTCTCACCACGAGTTTCACACCTGATCAAGAGCTGCAGAGAGGCCTCTCTTAAGAGTCCCCAGGAAGGAGCCACATTTCTCACAACTGTGGGGGTTTTTTCCACCCCCTTTTCACTGCCAGTTCACCTCCACCTTTGTAGAAAATCAGAATCTTTTCCATCCAGCAAAGTTACAGCCAAGGAACCTCCATTCCTCATCTACCAACTAGGAAACAGAGAGAAAAGTGTGTGTGGACACACAGAGAAGGAGCTGGAAAGGTCAGGTACCATTTTCAAGGTGGAAGACTGGTGTACATCCCTGTATCTCTCAACCTGTGAGTAAACACCTTCCTCTGGCTGGGAGTTGTTGTTTATTCCTTAATTTTCACACTGGAGTGCTGACTGCCCCCACTTCCCACTGCAGAAATTCCTGGGGGCAAATCCCACGAGCAAAGAACAGACCCCAACTTTAGAAGAAAACCCTAAAAACCACAAGTGGAAAAAAAAATAAAATCAAAAGTCACAAGTGCAGCCCAGCCCCCGGGCTGAGGGCAGGCCTGTAAGACTACAACAATCTGAATTTCCTTTGATCATGCATTTTGTAAAGTGAAACCCCCTGACAGACACCTGGAGCCCAACTCTTGGAGAGGAAAGAACCTGGCTGCTTCACCTGGGCGAGTACCACTGAAAAGGAGGGATGGAGATGCACAAAGTTTTGGCTGAGCCTCTCTCCCAACACCCAGCATCGTGGTACTCTGGTTCCCACTGCTAAATAATGGTTAAAAAAAATAAAATAACAAAACAAAGGGAAAAAAAGCCCCAACAAGTAACCCCCCCAAAACACCCCAATGATATACACATGAGCAGTTTGACACGAGGTGACCGCAGGGTGTGAGCAGTTACTGGTGCCGAGGTCACACTGGGCGAGGGGCCGAGGTGGAGGAGCAGGAGGAGGGGTCCAAGTTCTAAGGTCAAACTGATGTCTCCAAGCTGTGGAAGGGGCTCTCGGGCTCGGGGATGGTGAGCTCAGCTCGGTCGCTGTCCACTGCATTGTTGTTCCTGTTGAGGGCTGGTGGCCCACCCAGGCTGCCCCCTCCGCGCTTCGCGAGTCCGTCACTCTCGGGGTCGTCTTCAGCGCCGTCAAGGAATGGTGTTCGAGGCTCGTCTTCCTCCAGGATGAACTCTGGGTGAGTCATGAAGTTATGGATGGAGCTTCTGGATTCGGGTTTCTCGAGGCCTTCGTACAAGGAGCTACGGAACGCATTCACCACCTTGATCTGCCGGGGGGGAGCGGGGACAGAAGAGAGGGGTTAGGGACGGCTCTGAGAGGCCACAGCGCCCGGGGGAGAGCCAAAATAAAGAGTAAAGACACGGTAAAACAAAAAGCACGACCACGACAACAAGTCACCACCACTGAACACACAGCTGAGTCAAACTGAGAGGTCTATGGTGAACTAGGAGGGCCAACATGGATCAGACTCAGGCACTGGGAGTGTGATGGGGGATCGACCGACTATGGGGCGACTTCAGAAGCTGCAAGAAAAGACACAGAACGACTGAACCCCCCCAGACCACTCGGAATGAATGGAAGCCAAAATGCATTAGTTGTCATTACGTGTGCACACGCGGTTCGTGGGGATGGACGAGGACAACAAGGTGGAACTACGACTCAAAAAAGAGGTGGGTTAGACAAACAGCAGGTTCACTTCCAGGCAAAACACTACCGTGGGAGCCATGGGGGTGTTTGGTCTAGGTCATTTCTACACCTATGGAAAGGAATGGGCTTTAAAAAGGTGTCGCCAACTTTTCAAGCCCATGGGAAGCACCAGATCCAAGTGGATGTCATGATCAGTAAACCAGACCCGGCTAAACACACATGAAGGAAGCCAGATCCGTGTGAGTTTTCCCTCACAGCTGGAGCTCTGGATCCTTCCCTACACCAACATGCTACAGGAGACCAGGGGTTTCCAAAGGCAGCTGATTCTGTTGGATGCTCTGCATGAAAACCACTCACTTTGCTCCGAATCCCACCCACACTCCTGGGTAACCCATGGGGAAGCTCCACCAAAAGCCAACATGTTACAAGCAGGAGATCCAGAGCCCGGCTTGGACCACCAGGGAATGGCTCTACCACCTCTACTGCACTGGAAGGGAGAGGTCTGGAAAAAAGCCTGGATGGTGGCTTGCAGTGGATTCACTGCTCCCTCCAGACCCTCTGGAAAATCAGCCTTGAACCCTCCAGCTCTTGCCCTCCCCTGCCACAGTCTCAGCACACACAGCACTCACCAAACCAGACCAGAGAAGTTACTCAAAGAGCCTCACGCCTGGAACCCTGGAAGTTTTACCTGCAAGGTGTTCCAGAGCTTTCCCTCTCCCAGGGGATGCCCTTCTGAGTCTGCTCTACACCTGGCTCAGAGCGATGGTGCTGCAGGGTGGCATCCCCTGGCACAGGCTCAGCACATCCCAGCTGCAAACAACCCCCAGCTCTTGCACACACACACATGGACCAGCACACACACAGTGCTGGAGACACTGATGAGGAGATGAGTGTGGGCCAGGTACCCCCTGATGGTGGAGCTCCAGCTGCCCTGCAAAAATGGAAGGTTGATGGAGCTGAAAACAGAAATTCAGAGCTGGGTTTGCTGCACTAATGACCATGTAAGCCCCTGAGTAGAGTCAGAATGAATGCACAGGACCACACAGGCCACCCAGCCTGACAATCCATCACATCACCAGCATCTTGAGAACAGCACCTGCAATCCCTGACCCCTAAAATGCAGGGTGCAAAACTCACTAAATCAACTATAACCAACCCAAACAAGCCAAGGAGAGCCCAGTGACTGCCAAAGCAACGAGGTGGTTAGTCCAGTACAGGCTCCAAGGTAGGAGCAGCTCCCCAGGAGCTTTCCCTGCCTCACCACCTCAAGCATTGAAGCCCAGCCTGTCTCTACCCCCTCACTGCCTGCAGCTCCACTGAGGAGCTTCTGCTGCAGCTTTCCTCAGATTTTCCTACTTTAACCATCTCTGTCAGCAACTGCTGTGAAATTAATTCAGCTGTTCCCTTGTCAAAGGAACAGAACAGCGAGGAAATGTGTTCTGAATGAGCCAGGCAGTGCAAACAAAACCAACCCCCTCCCACCCAAGCTGGAAGCCCACCTCCCTCCCTGCTCACGCCCCCTCCCCACCTGGAACCTTCACACAACCTCCAGGCTTGCAATTTACTCTCATTTCACACCATCCCTGCAGCACCACAACCTGCTCACACGGAGACGGGAATGACATCCCATCAGCTCCACTGCTGACCCCTGGCTTTGCCCAGCTCCCCCACTCCAGGGCAAAACTCCCAGGGAGAGCAGCTCAGCTCAGCAAACCATCTCCTGAGGTCATTCCCTCCCTCTCCAGCACCCCAGGAGGGACAGAGCAGCGAGGCTGCCGAGGTCCAGCCCTGGCCAACTCATCCACAGGAGTGCAGTGGGAGGCAGGGAGACACCATGGATCTGTGTGGAGGGAAGAGGAGCTTTGGGAGAGAGAGAGAAGCAGCAGAGGGAAATAAGTCTAGGCAGAAAACAGAGGGGAGACTTAGAGACCTGAGTTAGCTCCTGGTGGAGTTTGCTGCCTGGAAGGGCACGAGCTATGCAGATTATCTATTCCCTTGCTGCAAATGCGGGAGAAAATTAATGCTCAGACTGCAAAAAACCTGCATTTTGGTCTTGCTCCCCAGGCCCACTACTCTGAGCCTCCCTAAGGAGGTTTTCTTCCATTAGAGAGTCTCAGTGGTGCCCAGATGCAGCTGGGAGCAGAAAAGCAGCTGTGCTGCTTCAGAAACACTGGGGTTAAACACAATCAAATCCAAGCACCAGAGTCAGCTAAATAGAGAGAAAACAAAATTATCCAAAATTCTCTCTCCTCCCCCACAGTGCATAAACAGTGGAGACTGAAAGCTATTCAGAAAGTCACTGAGGGTATTTCTTTAATAAGAGGAGAACACGGAAAGTGACTGTGCAATAAAAAAGCCAATTATCAAGGAGAGACACACAACCTACTCCCAGCCTGGCACAGCCTGCAGAGAGACTCACGTTCACGTGCTCCCAACCCCAACACGCAGCTCATGATGAGCACAGAGTGGGGCTCTGCACCAGAGAGGAATTATTCTGGCCTGGAAACCCACTGCTAGATCCAGGATCCAGGTTTCCCACTGGAAAAACCCCAATGGGCCATGGTTTCCATCCCTTTTGCATGCAGAGTTGTGTGTCTGCACACACTGAGAACCAGCGTGTGCAGAACCAGGGGGGCACTGAGGCTGAGGATGGGCTGGCTGCCAGGGGACCAGGAGCCCCAGGGCAGCACAGGGCACACTCAGCTCTGCCCCACATGCCATGCAAGTCCCCAGGTGGGACACAGAGGCTGCTTGCTTACAAACCAGCTCTGAACCAGGGGAGCGACCCCAAGGTGTCACCACAGGCCAGCTGAGCCACAGGAAGGGCTGTTCACAGGCACCATCCAACCTCCCACCCATGGCAGGAGCAAATCCTGCTCCTCACACCCCCTTACCACGGCTCAGCCAGCCCTGCAGCACCCTGGGGGAAGGTCCCAATGGCCACTCTGCCTCCAAACACATTTACAGCTGCAGGAAAGCAATGCCTCTGCCCATCCCTGCCCTCCTGGGGCACCCCAGGGACGGGCAGAGCCACAGTGGAAAGAACCAGCAGAATTTGGGTTTAGTGTCGCCCTTCTCACAGCAATGCTTTTGTTGCTCACGAACACACATGGTGGTTCTTTGAACAAGAACTGCCAATTTTTGCACCCCTCAGGAGGGTGGACTCATATGTCAGCCCTGCAAAGGAGGAGAAGAGGTAAAACCAGGAGAAGCAACAAGGAATGGGGGGGAAGGACCAAAATGGTTCGTCAACTCGTTAAAAGATGCAACAGCATAAAAACTACATTTTTTTTCAATGCTTTCCCGCCCCATCCTTCATGTTGGGAATCAGTGTGCGAGTCAAGGTTTAGAGGGAGAGAGATCAGGCTGGGTTAGGTTGGTGCAGGTGCTCTCTGTGGTTATTAGAAGTCATGCATTGTAATAGACTATCACTCACTGCCCGCAGGAGGAGATGCAGCAGCAGCAGCAACAGCAGAAGTGGTGGGAGTGGAATTGACGGAGGAAAGAGCTACATGGGTTGGGCTAGAAACATTTTTTACATCGTGGTGCTGGCTCACGATGGAAGGCTGTCTCCTGAGGGCTCCCTGCAAAGAGGAGGCGCCGGTCTGGAATGTGTAAACTACGTCCATCTGCAAAGAACCAGAGAGTGAGATAGCGGCGCCCGGCCAGGGCCAGGGGAGGGGAGGGTGAGGGGAGCAGGGAGGTCGGGCAGACACACAGACAGGAAGGAAGGAGGAGGATGGACAGGAGGGGAGGAGGGAGGAGAGAGCCCCCACCCCGAGCCCACAGCGGGTTTGGCTCGTGTTTCGGGGAGCAGAGAAATCACCTTCAGCCTCTGTCCCTCCCAGGGGAGTGAGAGGAGCAGGATTTATCCCACCACCACCACCAGAGAGCCCGTGATGGGAGGGAGTGAGAGAGGAAACACCTTGGGTTATCCCAGCAATCTGCAGGAGGAGCAGAGGAAGAGAGAGGGTGGGCAGAGGTGTGAGCTGGCAGCCGGTGGTCCAGAAAACTGCACTGGGAAAGGTTTGTGGTCCCTCAACCCCGTGGGATGCTCAGCTGAGGGGGCTGAATCCTGGGACACACCATGTGCCTCCAGCTGAAGATGTTTGAGCCCCCCTCCCAGGCTCAGGAGCAGAGCTGAAGGGGGCAGGAATGCAGCAAGAAGCATCCTTGGTGGTGGGGCCACAGTTCTCTGTGGGTGTGCCCCGAGGCCGGAGGAGCCAGGCAGGATCCAGGTGCCACCCTGGCTTCCCAGACACTTTGCAGCTGGAGTGTCCCCAGCCCTGTGCAGGCAGCACAGCCCTGTGCCACCCCAGCTCCTGGGGCAGGGACACCCCCTCTGGCTCACACTGGAGGCATTTTACACACAGCTTTGCTCCTACCCCAGTGTGATGTCCCTCCTCTCCACAGTGCCCCAGCCTGGGCTGTGGGGAGGAGCCCCGTGCTCTCCTTCAGACACAGAGTGGGGACAGAAGCCCCAGATGCTCAGGTTGGACCTGCCTGCTCTGCCCAGTGCACCACAGCCAGAAGGGAATCCTTAGGAGACTCCAGGATGTGCATCCAGGAGCATTTCTCATGATGCAAGAG
>JAWWLZ010000077.1:3235702-3257238 GCA_035041345.1 Poliocrania exsul
GCTCCCTGGCTCCCTCAGGCACCCCATCCCCAAGGATTCACACTTCCCCACCTGCAAAGCACCTGCCACAACCCCCAACAGTGTCTCGGGGGTGCCAGTGGTGCCTCAGACCTTCGAGGACAAGAAATCAGAGAGCAGCTCGACCTGAAGCAGCTCCGGGTCCCTTCTCGCTGCCATCGTGTGCAGGAGGATCCACATGGGAGGCACCATGGGCAGCACTAGACCCATAGCAGGGGATTCTGACCCCCAAAGTCTGTGGTGGGCAGGGAGTGCACACAGGGGTCCCTGATGGGGAGCACAGGGCGGCTGCCTCAAGTTACAAGGGGTTCATACATCCCATCATCCCCCAGTTCCACACTGGGGACGAGCTGGTGAGACCCCCTGGCCCACTCTGCCCCCAAATCCAGGTTTGCTGTGGGGCTGAGTGACAGAGTTTGAAGGCTGGGAAAGCACCAAGCACTGCTGCCCAGATGACCAGTGAGCTGCTGCTCAGCTCCCACAGCAGTGCCATTCCCATGTCACCTCATCCTCCCACCTCCAAGCTGGCAGCTAAACCCCAGGAGCTCCACAGCCCCCAGACCCCAGAGATCTAAGAGAGCAGAGCTGGAGGAACCCAGCACACCCAGCCCAGAGCTGGAATGGCTGCCAGGAGAGCCTGGGAAGCCTCTCCCTGCCTGGCACTGCCTCCCAGGAAGGGCTCCCTGGCACAGGGATGCCTGAGCCGCCGGCAGTGCCAGCCAGCAGCTCCCTCCTGCCAGCTCCTTGCAGCTCATGGCTGCTCCTGGTGAGCCCAAACCTGCTGAGCAGGGGATCAGGGACATGGGAGAACAGGAGCTTCCCAAGCCTGGCTTGTACCAACGCTGGCATTGGAGCTGGCACAGAGCAAAGCAATGAGCAGCAGGAAAGCATTCGAGTCTCAGCACGATCAGGAACACCTCAGCCTGCCTGGCTGCTCTCCCACCCCATCACAAAACCCCTCCTCTTCCTCCTGACATCTTCTGCCTCGACTCCTTCCCCAGGGCGCTCAGGGAATGCCAGCAGAGATCCTCCTCCAAGTCCTCAAGGTTCTGGATGAGCCACCAACACCCTGTGGACAACCAAGACTCACCTTCCCCCACGGGTGAGCAATGAGCACCGTGGGGCAGCACTACCGGCCACTTTTCCCTCTGATCCTCGATCCCCCCACCCCACAGCTCCAGGATAGATCCAGCCAGGGAAGAGAGAGCTGGAGCCATGTCCAAAACAGCTGGGGAGCAGAGCCTGGGAGCACGGGGGGCTTTCCTCAGGCAGCACCAGCCCCATGCTGTGGGTGAAGGGGCACAGGGAGGGACCCTCCCAACCTCGAGGGCTCACCATACCTGCCTGGGCCATGGGCACTAACACACAACTGCAGCCCAGGGATGTGGAGCTTGTGGCACACTGGTGGTACTTCCCAGGAGAAGGAGAGGCCAAGGAGGGGAAAAGGCAGGTTCAGTGGATCTCCTTACCTTTCTTCACTTTCTTCTCCTCATCTCCTTCTCCCGCACCCAAGAGAGTGAAGATGATTCCTGTCTGGGAGTTGATACCCACGGCAGTCACCACCATCCTGCCAGAGCCCTCCATCACGTGGGTACCTGCACAGCAGGAAGGTCATGGTGAGACAGGTGGGACAGGTAAGACAGGCAATTCCCACCTCATATAAGCATAGAATGGTTTGGGTTGGAAGGGACCTTAAAGCTCATCCAGTTCCACCCTCCTACCATAGGCAGGGACACCTTCCACTAGACCAGGATGATCCAAGCCTTGTTCAGCCTGGCCTTGAACTCCTCCCCAACACTGGGATTCAGGACCAACCATCCCAGCCTTTCATCCACCCCACTGGAACCACAGGAGCCTCACCTGACAGCAGCATGGGGTCTTTGTCCATGGATTTCTTGACTTGGTCTGACTCCCCGGTCAGCGAGCTCTCATCTATTTTCAGGTCATTGCCCTGGATCAGGATCCCATCCGCTGGCAAGAGATCACCTGGGAGAGGAGCAAAGAGGGGGATCAGCCCAGCCCAGCCCAGGCAGCCACTGCTCACCCCTGCCTGCCCCATCCCATGGGAAGGCTTCAAAAGGATCCAAAACAGGTACAGTAAGATGATATTATCCAATAGCTCCAAAATTCTCACTGAGGCATGGAAAGATTCATTGTGAGGATTTTGCTCAATCAGACAGTGCTTTCCTATCTAGTTTTAATAAATCAACACCAGATCCTTCCCAAAGCCTCCTGATACATCCAAACCATTACAGGATCCCATTCAACCTCTGAGGAGGGTAAAAGCCCCAAGGAAAACCAAACTTGATGTTGGGTCAGTCTCCTTCCTGACAGGAGCTGCATGGGATGAATATCCCCCTTGGTAAATAAGGAGCAGCCCATGAGCTGCATCTCCTTGCTAAGAAAATATTCATCAGCATCTGTTGGCCAAGGAAATATTCCCCAACAAGGACATGGTTGGGAAAATGAATCATTTTTGAGACCAGTAGATCATTAAAGCAGCCCAAAGGTGTTCACAGAGCCTGGCTTAGCTCTGCCAGCCCAACTCCAGGTGGGCCAGAGACAAGGTGAGCTGGAGCTGCGTCACCTCCATGGGAGCATCTCCCATCGCCCTGGGGGCTGCAAGAGAGTAACTGGAGGAGCCAACGCTTCCCATCAGGGCAAAAGGGCTGGAGAAGCAGAGGAGGAATTGCTGGGCTTCTGAGGGGGAGGGACAGACCCCAGCCACCTCCAAGGGGAGGGAGAGACCCCCAGCCACCACGCCCCTCAACTCACCGTACTTGATCTGCGCGATGTCTCCCACCACGATCTCAGCCACCGGGATCTGGATCACCTGCCCTTTGCGGATCACCGTGAACTTCTGCTCCTGCTCGATGCGGCTCTGGAGGCCCCGGAACTGCTTCTCCTTACTCCAGTCATTGAAGGCAGTCACCAGCACCACGATGATCACAGAGAACAGGATGGCTGCGCCCTCGATCCAGCCGGCCTGAGACTCGCCCTCGTCCTCCACGCCGCCCGTCGACTGCCCGCACACTGCCCAGGGGAGAAGCCTGGTTTGCACACCCAGACACATTTGCACACCCAGACACAGCATTGCTCTGAGTTACGTGAGTCTGGAAAACAGCTACACCCCCTCCTCCTCCCTGAGCTGGTCCAAGGGATTCCCTTGCTCTCAGGAGAGGATTTTTACATGTTTCGAGGCATTTGTTGCTTTGGGGTTTTTTTTTCTTTTTTTTTCAGTTTTCCTTTTTGGCAGAGGTTGGGCTGAGAGAGCTGGGACAACTGGCTTCTATTTCCAGTTGCAGCACCCAGCCCTCCCTGTGCTGCGTGACCCTTGAGTGAGTCACATCTCCCTGTATCTCACATCTCCCTGTGTCTCCAAATCCCTGTCCCTGCTCGACTCCTCCAACCACAGCGAGATCCAGGGCCAGGAGGAGCAACTCTGCCCCAAATCCCTGCTCCCACAGGGCTGGGCACAGCAGCTCCCATGAGTCCCCCACCAAACCACAGGGACTCACATTCATTGTCCCCACCCGGGGGGTGGTAGAAGGACAGGCCCAAGGAGATTATGGCTGCGATTTCCAAGATGATCAGCGTGACGTCCTGGAGTGCCTCCCACACTAACTGCAGGAACGTCTTGGCCTTTTTGGGAGGAATGAAGTTCTGGCCGAAGACCTGCCGCCTCTTCTCCAGGTCGGTCGGGTTCCCGGACAGGCCTGGAGAGTGGAGAGACAGGGATGAGAGCAAACCCCACCACTGCCCCACAGCAGCATAAGTGGGACTCCCAGGAGCAGCTCCCTGCCTGCATGGGGGGCACGAGGAGCCAGCAGTGGGGAGCCAAGGCAGGGCTTTGCCCCTGTCACCCACCGGGGCAGGGGACACGCAGGGCCTGGGGTGAGCACACCCAACCACCCTCCCAGTGCTGCAGCCTCTCGAGTGCCAGTCGATGCCAGTTGGCACTGGCCAGCTTGTTTACATGCTGCATCAAATTAGCCGTAAATCTGGCACCGGGAGCAGCGCTCGGAGCTGCCGGAGCCACCTGATCCCTCTGTCCTGCCAGCTCCGAGCAGCAGCGGCGGCAGAGAGCGATGGGCACAGCAGGAGCGTCTCCGAGCTCGGCACAGCCCCACGGCCACAGCCTGGCTGGTCCTGCCAGAGCTGGTGGAGGAGCCACGGGATGGTCCTGCTGGAATGAGGTGGTGGGAGAAAGGGAAGGAGCACAATAGCCCTGAGCTGGGGAGCTGCTCCCCACAGCTGGGAGCAAGCCCAGAGAGAGGGAAGAGCAAGAGGTGGGCAAAAGGGAAGGAAATGGGGAGCAAAAGGGGAGGAAATGGGGAGCAAAAGGCCACGAGCCAGTGGTGGGAGAGCCAATCTACCCCTCATTAGAGCCATTAAAAGCTCACAGGGTCCCAGGTGAGAGCAGCCTGCCCTGCCCAGCACCACCTTAACCGAGCCCCCCATTCTCCTCCACCTTAAGATGCCCGTGGGGTTGTTGCCAACTCCCGGGATGCACTGGGAAGTGGCGTAAGTGGCCCTGGACACATCCTGGTGCCTGGAGCTGCCTGGCAGCGAGGGTCCTCGGGGGACACTTCCCCACCAGCTCCATGTCATTCCAGGGGATACCCTTCCTGTCAGTTCCAAGTCATTCCAACCAGGAGGAAGCAGCAGGATGAATCCCATTCCCACACCCCCCTGCACTCCCCCTTTGTGCTGTGACTCCACCCCAGCTGCAGGGAGGGGACAGGGAGTGCTGGCAGCTGGCAGAGCAGCCTGGGCGTCCCCACCCAGCCCTGACGAGGCAGCAGGATCCTGGGATGTCCCAGCCTCAATTCCCACCCAGTGGATGGAAAATACGGCTAAACTGCCACGGCCTGACTGCACGGAGCCAGGGCTGTGCCCCGGTCAGGCACGCCGGGCACACACGTGTTCCCACATGAGGACACAGCAGCTCCCACGGGGCAGGGGAGGTTGCAGACTTTGGCTCCTCCAAAGCACACCCCACCCATGGGGGTGACCCCAGAGCTGCCCCCCACCCTCCCAGGGCAGTTGAGGAGGGGAGGGTATCAATGTCTCTGTGCTGACACAGAGCAGCAGCCACGGGCATGTGCCACTGCTCTGGGGTACCAGCAAATCCCACTGCAGGGCCTGGGGGTCCAGTTACTGTGCAGGGATGTGCTGGGGGCACAAGATCCAGCATTGCTGAGCAGTGGCACCTGGGATGGAAGGGCAGCCCTTCACCTCCCCGCAAAGAGCCTTTCAGGGCTGCTTCCCCCCTCCCCTCTCCTCCCACCCCCAAAGGAGTGTGTTCCCACTTTGGCAGGACCCAACACATTGTTTTGTGACCTGGACTTGGTATTTCCACCGGGACTCCCCCCCCCTTCTCTAATGACATCCCGATATTGTCTCCCCTTCCCGGTCCCACTCACAGCTGGAAACACACTAATCCCCACCTTCCAGCACTCAGAATAACCCACAAGCCATCAGAGCTGAGGCACAGCCACATCCCCCACTCCACAGCCATCAAGGGGCCACATCCTGCTCCCAGCTCCAGGTAAACCCTCACTGCTGTAACCAGGGGCTCTCTCCCCCCTGTACCCCTTTAATGCCAGGGGAGGGGTCCATCACTGTGCAAAGACAAGTGAAGCCCCCCAATGCCATCAGCCTCACTGACAAGGGGGACCTTCCCAGCCCACGGGAAGGTGACATCCCGACATCCTTCCACCAACGCCTCCCAGAGGTGACCTGGCACCCACAGGCATCACTGCCACCACTCCAAACTGCAGTGTCCAGAAGCACCAAGCAGGTTTTCCCTTAAAAACCCCTCAGATAAGGGGGAATCTGGGTGCCTCTCCCTATCCCCCTTGGGGACACGATGCCCATCCCTCATCTGAGATCCTCAAACACCTTCAAGTCACTTCCTCAGCACCTCTGACCTTTACACTCTCCCTCCCGCCCCACCCAGCCCTGCCACCGGCTCTGTAAATCGTTAAACCTGTGGAAAAGCTGGCACAGAGCAGCGGCTGGGCTGTGGTGATGAGCTCTCCATGCCCTCTTACACCCCATCAGCTCCTCACCCCTGACCTCATCCCACTTTCACGCCATCCTCCCTGGGGACGTTGGGCTCCAGGCTATGCCTTGGGGAATCCCTTGGGAAGATGCTTCTCTTTCTTCTTCCTCCTTTTCTACCTTCAATGACCATTTTATAAGACACAGGGAGCCATCTCCACGATGGACACCGGGTGTGATGGTGCCAACTGAGCTCAGCCACGGGACAGACCTTGGAGCCACCACCCTGCAGCATGAGCTCCAGCCCAGAGGTGACAGAGAAGTGACGAGACCAAGGGACAACCACTCACCTTCGACTGGCGACGTCTTCAACCTCTTGCAGACGTTCTGGACGCCGCCGTAGGAGTCGTTGAGCCGCGCCACCGCCTCGGCGCTCCGCAGCTCCATCAGGTTCCTCAGCTCCACCATGGAGCACCCAAAGTCCCCCTCATGGTTGCCTTCGGCAACCGAGTTCCCGGGGTGGTGGTCGGCCACGTTGTTCGTCATGGTGCCGGCGCGGTGCTGGCGCGGCCGGCGCGCGGCTCCCGTGCAGCCTCCCGCGAGGGTCCGGCGGGGGGATGCTCCGTGCGGCCCCTTCCCTGGGGATGCAGCAGGTGCCTCTAACCGAGCCCAACTTCTCCGGATAAAGGTGTAAACAGGATGTGCATGTTACCGCGGAGGCGACCTTAGCAACGACCGGCGTGCATCTCCTGCAGAAGGAGGAGGGCTCCCTGGATACCACAGCAACTGGAGCTGCAAAAACAAGGCATGGGAAACAAAAATATCAGCGTGAGGAGGCCTGGGAATAAGTGCACGCGCCCCACGGGGTGGGAGAGCGGGGGCGGTGGCACCCCAGGGTGGGCACCTGCCGGGGAGAACGTGGCTCCAGCACGGTTTGACCAAAAAGCCTGGGTGAGGAGTTGGCCTGGGAGGAGCTGGCAGGCTCGGCGTGGACACGGCGCGGGGAAAACCGGCAGCGGCAGCGCCGGCAGCCGCGGGGCTGGGCAGGAAGGGCGCCCAGGTGGTTCTTCACTCAAACCCAGCTGCCCAGCCCAGAAAAGCACTCCCATTCACTTTGGGTTAAAAATAAACCTCGGCAGTGGAAAACAGCTGCTTCCTGCGTGGGCAGGGTGCCAGGCTCGGGGCCAGAGTGCCGCCCTCCACCCTGCCAGCAGGTAAGGAGCATCCCCACACCCATGGAGAGGGGCTCACACCTCCCAGCGGGCTGGGAATCAGCTGGGAGATGCTGCAGGAACCAGAGAAGCCACTAAAATCTGTGGTACTCTAAACCAGAGGCTTTTCCATCAATGACCCTTTCAGAGAGCCCTCGAAGGCAGCAAATGGCTCTCAGCAGCCCCAAACTCCTGCCAGTTGGTTACAACCCCCCAGCCCTGCCAGCTGGGGAACCCCAAAAATGCTTTGACCAGTGCTGTGGCCAGGAAGACACAGCATCCAGCAGCTCCCACACTCCCCAAGGATTTGGGGTCTGGGGTCCCCCACTGGCATTCCAGACAGAGAGGATTCAGTGCTAGGGACAGATAGGGACAACGAGGGACAAACAGGGACACGGAGGGAGCAGACAGAGCAGCACAGGCCAGAGGGGAAAAGGGTTTTTTGTCACCCAGGGTGCCTTCCAGCTCTATTCCCAAGCTCCAAGGCCAGCAGCGATGCTCTTATGGAGAGAAAATAAAGTCTTTCCTAGAGCAATATAAATGAGTAACAAAAGGGCAACAGCCACTACAGCAGCATCAGCCCCAGACAAGGTCAGGAGGAGCAGAGCAAGCGGACAGGGAAGATGAGGAGCCAGACAAGAATGGGAGGATGGAGGGAGAACAACTATCGCTGCTTCCCAGGAGCACACAGGATGCACCAGCCCTCACAGACCCAACAGACTGGCACCAGACCATCATGGGGCTGTGCCAGCATCACCCCACAGCAGACCACTCCGATTCCAACCCCAGTCACACAGACTTTGCAACTCCTGGGGCAGCAAGAGCCCCAAAAAGCAAACCCCTCCCTGCCTGGCCCCTGGAATCAGCTCTGTGACAGTCACACCCAGGGCAGATGCCAGCACTATCAGGGAAGAACAGGCACCAACTGAGCCTCAGGGACAGCGGCAATGCCACTGCCACAGGAGGGTCCTGGCCACCAGCTGCAGGCAGTGGAGGGATGGGGAGCACTGTGGCTCCTGGGACACCCAAACCTGCATCCTTGGGGCAGAGCTTTGCTGCTGCCCCATAAAACAAAGATCAACTGCAGCATTCCCACCCCAGCACCCCTGCCCATTCCCAGCCCAGATACCCCACAGCTCCTCATGGAGCTGAGCTCATCCATCATTTAGAGGCACGCCAGCTCCCAGCAGTGGGAAGCAGGAGGTGGCAGGCCCAATTAAACAGACTCCTGCTGATCAGGAGAAAGAGAGATAATTCCCTCACCCCAACACGCTAATTTTTTCCTCTTTCATAGCCACCAACGTTGTCTGAGGAGAGCTCGGAGGTTAAGAGAAAGACAGTTAATTAATCCTGTAATGGCCTGGTCCATAATTACCCCTGAAGATGCTCATGGGCACCGATCAGCACTAACCTGTGTCCCACCACACGACTCTGCCCGTCAAAAAAGGAGGGACCATGGTGGGGAAAAGCCTCCTGTGTCTGCTCTGAGCATCCTCCTCCAGCCCATCTGGGGTCACAGCCCCATTCCTGGCCTGTCTCTGCCCCATCCCACCAGCACAGCACAGGCTCCCGCTCCTTGGCCAAACTGGGAAGGATCAGGAGAGCTGTGCTCAGGCTTCCCTAAGAGCCATCACTTGAAGGAGCTCTAATGACTCCAGCAGCATTCAGCAGGCTGTCCTTCACTCCAAGAATTCATTTCCAGAGCTCCAGGCACTGAAGAGGAACAAGTGCTCTCCGAGGGCCCCCTTGGGAAGAAAACACAGCCCAGGTGGAGAATCAGAGCCCAAGCACACTGTGTGGACACAGGAGCTGTGTCACCTCCCAGATGAGCCCCCTGAGCAGGACAAGGGCTCTGTGGAGTTTGGGATGAAGGACATGGCCCGTGTGGATGCTGTGGCCGGGCTGTGGGCTGGGGCAGCGCGTGCTCCGGGCGGGAGGAGCGGCTGGCGAGGAGCTGATGTGGTGCTGCAGGCGAACCTGCCCGGAATAATAAACGGCTGCACGACACCTCTGTCCTGGCAGGGAGAGCGGCCACGGCCACAGCCAGCACCAGAGCACCCTCTGTGCCCATCCTGGCTCCTGGCACAGGGAGAGAGACACCCTGGCACAGGGAGGGGAACCCACCGGCTTTTAAGCTTGGGGAGAGCCAAGTGCTCAGAGAGGGACAAGAAGAAACAGATCAGCTGGACATGTCACACATGACACCTTCAGCCAAGCCACGAGTGGCATCACGTGCAGCCAAAGGCACCAGGAGCTGGTACACAGCAGCAACGACTATCCTTGGGTCCCTGGGCAAGGATCCTCCCAGCTCAGCACATCAGTGCAGACCCCCACACTGCTCTGTCCTCCCTGCAGATCACCAGAGATGGAGCAAGCCGTGACCAAGCTCAGCTGTCTTTCTCCTTTATTCATGCAAGAGGATGAAATCTGTGCCCCAGCTCAGCTCCCCTCCAGCCTGGAGCTCTCCCACCATCCAGGACAGAAAGCACCGTGCTGAGGAAAAGCAACACCAGCCACCACATCCCCTGCCCAGAGCCACAAAGCCCAGCTCAGAGAGGCAGGATCAGGTCCAGGAGCAAACCTCAGGCCATGTGGACCATGATGGATCACTTTCTCCAAGCACCTGCCCCATGACACCTGCAGGCCAGCCCCACACACTGCCCCTCAACAGCACCCACTGGGGTTCAGCTCCTCTCCCACTTTGGGAATGGGGTGTTGGAAACACTTGGCTGCTCTAGGTTGCCATGGCAAACTCAATGTAAAGCTGTCAGGGAGGCTGTTTATGTTGCCAAGTGGGGATGGGAAAAAAAAACAAACAACTCCCCCAAAATTACCCTTCTTGGCTTGGGTTTAAGATTTTTCTCTTTGGAAATTAAAAAGCTGAGCTGCAAACCCAGTGGAATGAGAGAAGCTGCACCGAGTCCCAGAGCATGGACAGACTCACTCTGCAGATGGACACATGGGTTCCAAAGCCAAAGGGCCAATTAAAGCAGAGAAATGGGCCTAAACCACATTTCCCTGCCTGCTCACTGGGAAGTGTCCTGGGAGAGCTCTCCCAGCCCTCCTTTCCACCCCACAGACCCCACCAGCACTCAGCACCCACCATCAGCTGCTGTGGTCCCAGTGGGAACGATGCTGGAAGGGGAAGGGGAGAGAAAAGGCTGCTGGAATGGCAGCATCTGCTGGGAAAATCACTGGGAGAGACAGAGCAGGTGCTGTCATCAGTGGAAGGGGTTTGGGGAGGGGAAGAGTCCCCCACTGCAGCCCCTCCCAGTGGGGAGGGACACACCAGGGAATGTGAGGGGCTCCCTGCACTGGGGGGTCTGTACTGGTACCTTTGTACAACACACCTGCCCCATTTCAACAGGGGAAAGCCTTGGGCACACTGGTCTCGTATGCATGGGGGGTACAGGGAGGGCACGACCCCCACCCCAGTGCCGTCTGGGGCTGACTCAGGTCCATCTCCCATGGTGGAGGGACGTGGGCACAGGGACACGTGGAGCAAGTGGTCAGACAGGGCAACACCAACTCCTGGGGGGTTTTGAGGGCCCCTCACCTCCCTCCTGGCACCGCGGCAGAGCCCCCACCTCTCCCCAGGAAACAGGGGGGCCCCAGCACCCCAGGGGCCGGGTGAGGGCCCCTCCCCTGCACACTCACCAAATCGCAATGTGCAGATGGCAGACTCTGCTCTGTTCCCAGCAACACCCCTGGCAAGGGAAGCCTTCCCTCCTTAACCCCTCCCACGCCGGGCGCCCCAGGAGGGCACCCAGAGGGGACACCGGGGTGCTGTCACCTCCGCCGTGGAAGGAGCCAACACAGTGACTCACTGTGACAAACCACATGATCTGCAGGGGCAGGGCTGGCTCCAGCAGGGCAAGGGCCTTCCCAGGCAGGATTGTCACCCTTGGGACCAGGAGCTTCCCTGGCAGCCACCAAGGGAGGAGGTGTAGGATGGCAGAGGTCGGAGCGGGCAGCGAAGGTCACGGTGCAGGAAACGGGTCCTCCACCCCAACACCAGCATGGGAGAGGCAAAGGGGGACCAGGCCAGGCTGGAACCCCAGACAGACCCCTCCAGCCAGGCAGGAGCTCCACTCACAGCACCCTGTGACAGCACCTGTTCAGTGTGGGAGCAGGATCTGTGCCCCATTCCCCAGTCACGCTGGTGCTGCCCCCCCCGTGCCTACCCCCGGGCTCTGGGTGCCAAAACCAGACACGGGGCTCCCCGGGGCAGCACCTGTGGCACCCACAGGGCGTTCCCTCCTCCCACCGCAGTATCCGCTTCCTTCACCAGCTCGCACTTGTCAAAGGAGGGGATGGTGGCACTTCCCTCCCCGGTGGGGCCACCCCAGCACCTGACAGTGGGAAACCCCCCAGTGACACCCGCCCCACACGTGGGGCACATGGGAAAACACAGGAGCCAAAGCCTGGGAGGGGGGGCTGCAATAACGGCAAGACCCCTCGTTCCCCTTGCAATGCAGAGAGGGATGAAGCTCCCAGCCTTCATCCTGCGAGAGTGGGGGGACTAAATGTGCCCCTCTCTGGGCACCACAGCTGGAAAAGGACCAGCAAAACGCCCAGGAAGTGCTGAGGTCTCACAGAGCTTGGCAGCACCAACGCTGTGCCAGGGAAACCGAGTCCCAGAGCAGACAACACAAGGCTGATGCTGCAGCCCAGGAACGCCAACTCCAATGGAAATCTGTTGTGAGATCAGAAGGAGCTCAAGGTTTCTCCCACACCAGCCCCCACAGCAGCCCCCTGGGAACGGCAGCATCTCCTCCTCCCGCATCCCTGTGGTTCCCACCGGTGCAGCAGCAGCTCCCAGTTAAAATTCCCCAACTCCCACGCGGTGCCGACTCCTCCTCACCTCACTGTCTGCAAGCTGGGACACCGGAGGCGCTGCCAGGGTGGGCAGGAGAGGGACACAGCCGGGCACTGTAGGCAGCTCTGCTGCTCGGGGCTCCACGTGCCATCAGAGACCCCGCGATGTCACCGGCACCAGCCCCAGCCCCTCGGCACCGGCCCAGCCCCCCGGCACAGCATGAATCGCGGCAGCCCACGGGCGGCACAGCCCGTAGTATTTCTCCCACACGCTGTGCCAGGCACACACTTCCCGCTGCCGGAGCGGGGCGAGCGCCCGCCCGGTGCCAGGAGCGCAGCCGGCGCTTCCCTCGTGCGCGGCCATTGCCGGCACGTGCGCCCGGGGCTGCCACGTGCGTGGCACAAGGCAGGATCCTGTCCCCAAACAGGATGTCACCCCCTCCATGGCTGGGGTCGGACACTCGGCCCCACACAGGAGTGCAGTGACACCTCAGACACCAGGGATGGGAAGTGACCAGTGCATCCCCCCACCCTGAGCAGGGTCACACCATCACACCATTCCCTCCTGCCAGCCTGTGCCACCAAAAGGACACATGGCAACTCTGAGCTGTGCAGCAGGGACAAGGGCATGGGGAAACCACAAGGAAAAGTTGCAAGAGGCGACCTTCCCCAGAAATGCATCCCTTCCCCAGAAATGCATCCCTTCCCCAGAAATGCATCCCTTCCCCAGAAATGCATCCCTTCCCCAGCCACTCCACAGGGAACACGAGCAGCTGCCACCAGCCCACTAATTACAGCTGCTGTGGTTCTGTTTTTCGCTCCTATTTTGCCTCACGTTAATGAAGACTGGAAAACTGCTGGGTTTTTGCACACCCCAGGCAGCAATCAGCAACTGCAAAGGGCAGGGGAGAGGCTGGAGAGCATCGGGCGCTGCGGTCCCATGGGATGCACCACCAATCCATGATGTGGCTCCCCAAAACCTGGTGTCCCAAAGCCCAAAACCTGGTGTCCCAAAGCCCAAAACCTGCTGCCCTGAGCCCACTGCCAGCCCAGAGACCACAACAGCCCTGACTCCCGCTGTCCAAGCCCCGGAGCCCCCGCATGGTAAATCCACGTGCCAAAGGCACCGGCGCAGCTGCCGGGGGAGCCTCAGGAATCTGCCCGCGCCCCCGGCCGGGCTTCCCCGCGCCCCAGGGTGCAGCAGCCCAGGAATTTCAGGGGGGTGGAAGGAAAGAAAAAGCAGGGAGTCTCCAGGCGAGCTGTCAAGGGGAATGTTTCCATCTAAGGCCTTGGTATTTCTCTCCCGGCGCCTGCACTAAATCACCCCAGCTCTTCTCATTATTCTTTTGTGCTTTACAAGGTAGCACAGCCGGTGGAGGAATGCAGGAGTGTGGAGAGCAAATCCAGCCCATCCTGCACCAGCAAATACCTGCAGCCCCCCAGCCTCAGGAGGGGCACAGCATCCCCTCCTGCCCTGATACACCAGCACCAGGTAGAGGCACCTGGTACCTGGTGAGGAGGCACATGGCAGAGCCCCAGGGCAGCTGGTGCTGCCAGACTGGGAGGATTGCCCTGGATCCCAGTGTGAGGCTTTGTCCACTCCTTCTCCATCCCATTTAGCATCAGGAAAGAGGTTCCTCCCAGCCTGGGAACACGGTGGGCACTGGGAGAGATGACATCAGCTGGCACACACTGGACAACTCTTTACTCCAGCTCTTTCTTTCCCTCCAGGTGAATGTTGTGCAGTGCCCTGGCAGAGAGGTGTCCAGGTCAGGCAGCTCCCACCTGGCTGCCCCCACAGCCTCTCCACTGGGATGGGCAGCTGGGGGTCCTGTTCCCAGGCAGACACTCCATCCCCCAGCACACAGGTGGCACTCCCAGTGGGGCTCTCCCAGTGGGGCAGAACTGCTGATGCCCAGAGCAAGGCTGGGAGCAGCGTCCAGGCAGCTGCAGGAGAGGGCACAGGCCACAGGGCCACCGGGCCAGGAGCCAAACCAAGGATGGAGGAGAAGGCAGGACGGGAGGAGCCCGGAGCTCTGCCCCGAGGGACGGGCACTCTCTGCTCCACAGACCTCAGGAGCCATTCCCAGGGCAGAGGCACAGCCAGAGGACACTGGGACTTTGGCAGGAGCTGGGCCCAACCCAGCTCACCCACAGCCCTCGCTGCCAGCCCAGCTCTGCACTGCTCACGGAGAGGCAGGGATGCTCCAGGCAGCTCAGTCATTCCCACCTCTCCATGGAATCCCCATGGGGTGGGGCAGCCCACGAGCACTGAGAGCAGTTGGTCTCCAACTCATCTCCCCACACATCCCTCCACCTCGCACAGCCGGGGAAACTGAGGCAGCCACACACCTGAGCACAGCATTGTCCCTCTCCTGACCCCAAACCAGGGGCAAATCCCAGCAATCCCAACTCCCACCTTTCCACATCCCATTCAGAAAGCAGAGGAACAGCCTAGCTTGAAATCAAATAAAAGCCAGCAGGTAAGGACTGACCCAGAGCACAGGGGAGTCTCACAGGCAAAACAACACCCAAGGAATGGGAGAGCCACCGGCCAGGACACACAGGCACAGCCACAGTATTTTTAGCAGGATTACACAGGGACAGGGGATTCCTACCCTGAAAATCCCTGGGGGCTTAAAATAGGCCCCGTCACTTCCTCCCAGCAGCAGCCTGGAGAAGCATCTGCTTCTTCTGGAAGTCAGGAGGAGGAGAGGTTGAGCCCTTGGGGTGCCACAGGGCACCCTGAGGTGAGCACAGCACTCACCTTGTCAATGAGCTGCTTCCTCCTCGCGGCTCAGTGAAGAGAAGAATCCTGTGCAAAAACCTGAAGAGCAGCAACCACAACAAAACACCTGCCCAGGTCACAGTGGGGGAAACTGAGGCAAGAAACACAGAGAGGGGTTGGCACCACGGGGAAAGTCGGGGGCTCCTGGGCTGCACAGCCCATCTGGAGAGCAGGGGATCTCCCAAAGCTGGGGTGCACCAGGGGAACCCCAGCAAGTCCAGACTCCCCAGCAGTCCCTGGAGCAGATCAGGACAGCAGGAGGGGGGATCCAGCACTCAGATCCCGTCCTGAGTCTGGCAGCAGCCCTGGACACGCAGGAAAGGGCTGGGGACAGAAAAGCCCCTCCTGCCACCCTCACCACGTGGGCCAGGGGGACAGGGTGGGTGTCCCTGCTCCGGCACCCACAGCTCAGACCGTGCCAGCTCCGAGGGGTCCCACTCTGGCTCACATCCCGGACGGACACCGCGTAACTCCTCCGATCCCAGCTAGCTCGTGTCCCTCGCGCCACGCCGCTCCTGCAGCAGAGCCATGTCCTTCCCTTGCAAAGTCCAAGCAGAGGGAGGATTTTCCAGGCGAACAGGTCAGCAACAAGAGGGAAGGGGAGCTGTGAGCCCCTTCCCTGCCCCAAAGGGTTAAAAAATAAAGTCGGGAAAAGTGTGTGTGCGATAGGAAAAACACAGGCGCTCCCAGCGAGAGCGCGCCGGCTGCTCCCGTTTCCCTTCCCGACATGCCCCGCTCCTGGGAAAGTGTAGGCTGTTTTCCATATATAACTGCAAAGTGTTCCATGCAGTAAGAAGTCTAATTAAAGGGAGGGAGGGAGGGAGAGCGGGAGAGACGCAGGAGAGCGAAAGGCAATATTTATACGAGGGAAGAAAAGCTGCATCCCGGGCACCAAATTAGACCCTCGCGGAGCAAAGCCCGGGATAGCATCGGGAGATCAAATCCGGGCAGAAGAGGCAAATCAGAGCCTGGCAAATATGTAGAAGTAAACACGAGGAGAGGGCCAGATGGGCCAGGGGAGCACGGGGAGGGGCAGGGGAAGGAAAAGCTCCTCTGAGCCAGTTGCTGGGATGAGGCCAAGGGCTGTGGGAGGGGGCACACACACCCCCAGCCCCCTGGGAGCCTCCCAGGGTCCCCACTTCCCACCTCCCACAGCAGGAGAACCAAGTATTTCAGCAGACAGCAGGAACATGCTTGAAAAATAAGTATTAAAGGAAAAGTACACAGGTAGAAACAGGGCAGTGGGGTGTGAAATGCAGGGAGGAATGTGGCACAGTGTGGGATGCCATAGTGGGTGGGAGAAGCTGCAAGTGAAGGGACACCCACCCTGAGCACCCATCCCACTCAAGGGGTGACCCACACTGTCCTCACCCCACTTAGACACAGCAGCTCTGCCTCTCCCACCCACCCATGGCTCCATCCCACCATCCCAGAGCTTTGGGTGCACCCTCTTCCAGAGTATCCCCAACCCAGGCAGGGCAGGAGGGATCCAGGGTGACAGGAAAAAACCCAGATCTGCTCTTCAGAGCCTCTCTGTTCAATCTATTCTTCCCACCAATGCCAGCCACAGCACCAGGGTGGCTCCAGAGCAGCCAACACACTCCTGGTTATCAGAGCCTGTGCCTACCCCGGGTGTCAGCACATTTTAAAACCATCAATGTGCTTTAATTAAGTGCTGATATATTTAAAAGTTGCCCTACCTGGGCTGAGCATTGGGGAGTGGCTGAGGACAACAGCACCATCATCCTCCTCCTCACAGGTACCGTTTGCTCCGTTCCCAGCTGGCTGGGACTGTCCCTTCTGTTCCCTAAAATCAGACCTGACCGCAGCTCCAGCGACACAGCCCTGGTGTGCCAGGCACGGCCATTCCCAGCACTGCCATTCCCAACCCCATCCCCACCTCCACATCCCTGCCCTGCTGCCCCAGGCGCTCAGCCCCGTCCTGACCTGCCATCCTGTTTATGCAGCATCTCCTCCCTCTCTGCTTCAGGCAACGCCCCGCGGGCTCCCAGCGGCACCAGCGAACCAGGGAAACTGGGAGAGCCCTTTCCTCAAGTGCCAGCATGAAGCTGCTGGCACAGCTCCACCTCCTGCATCCCTGCAGGTGGGATGGTGTCTCCCAGCTCCTCTGGCACTGACCCAACCAGGCTTTGTCACCACACTTGTCCTTTGTTTCATAAACCACAGCTCACGGTGCTGCAGGTCATCCCTTCCAAAAAAACCCCCAAACCCCACTGTTGAACCTGCAACAGTTCTGAGAGTCAGAATCATAGAAATCTCAGAATGGCTTGAGTTTGAAAGGACCTGAAAGATCATCCAGTTCCTCCCCCTGCCATAGGCAAGGACATCTTTCACCAGACCAGGTTGTTCCAAGCCCTGTCCAACCTGGCCTTGAATGCCAAGCTTGGGCTGAGCTCTGCTTCAAACTGCAGAGCCAGGACTAGACACAACAGGACAAGGACAGGGTGCTGCATGGGCAGCTCACACTGCCTGGCACCCCCACCCCAGCAAGCCATGTCCCCCAAAGCCCTGCAGCCTCTGTCCAGCCTCCAAACAAGAGGAACAAACCAGCCCTGGGGTCAGCCGAGGTGACAGCTGGACACCGGCCACTTTGTCCTGGCTGGACCTGGAGCCACGGGAGGCTTTGGCACAGCCCCTGCCTACCCCCGGCATTTGCCCAGGTGGGTCTCTAAGCACCAGCACTAATCCAGGGATAATTGCAGCTTTAGCAGCGATAGGGCCCAGATTACCACGGCAATCCGGGTGTTAGAGGCGCTGCGCTGGCAGGAAGCGCCGCCGAGCCGGCGAGCGGCTGGCACCCGACCCAGCTCCCCAGAGCCCAGCACTGGGTGGCACCAGGGCATGGAGGCAGATGGGTCATGATTCCTGCTCTCCATCCTGCTGGAAAGATGCAGAACCCACCCAGTACCTGCGGTTTGCATGGACAGGATTCTCTCTCTCGCCCCAGGTATCCTACCCAGGATTGCTCTGCATGCTGGAATCCCCTGCACTGCCGTGGCTCTGGCTCCTCTTCTCTGTCCCCTCATTTTCCCAGCTGCCTGCAGTATCAGGGTCCTTCCTCGCCCTCTCCATCAGCCTTTTGCTCCCTCCTTGGAGCCCAGGCAGGGGCTGGGCACGTGGGTTTGCTCTCTGCATGACAAGGATGGTGGGAATGCAAACAGCAAGTGCCAGCTCAGTTTGGGGTCCCCCAGCACCACCTGGACTTGCTCTGTCCCCTGCTCCCACACAGCCCCTCAAGGGGAGGCAGCCAGACAGGGGCCCAGGCAAGCAGGCTGAGATTCAGGGAAGCTCCTCCACTCACTGCCAGCTTTTCTGGGTCCCTTCCCATGGGTGCTCTGCCCAAAGGATCACCCCGAGCAGGGCTGGAGCACAGCGAGGTCTCAGGGGCTGAGCAACAGTGAGTCTGGTCTGCACAGGCAGCTGCGTCCGGGGGAGTGGGAGGAGGAAGGGAGGATCCCTCATTGTCCTTTCCAAAGAGAAAAGGGACAGTCCCCTGCATGCAGGTTCCAGGCAGGGCAGCAAACACTTCCAGCCTCCTTGCTCCGGGCTGTGTCTGCCCGTGGAGAGCAGAGGGCACCTGCACATGGCACAGGTCCCCCCGCGCTGCAGAAACACCATCTGCAACAGCTTCCCAGGATTCGATGCACTTCACGTTCAACTGCAGGAGCCAGAGGATCCCCCGGCTGCTGACCTGCACAGAAACGCCCAGCTGCTGCAGGGAAGGCATGGAGAGGAGGAGGAAGGGCCATTCCCACACTCAGATCCAGGAATGGGATGCCCAAGCAGGTGCCCAGCACGGTGAGACCGGGCACACAGACTGTGAGTGCATCCACAGACGGGGAGAGAAGGGAAGAGTGGGAAAACAATGCCAAGAAGGGAAGCAATGAATGGAAAACAATGAAAGGCAGTGGGTCAGGAGCTAGAACAACAGAATTCAGTGGTGGATATGGAGCAGGAGCATGGCATGGAAGGATTCTGGCTCACCAGGGCCTGGCCTGTGGCTGCACCCCGCCCTGGAGCATCCACTGGACACAAAGGCAGCCAGTTCTCCCTCACCCCTGGCTCAACCTCTCTCAAAACAGGCACCCACAGAGCAACATCCCAGCACCCCAACCCACAGCTCCAGCCTTCTGCACAGCAGGCAAAGCAGCTGCCTGCTCCAGGAGCCCCAGTGGGCTGTGTTTGGCTCCCAGCACAAGCCAAGCTGCCCCTGGGAAGAGCAGCCCGTGCATTTAATACCCTGCAGAGCACACGGGCTGGCTCCCCAGGGCACAGCACCCCGGGGATGCAAAGGCAGGGAGCAGGGTGAGGTTATCCAGCAGTTTTTCCCCCTTGGGGAGGCGAATGGGGCTTGGCTGTTTGCATTCTCCTTCCCCCAGGAGATCTCCTGCTGACTCGGGAAACACCCTCGGGTGCAGCTCTGCAGGCAGGAGATGCTTCCCAGACACAGGCAGCAGCTTTGGTCCTTCCCTCTGTTTTTGGCCAGTCCAGTTGGGTTCAGATTTAAGAGCAATTCGTCACTTGGGAAATAACACCACTCCAGGCCTCCTCCCTCAAATAAACCTCAAAAGACATCATTTAGGCAAGCTTAATTTGGACAACTAAAAATAGCCAGCACTAGTCACACTGGAAAATGCAGGCTGTGGAGCTTCACCCTTCCACAGCTCCAGCTGGGACAGGGGGGTTTCTGGCCCCCAGCTCCACAGATGTGCCCCTAGGGATGAGCACAGCCTTGCTCCCACACGGGATCAGTGGGCACAGCAGAATCCTCCAAGGACCCATCCCAGTGCCCTGCACAGCTGCTCCAATGAAACTTTTGGGTGCCCACACTTTCCCAGGCAGGATGCAGTGACTCACAGCCACGTCTGCACTGGGACACCCAGGAAAGAGCAGCCACACTCCAGCTCCTCTGAGCCCAGCCACGTCTCTGGTCCCGGCTCCCTGCAGCTGATTCAGCCCTGTGGCCCCTGGCAAAAGCAGCCAGGCCTGTCCACTCGGGATAAATCCCCACCACTGAGCAATGCAGGTTGGCATTCCAGCTTTCCTCCCATTCCACAGCAGCAGGGCTGTCACAAGTGCTCCAACCCTCACTCACCAGGCACAATTCCAGCCTTGCCCCAGCCCATCCCACCGGCAGCTCGGGCTCCTCCACCACCAGCCTGGCATCACCAGCTGTCAGCATCACCAAACAGCCTCCAGTAGAGCCACAAATCCAGCCTGCCCTCATTTCCCTGCAATCCCCCTCCTTGCACCAATCTCTCCCTCCTTGCACTAATCCCTCCTTGTTCCAAAGGCAGGAATAACATTTAACTCAGGTTCACGCCGGAGCACGAGCTCCCTCCCAGCCTGGGTCAGCCCCAGGCTGCGCCCACCACCCAGGCCGTGCCGGATCCCAGCTGCCAGCACGGCCACGTGCCCGTGGCAGAGCCCAGCTCCGGCAGGAAGCCCCCCTGGCACGGGCAGCCCCGGGAAGCCCGGGCAGCTCGGCACCACGCGCCGCTGGCTGCCAGCTGCAGCGATCTGTCACGGCAGGGATTTGTATGCAGGCGGCGCGCGGGACCGGCAGACGGGCTGTCCAGGTGCCACGCGGCTGCCAGAGCCAACCAGACACCCTGCCCTGAATTCCACAGCCAGCACAGCCTGCCCGGAGCCATCCTGCTCCCCTGGGGTACGGCCCAGCTCAGCTCCACGGTGAGGTGGGGGCTTCAGCCCCTGCAGAGCGGGAATGACAGGGGACGATGCTCAAGGACTGAGCCATCTTCTCTCTCATCCCCGTGTCCCTTGGCTGCCTGTGGGATGCAGGAGCAGCAAAGCAGCTCTCCCACCGCCAGCTACGGAGCATCTGTGCAGCCCAAGATCTGCCCACAGCAGTGCTCAAGCAACCCAGGGTTATTTTTAAGTGGCTGGTGAGAAGACGGGAAGAGAGATGAAGAGCTGGAATGCTGCGATGCTGTGCCACTAAGCCTCTGGAAAGGCTGGAGCACGGAGAGGAGAAGCATCAGCATTCCCAGGCAGGAACAAAAGGCGAGAAGCGAAAAGCCGAGGGCATTCCGTGGGGCCGGCTGGAGCCATCGGCACCTCCCGGACAAGCGAGGGGTGGCAAAGGGACAGTAAAGCTCCAGCTGCTACAGCAGGGTCCTTAATTAGCATCTTGGGAATCGGTGCTGAAAATCAGACACCTTCTGTGCGAAATCCGAGCCTGGACCTGAAAATCTGATCATCGGATCTGATGCTCAAAGAGCAAAGGTCACATCAAATCCCAGACAGGCCCTGCCACTGTTCTGCAGGGTTGAGCTGCCCCGTGGTCCCCTGTGCCCGCTTCACCCTCTGCCCACCCCTGGCCCCCCCAGATTGAGCAGAGGCAGCACCATGAGGGCCAGGAGCTTATTTTTAGCCCGGGGAAGGCAGGAGCTGGGACCTGCCATCCAAGCTCTTGCCCTTGGCATGGGACACGCTGCTTTCACTGCTGCAGGGAGTGCCTTGGGGCTCAGCCCACCGCGCTGCCCCCCAGGCTCTGCAGCGCTGGCTTCACCCCCGGCTGGCATCACCTCCCTGGCACGAATCCCTCGCCCAGGGAGGAGGATGCTCAGCCCAGGAGCCGGCACTGCCACGGCCCCCCAGCAGAAGGATCTGGATTATTTACAGCTCTGTAACGGATCACGGTGAGTTAGGCA